>JAZKJV010007615.1:0-600000 GCA_037367405.1 Ottelia alismoides | reverse complement strand
ATAAGTATTCTACTTTCTATTTTTAGATACGTCATGCGTCATTTAGTGTACTTAATTATCCCTTATTTTACGGTAAGTGGTTTTATGTAAATAATTTTATTTCATTTTTTTTCGTTTAATATTTTGTATTCTCAGTCGTTCTTCGTCATGGACGATCCGTCATCTTCATCAGACGATGATTCTGCATCCGAGTTTATGTCTAACTATTTTGAAGAAATCTACCAGGTTCATACACTATATTTATTTGTTGTTGTAATTATTTCGTTTTGATGTACATTATCATGTTTTAAACAGGATAATAGCACCATAGATACATGTCACGACAATTCGGATATCGGTTCTCTCCATCCAGGTGTTGTTCTTTCTATTCTAAATATTCATTTTAATGTAAATAATATGATTTTTATGTATCCATTTCATTCGTTCTTTATTGGGTTCACAATTTTATTTTCTATTGTGTTATATTTACCAATATGTTACATAACCATGTTTTTTATAAAATCGAGATCCAAATGCTCATGTCAGTAATATATATACAATAATCAAGTAAATGGTTGTTGCGAGATCAGTAATATCCAAAACAACGGTTAGTAATTTACATTCATTTTATTATATGGTGTACAATTCAGTAATATATATGCAATGGTCAAGTAAGTGCTTGTTGTGAAGTCAGTAAAACCATACCAAATGGTCAGTAATTCTATGTTTTTTAGTACTTTGAATAGAATTCAGTAATTTAGAGACAATACTCACGTAAATGGTTGTTGCGAGTTCAGTAGTATCCAAACAACGGTCAGTAATTTACATTCATTTTATTACATGGTGCAGAATTCAGTAATATATACACAATGGACAAGTAAATGCTTGTTGTGAAGTCAGTAATATCCAAACAAAGGTCAATAATTTACATTCATTTTATTAAATGGTGCAGATTTCAGTAATATATACACAATGGACAAGTAAGTGCTTGTTGTGAAGACAGTAAAACCATAACAAATGATCAGTAATTTGCATATGTTTTATTACTTTGAACAGAATTCAGTAATTTAGAGATGATACTCAAGTAATATATATACAGTGATCAAGTAAATTATTGTTTCTTTTCAATAATGTATATATCTGTGTCTTATATCAAATGTTCAGTAATATGTACGATTCTCAAGTAATAGCTACTATGAGATCAGTAATACTAAAGTAATGGTCAGTAAGTCATGGGCATTGCTCAAGTAAGAAAGTAACTATTTGTTAATGCAATGCACATTATATAGACGATGGTATTACTAACCATTTGTTATGTTATTACTGATCTCACAACACACATTTACTTGACCATTTTACACATATTACTAAATTTTGTACAATGTAACTATTTGGATGTAAATTACTGATCATTGTCTTGATATTAGTGATCTCATAATAAGCATTTACTTGACCGAATTATATTTATTACTATCATAGCGTTTGGATCCTTAATCATCCGCGTGGAATCATTTATTTGAATCGTTTCTTTCCAAAACCGTCTTTCAATTTTTAAGGGCATTGTATAATAGAAAATATAGGATTTTTTAAATGTGGTATAGCTTATTGCTAATACACGTGTATGGCCCAGATTGGGTGCTCATTGAAACATTAATGGGCACAAGGCTCACTGGATAAGCCATATATATATATATATATATAGAGAGAGAGAGAGAGATGAGTGATCCTATGAGAGCAAAAAGTTGTGAGAGCGTGAGAGGAATGACTCTGGACCACATGATTCTATTTTCTCTCTCATGGTCTTCTCTCTCTTGGGTGAATCATGTGGTCCAGAATCACCCCTCTCATGCTCTCACAACTTTTTGCTCTCATAGGATCACTCATATATATATATATATATAGGAGTGATCCTATGAGAGCAAAAAGTTGTGAGAGCATGAGAGGATTGATTCTGGACCACATGATTCTGTTTTCTCTCTCCTGGTCTCCTCTCTCCTGGGTCCAGAATCATCCCTCTCATGCTCTCACAAATTTTGGCTCTCATAGGATCACTCCTCATATATATATATATATATATATATATATATATATACATACATACATAATATGTGTGTGGGGGGGTAAAATGGGGCTGCCCCCATAGGGGGAGCTAACTTAGCTCCCCCCTTATTTTTCCCCGATTTTTTTATTTTTTTTGAAAATTTTTTCCGTGGATTTTCATCAATATATCCTTATATTATGTCATTAAAATTTCGTACGAAACAAAGACTCTTATGGCCTCCATCTAGACGGTCGTTTTTGCAATTCTGTTACCGTTAATAAATGATTGTCTGGATGGAGGCTTTAGGAGTCTTTGTTTCGCACGAAATTTTAATGACATAATATAAGGATACAGTGATGAAACTCCACGGAAGAATTTTTCAAAAAAATATGGGGCGGGTTGAGCCAAGTTAGCTCCCTCCATGGGGCAGCCCCATTTATCCCTATATATATAGGGAAAAAGGACCTACACCGGCGGGTGCAGAAATTCCCTACACCCAGCCTAATTTTTCATTGTTTTTTAATTTATTTGAAATGAAACCTTGGGGAATTTAGATCACCATGTATCACCATATTGTCATTCCAAATTCAACTTAATTCGACACTTCTATCTTCTCCATCAAGACTACTAAATTTTAACGGTCTCAGAATTGCTGAAATCAACCCCTTTTAGATGAACATGTTAGGAATGTTTATTTTACATGAAATTTGAAACACTTATTCCCCTCAACATATTAAGTAAATCTCCCAACTTTTAATTCAAAAAAATAAAAAAATAATACGAAAATGAGGTGGGTGCAGGGAGTTTCCTACACCACTGGGTGCAGGCTCCCTGCCCTCATGTGTGTATGTATGTGTATGTGTATGTATGTATGTGTGTGTATGTATGTATGTATGTATGTATGTATGTATGCATGGATGTATGTATGTATGTGTGTGTGTGTGTGTATGTATGTAACGGTCATTGTGGAATTATCCATGAATCTAAGTTCCCTCGGCTCAAAGTTATCTTCCAGTAAACGATCAATCATTTACATAAAGTCATCTTTAATATATTCCAGTATTTTGATAAATTATGAGATGTATCAATCTGGGCTTGGGACTTTGAGAGACTTTAAGGTTTTGAATTACGTTCGATACCTCTTCTAAGCTAATCAACACAGTAAGGTCACTCGGGTTCTAAAGGTGACCCACAATTCAGGGATCAAGAGTAAAAGGTAGAGGTTGGTTTGAGGTGGGGCTTATAATGTAGAGATCTTGGTAAATTTTTGAAATGCTGGGGGTATAGAGGCGCCGTCATCAACCCGAAGTGCCAAGACATGGTTTCTACTTCTTCTCGCGAAAGATGATCATTTGTAAGCATTTTTTATTGTGATCTCCTTATCAGAAACATTGGATCTTGGCCCTTTTTTATTGTGATATCTTGGAGGTTGATGTGCAATTTGGCTAGTTTGAGGTTCTCTGAATTAAGCATGTCTATGTTCTAGCATTGTTTAGGGTCTTTATGTCCTTCTTGGTGTGTTCAGAAATATGACAAAGTGAGTAAGGTTTTTCTTTTTCCATATTAGAATAAATGCTTTGAGGCATTTAACTTTTATGTACCAAGAATGGGAACTTACATGTTATGGGCCTGAATGGGTTTGGACCAAGACAAGAGTACGGCATGTGAGAAGGCTAGCTTGTTAAACCAAAAACCCTCCATTCTAGAGAACTTAATTGGAGTGAGTGAGGAGATTTGGGCTATTAGTGTTTGCGGCCTGAAAAGGTCTTAAGGAGGCTTGGAATACTGGAGATATGAGAAGATATTGGATAGAGATATTCGAAAAGGTTTTGGGGAACTCCCGTTGTGATTCCTTTCCAACTAAACAAACATAAAACTTTGGATATTCTCCCTTGAAAGATTCTTATTCTTTTTCTTTTGAGGAGTCATGCGCTTCTCATGAGTTTTTTGGGTTCAAATATAATCTATTTGAAAGTCGTCCTTCTTGTTGTAGTTGTAGCATAGGACATTGTTGTCCTTTTCCATGCATCTCTTTGAGTCTCCACAAAAGTTTTTAACCTTCCTCGACATTAGAGCGGTGTCTTCTTTGTGTGAATCTTCCTCTGAGGTGGTTTATTCAATTTGCAGTGCTAGACTTTTATTTTAAATGTAAACTACAATATTTTAACTAACAGATTAAAGAAAGCAGACATATACTTTTTCAATTAGGGATAGTTTGAATAAAGAAAATATGTATTTAACAAGACATGCTTGAATGTGTAATATGTGGGTTTTGTTTCTTAGAGACAAAAACTCAGTTTTTTCAGAATTTTCATGGCTAGATAAATGAATTTAGAAAAAAAAACAAGGATTCACTATCACTAGGTTGAGAAGTAATCATGGTGAAGAGTTTGAAATGAAACTTTCCCGGGTCCATGTAAAGGTTGAAATTAAACATGGATTTTTATCACCCATAATAACATATTAGAATATCATAGTTGAACATCAAATTATGTTGTGTGAATGCAACATGTCTCGTTATTTTTGGGTAGAAGCTATAAATACCGCATATTAGATCTTAAACTACACTTTGATCCATCTTGGAATGAAGAAGACATATTTCCAACTTTACTTTAGTTGCTCTCCAAGAATCAACAACTTTTGAACTTATTATTATAAACACTTTATTGTTGACACAAAGGATAACCTTGACAATTTTTATCCTAAAATGATAAAAGAATCTATTTAAACTAAGCAAAGACATACCATGTATTCAAAAAGAGAAAAAATGACAATTAAGGAATTTTCCAACATCTTGTTAGATAGAAAGTCAACATCACTCTCTTACAGTAATAAGAAGAGGATGATAAAACCATAAAGCCAAAACTGTTCGCCAAGAGATTTTAGCTTTGTCAACCCATCTCAAAGAACTTGTGATTAGAGATGCATCTCAAGGAATTCAAACTTGATCTTGCTTGTATACATTTGTGTGGATTCTCGAAGGAATCAAACCATGAAATATAATTAGGATCGCTACAACCACAAATCTCAAATGATCAAAATTGTTATGTAACACTTTTAATCACAAGATAATAAGTAATCAATCAAATCACAAGTGTCATGATGATTTAGCATGGAAACTCTCTTAGATAAAAACTACGTGTAAGGTCTCCCAACTCAATCCTTCAACCTCACCCAGTCGAATATTTCCACTAACCTAGATTTCTTACGCAGGAAACCCAACCAGATCACAATAACTTGATACTTTGTCAATTCCAACCATATGCCCATTAGTACAATAATTTATATCCCCGACATCAAATAAGCATGTAATAAGAACGATGTAAATGAAAGGGATTTTTACACCCATAACCCTGAGTAACTTCGCAATAACATTCATGACCCTGCATAATCACGAATTACAGGAGAAACCCCGAGTAATGCTTAACTCTTACATGACATAACCCTGTGTTATGTTCTGTTTGAGATGCACGTTATATTTGACGGTTTCTGTTAAAAAAAGACAAAATTATCCTTAACAATCACTCTTATTTACAAATCGTGCCATCGGTATTCTGCCTCCTGCAAGGTCACCGGACCTGCCTGCAAGCTCCACGGCCCCCCTCCATCGTTGTCATCGACCTCTACAGGCCCCTCCCCCGTCGTCGCAACCTCCTCTGCAAGCCTCGCACCATCTCATCTGCAATCCCCTGTCACCACCTCCTGCGCAGGCCCTCCCTGTCGCCACCTCCTGCGCAGGCCCTCCCCGTCGCCACCTCCTGCGCAAGCCCTTCCCACCCCCACTCGTCGTGACCGGCCCTGCGCCATCTCTCTGCAATCCCGTCGCCACCTCCTGTGCATCCCCCCTTCCCCCACCCCGTCGCCCCCCCTGCCTCCCCGTTCCAACCTCTGCAACCCCTAGTAGCCACCTCCTGAGCAAGAGCCCCATGCCTCCCCGGTCACCAGGTCCACCCTGTCCCCCCCCCCCCCCCCGCCGCCTCCCAACCCCCGGTCGTGACCTCATGCGCAAGTGCCCCTCCCCCCCCCCCCCCAATCGCCCCCCGCCTCCCCGATACAACCTCTGCAATCCCCGTCACCATCTCCTGAACAAGCCTCTCCCCGGTCCAACCTCTACACCATCTCCTCTGCAATCACCTCCGGCTCCCTGTTGCCACCTCCTCCACCCGTCGCGGACGGCACCCACCCACCCCTTTGCACCTTTAAGCGCGCGGGGGGGGGGGGGGGGGGGGGGGGCTCCTGTGGCAGGGGGTTGGGGCTTGGGGAGGAGGGGGCTTGCAGGTGCACGAGGCGTTGGCAGGGGGGTCGGGGCTTGGGAGGAGGGGGCTTCAGGCGCGCATAGGGCGAGCGTGGAGGGGGGTGCTCCGGGGGCTCCCAAAGTTGACGTAAACCATGGAGGCAAACAACTCCCACTGAAACCATCTGAGGCAGCTACGATCCTCCTTCCATAAGTTGGATTCCATGGACGCAATTGTGCTCGCCGGAATCTGCTTGGAGAGCAGGCATAGCGACCCCACGGTGTACACTGGTGGGAGAACCTCCGACATGGCGTCAAGAACAGGAGCTTCGAGGTCGTGAAAGGTGTTCAATACTATGACGGAGGCCCTAGACGATCTGCTCGTCTCACGAATTAAATACCATGGGGAAGAAGGGGAGGACGATGGAGGTGGGTGGGGTGCCTGCAAACGGAGAGGAGGGGAGGAGGTTGTGGCTGCAGGCGGCGGAGGGGCGGAGTGGGTGGCTACAGGCGAGGGATGGAGGAGGAAGAAAGGGAGGGGATCAGGATGAAGAAGGTTTTTATTTTTTTTTATTTTTTTTGAAAATTTAGCAGACGTTGGATAGGTTGAGGGTTGGATTAACCCAATAGTAATATGGTTGGATTAAGGAGAAAACTAACGGAGGGTCATAAGCGTAAGACGGAGTGACACTCAAGGTTTCCCGTGTAATTCACGATTATGCAGGGTTATGAATGTTATTGTGAAATTACTCAGGGTTATGGGTGTAAAAATCCCTAAATGAAATGATCTTACAAAGCTAGGAGCATATTTGTAAGATGAAGCTAAATAGAGAGAGATTTGGTATGCGGTGTGAAGTACAATGTAGCTCTATTTTTTCTCAAAAAATAAAATGAATAATATAGAGTATATTTGCCCAGTGTCTCTGATGTGTGATATAAGTCATATTTATAGACCTTATGAGATTTCATAGACATTGTGGCTCAAGAAAGCTGTTGGTGAACAAACCAGAAATAATATCATCTTTAATAATATTTCTATCAAAGTAGTTGGTCGATCATCCAACAAGGTTGATCGATCGAAAATCAAATGTTGATTAGTCAATTAGAAGTGTTGACCAATCAGCAATTGACCATTGCAATTCCACTAGCAAAAGATGATTGATCTGTTGCAAAGGTTTGATTGATCAGAAGATGATCAATCAGGTTAGGCAAGTGACTAATCATGTTAAATACAATAGCCAAGGTTGATTGATCAAGTCTATCCGGTTGATCGAACATCTCAAGAAAACTAACTGTTGCTTGAACTAAATTATTCATATGCAAGATGCATGATATACTTTAAAGTTCTTTACAACACTATAAAAGCTACAAGATGTGTCATTCAATAAAACAAAAAAAATCTTTAACTTGTTCTTTGAGTTTTGTGTCCCTTTCTTGATCTTGTTGAGTTCATTTAGCTTGAACTACTTTGTGATTAATTTCCTTGGGCTTAAATAACTTCTTGGTCTTTTAGATCCTTTTCCTTTTGATCTATCTTCAAGCTAAATATAGGAGTTTTATTATCATCAAAACATGGACCTTCTGCAAGACTACTTGGGATGCGAGGTTCCAATATTCTCCATATATTGTTTCCAACAATTTGCTATGCTTGTATTCGTATCCCTTAGAGAGACAAAAATTTATTTACGGTCATGAAATGATGAATCATGGCTTATGATAATGCAAGATGAACTCATTCAGTTTGAAATGAATCAAGCGAGGGACTTATTACTCAAGTCTAGAGACCATTCGATAATTAGAAATATATTTGATAAGTTAGGTAATGCTTGTGGCTAATAAAGCTAGACTTGTAGGACAAGGATATAATTAGGAGGAAGACATTGATTTTAACGAAACCTATTAGAATTAAATCAATTATAATGATATTAGTTCTTGCTTCTTACCAGTGTTTCGAGATTTTTTAGATGGATGTAAACGCGCATCTCTAAATAACTTATCAAGGAAGAAGTTTATGTTAAACAATCCCCATGTTAGGAGGATCCTAAGAACCCTAATCAATCTATTTAAACTTAATAAAGCTTTATATTGCCTTAAACAAGTACATAGAGCATGCTATGATAAGCTAAAAGAGTTTTTTATTAGTATTGATTTTCAAGCCGGCAAGCATATTCTACCGTATTTACTAAAAGAAAGTGCTCCAATTTATTGAATTCCAAAATTTATACTGATGATATATTTTCTAGTTCTATTAACAGAACACTTTGCAAAGAATTTGATATAGATATGCAAGAACAATTTCATTTGAGTATGAGAAATGAAACTTATGAGAAATGAAACTCTTTCTTGTACTGCAAATAATCAACTTGACCAAGATATCTCTTTCTCCTAGCAAAAGTGCACAAAAGAAATTCAAAAGAAACTTCGTCTAGATAAAAGCAAAGGAAAACTAGCCCATATAGCTCCAACAACTCATCTTAATCAAGATGAAGCAGGAAACGTTGTTGATCAAAAGCTATATTGAGGTATAATTGGTTCATTGCTTTATCTAATTGTGAGTAAACCTGGTATTCTTTTTAGCACATGCTTAGTTATAGATTTTCAAGCTGACCTTTAAAATGTTGTTGAAAAAACCTTTCAATATTTGGTTTCTACCATCAAGTTTGATTTGTATTATTCATAGATTTATTGTATTTACCTTTTTGTATATAATGATGTTGATTATGTGAATATTCTCACTTAGAAAAAAGATTCTAGTGGCACCTACCAATTCATAGCAAATGCCCATGTATCTTTATTTTCTAAAAAGTGAAATTGTGTTTTCATTATTTGTGACAGAAGCAGAATACATAACAACCACTCTAGTTTGTTCTTAAAATTTACTAGGTTAAGCAAACTCTTTCTAATTTAGTCTGACTTTTGATCAAAATCATATCATGTATGATAATACCAATGTTATTAACTTAACTTATAAGCCTCATTCATAGAAAACATATTAACGTGTATCTCCTCTTTTTCGTGAAATGTCCTCCAAAAGAAATTCAAGTCACATTCATTCTTATATATAGTCAATTGACATACATTATTTTTAGAAAACCTATTGCCACCTCTTAATATAATAAAATAGGAAAAGAATTGGGTGTATGTACATTAAAGGATGCATATTATAATCTCAACTTTTTCTTTCTTTTTGAAATCTCTTCTTATGGGATCTACGATCGAATAATATGCACAAGATGATCGCTTAGTACCTGATATATCAACACCATTAGGATGATTGATTGATGTTGGAGACTAATTTGGGAGAAAATTCATCTCATGACAAGTTTTAAAATGACTGACTAGTTACAGCCATGTATCTCCGTCTCTTTGCTTGGAGCTGACATGTATTTCTGAAAATAATGTAAATGAGTACATCACTTGCATGGTCGACACCCTTTCAACACATCTTGTCAAATATCTCATTTATCTCTATCAACTATCTTCAAGACAAGCTTGCCCCCTTTCTTTGTATAGTCCACATGTGTAGAACAATTCCATTCTCTTAAAAACCTAAAACCCTTGCTCGAAGAGGAAGAAAGGCAACTTTGAAGATCAAGATGATCGATCAACAAGGATGCTTTACCTTATTTGATTATTTTCTCTCTCATTTTTGAATTAATATTTTGAATATGGGTATCGTTTTAATTCTCTCGTATTTCTCTACAGGAAAACCTAATCACCATTTCCTTATCCCGGTGTAATAGCCATACTCCAGGCCAATCTGAATCCAACCTAGAGGTTCTTGTGCGGGGAGTTAATATACAAATACGTCGTTTCACTTAGCTAAGACCGGTCATCCAAGTATCCAATGATGAGTACAACCAATATCGCGTGTTCAATCACAAACAATCATGATATGATAAATTCATATATAAAACATCAGAAAAAAATAAGATATAAACTAATTCTCACATGATATCTATAGATGAATTTCACCAACTTTGATCACACTTTGTAATTTCTCATTCTTATATACTTCAACATTCTTTAAGCTGGGTCACAAATTTTGAGTGAGCTAGAACTAGCCCAGTAAAGCCAATATACATGCTATATCAAGGCAAATAGTTCAGGAGTGAGCAATCAACGAATTGTAATCTAAATTTTGTTAACAATTTACGTAATCATCACAACACCATTGCACACGCTTTTAATTCATTTTTAGACACAATCATCTAAGAATAAGCATCATAATACAATATAAACAATACATAAGATATTATGACATTATCTACTAACATGATAATCAGCTATCATTGAGAGCATTTAATGGAAGAAAATAACCACGAAGCAATAAGAACTGGATTATAAAGCAAACAAGTATAATTTATAATTATGCAACAGAAAAGATATAATAGTTGTACTTAGTCTCTTTCTTTATCCTCAAGTTATTAATCATAATTTGGTTATTTAGTATGAAGAAGAAGAATATAACCGCAGTATTGGAGCGATCGCAAACATAGTTGCATTCTTCTCCTACTTACTACAAGTGATTGAGTGGCTACTTACTATAGGCCCTGTTCGTTTGGGGTATAAGGAGGAATGGAATAAGGGAAATAAGCCCCCAACACGCTTCCCCGTGGTACGATTATTCCCCATTATTTCATCTTATTTCACTCTTATTCCTATCTTTATCCCACCTTACCTACCTTTATTTCACCTTATTCTCCTTATTCTTATCCTCCAGCCGAACAGATTATAGACCCTTATTCCCCATCCTTATTCCTGCTTATTCTCCTACCGAACATGCCCTAAGTGATTGAGATTTGTATATGCCAATCCCCATTTATCAAAGATATTTGAGTAGAACTAACTCATGTAGGAGAGTAAATGCATGCAATCACACCAGCATGCATTTTAGAAAATATACTCCATATACTTGACAAAAACTAATTCATCCTAATAGTGTAATTAGTGTGATTCCTCTATGCCAATCAAACCAATATGCATTTTAGAAAATGTGAGATAAGTATCATCCTCTACCAAATACGCAATACCTATTTGAATCGATTTCATACTTAAGAGATGGTAAATACTCATTATGCCCCCATCAGGACGTTGATGTAAAACTCGACATTGCGATTATATAAAACAAGAGATGTGCATGCAACCTTACAACTGGTAGCTTGAAATATAGTTTAATGAGTTAAATAAAATTTTTGTGAGAATTTCTTTGCTCTACCAATGCTATGGAGTTTGGGGTTATATTTGTAATATATCCCATTTCCACTATTCCATAAGAAGTTCGTAGCAATCATTCCAACAAATTTCAATAAAAGAAAATCCACGAAGGAAATGTCTTCCCTACAATTGCGCACAAGTTGGTCTTACCTATCTACACACATATATTAATTACTTAGCATTTGTACATTAATTATTTAATTAAACCCTACATACTAGCCAACTGTTATTATGATGATCTCCGATCCTATCATGCATGGTTGACGTTATTCCACTTGCGTCCAACCCCATTGCACATCCAATTCATATAATCATAATTATGTATTATATGTAGTCTTTTTCGGGGATGTTCTTTTCACTCGAGCATCGTCCCTTTGGCCTTAGGAAGATCCGACACACATCTTGACTATCGTAGACCTGTGTGACACTTGACAGTCGGAATGTCCGAACCCTAAGTCCAATGATCTGATTGATTATGTGACTAGAATTGGAGAACGGCTCTACCTCGTCCAGCCAACACTGTCAAAGTTCCCCGCCACAGGGCCCGTGGAATATAACTTTAGGCCAAAGACCATCTTGTGAACTAGCAAATAGTGCGGATTCGATGCTTCTTGCAAGAGATCGTACCTTCCTCGATTTAGTGAGGCCTCTCGTCCACGAAATAGTGGCTCATGTCCTTTCCGCTCGCAAAGTGCTCGATTCACTTAATGACGGTTGAAAGCTCCCTGTGAACATACAGATTTATAAGACCTGCTTCTTCCACGAGCTGAAGAGGATTGTTCGGATCCAACTCTCCAGGTCGTGTGCGAGTTAAATGGATGCTTATAAGAAGATAACGGGAACGTGGAGGGGTTCCAACTTCCAACTGTTTGCGATAGACCATACGTGCATGTTGTGTGATTCGACCCTAGGGACCTATCAGCATTTGCGCATCCCAGCCTTCTATCTCATGGGCCCTAAGG
Source organism: Ottelia alismoides (assembly GCA_037367405.1). Lineage (NCBI taxonomy): Eukaryota > Viridiplantae > Streptophyta > Magnoliopsida > Alismatales > Hydrocharitaceae > Ottelia > Ottelia alismoides. Next base: position 587,567 of record JAZKJV010007615.1, on the reverse strand, counting down.
TAAAGGAAAAATGGACCATTATACAAAAGCATGAAACGTTCTCTGTTTGATACATGTGGAAAAGTAAGGCAACATGAACGACAATAAATGGAACTTCTTACGGGTTCAATCAACAACCAAATGACAATGATGATAATAACAATAATAGAGATCTTTATGCCCATAACCCTGTGTAATTTCGTAATTACCTTAAGAACTCTCGATAATCATGAATTACATCCAGAACCTCGAATAATGCTTAACCTTTACATGGCATAACCCTGTGTCAAGTTCCGTCTTAATTCTCCGTTAACTCTGACGGAAAAAAGTTATATATTGACAATTTTGTCCTTCGAAAAACATCGTATTTAAAACATGATGAGTAGATCAAACAAAATAATGTCATTCTTGAGAGGAGGGAGGATGAGGAAGCGTGGCGTGCTGGCTGGCTTCCCTCCGTAATCCTCAGGGCTTGCACGCGGAGCTCCCCTACGTGCACCTCCGCCCGCAAGATCCAGATTGTTGATCTCTCCACCCCCTGACAAGCCACCATCCCGACCGCTCGCCCGCAAGCTCAACCACCCCCTGCTCTCACGCATGCGAGCTCCAGCCCTGCACCCTCCCAGTCGCTCGCTCGCAAGCTCCAGCCCCCCCCCCCCACCCATGCGTGCCTCTGTCTTGCAAGCCTCTGGTCGAAGCTCCTCCTTACGCGCACCTCCGGTCGTCTACCCCCATCGTTGCCCGTCGCCCTCCGTCATCGTGAAGGACCCCACCTCATGCTGCAAGCTCCAATCAAACCCACCTCCTCTTCTCCTTCATTTCTTTTTTTTTGACTAATCTCAACCATTAGATCACGGATTGGTTAGATTAACTCAACCATCTGGTTGAGTTAATGAACTAAATTAACGGAAGATTATGGGTGTAAAATGAAGTGGTTATTCATGATCTTGGATGTAACTTGTGATTATCGAGAGTTTCTGAGGTAATTACAAAATTACTCAAGGTTATGTGTGTAAATATCCTATAAAAATATCAGATTTACGTATGATAGATTGAAACGTAAAAAATTGTGATGTTTTCTCTTTATGCAAGTATACAAAAGGATGAATATGGGATGATAGTGGGCCCTATAAAGTATGGGTTTTTTCGACCTTACAAATTATGTATATTAAATATAATTAATATCATTAGGTAATATATATATGGGGTTTTCCGTCTCTATTTTTCCGTAATTTTTTATTTTTTTTGAAAAATACCATGATTTATATTCATCTATATATCTGTTCAATATGGCATTCGAATTTCATAGAGACTCCTATGCCCTCCATTTAGAACATGTAATTTTAATGGTATAAATATTTTTATAATTGACCTGTTCTAGATGGAGGACATAGGAGTGTCTGTTTCTGACGAAATTCGAATGACATATAGAAGAGATATATAGTTGAATATAAATGGTGATATTTTTGAGTAAAAATAATAAAAAAAACGTCGAAAACAGAGACGAGACAACCAGCCCATTGAACCCACACACACACACACACGCACGCACGCACGCACGCACGCACGCACGCACGCACGCACGCACGCACGCACGCACGCACGCACGCACGCACACACACACACACTACTCTACAATTTATATAAAAGAGGATATTTCTTAAATTAAAGATTGGACCATGTGTAAAGATAGGCTCCTAATATTTACCATTGCACCCCAAAACTACCCTCGGGATTGGTCTTGATGCCATCTGATTAGACCCATTTGGGGGTCTGTTTAATATATTTGAGCATAGTTAGCCCCATACATGAATGTCATATCTGCATTTTTCATCGAGGTCTGATTCGATCACGTTAACCAAAAATATAACATTCAGACCATGAAAAAAGGGAGGTTCAATGGTTGAAGCATACACAACAAATTTCCAAACATCAATGGTCCAAATCGCTTCTTACCTCAAAAAACATGATACAGCTTATCCCCAATTATAAAATCCATTCCCCAGGGTCATTCTCTAGTGAGCCTTCTTGAGTATTGTAAAGATTTGAGATTATAAGGAAGATCATTGAATGCAAGCAATCTGATCCTCACGAGGATCATCGATCCATAGATCTATCCATCATAAATCATAAGGATGAAAAGAATCTTAATTGTATTTGGTTTTTTTGGTGGTTCAAGAGGAATAACAAGAGGGATTATGATCTTTACATTGGAAAAGCATACTTCCATTAAAAACCTATGGGTTGGATACATCTTCTTCATGCTTTCTCCTTTCATTCATGGTGGGAAGACTTTCTTTTGTGTGGATAGAAAGACGGTGACGAATTTCTAACTCTAAGAATGTTACATTTACCTCGCCTCATATGAATACCTACTGATGATTGAATCCTAATGAATATCATTGCTACCTCCAACTTATCTCATACCTCTTTTTTCTAATAAATAAACCATTCTTTATCTCCACCATAAAAGTTAACAAACAAATAAAATCGAACCTCAGTATCATTTTATTTTAATGATAACATTCGTTGTCAATTCGAATAAAAAAAGTATGAAGCTTGGTAATGGCTGTCTAATTAATAAAACCAATTAATTCATCCGATCATTTTTTATTTTACTATCTGCAAGTTACAATATTAATTAGAACTGATATTTATTCAGTTGATTATTTGGATAATATATGATGGGATCAGTTCATGGATCTTTAGTAGGTTCCATCTAATTGGATTTATTATCAGGTAAGCAAATCCGCTAACATTTTTGAAATGTTACAGTATAACAATCTTAAAGGATGTTCGTCCTCGAACTTCAAACAAAGTTAAGAGAAAAAAGTAAGTAGGTAGATAAAAATCTTTAAGAGATTGGGCCCATAATCTCAATAGATCAATGCAATAACAAAGGCCTGCTTCCAGACGAGTTGTGGTTTTTTGCTACTCACATCATAATCTCAACTGCATGTGTAGGGATGAAAACGGTCGAATACAGATACAAATATATGTATAAGCATATACTTATCTATGTTAAAATACGAACGCGGACATGAATATTGACGTATATGAAAAATGTCTTACCATATCCTTAAAAACAAATGCAAATGTAAAACGAATACGAATCGGATACAATTAATAACTGAAATATTTTGATAGATTAATAAAAATGTACATGTTCAGGATGGTTTTACACAGAAAATAGATATACCAGACACATTCTTCTCATTACAATTATATCAACAACAGTGAACACAATCATAAAATGTTGCTATGTACACTTATAAATAGATATATTACTATACTTATGTACGAAAACGAATATACGAATACGAATGCGAATATTAGCGAATGTCAAAGTGATATCCATATATGTATCTATTTTAAAACGAATACGAATACAAATGTCAAAATATGTATAAAATGAATACGATAACGGACATGATACGAATATATTCATGTTCGTTTCCATCCCTATGCATGTGGCACTCATGAAGCAGTGCTACAAAGAATATTCATGCCATAGCTCTCCAAATCAGCAAACTGTGAAACAAAGTCTCTTAATACAACATTAAATACTTATTGAAGTGAAATCGATTGCAAATAGATGGTCTTCACAAACAAACTACAATGCTCAAGTATAATTGTTTTCTCATCATCTATTCTCTACAGCTTTTCATTATAGTAATGTGAAACACATTGTAATTCGATCGTATTTGAACTTAGAATAAAGCTTTATTAGGACAAGCCTAGCTTACTTGACATGGTGTAGAAATTTTCTTAGTCATCATGAACATTGGGTTAAATCTCGATCATTTTTCTTTCATTTATCGAGTGACATCTTTTTCAAAGAACAAGCATGTAAAACTTTTAACTCTTGAGAACCCCTATAATCAAATTCTAAAAGGTGAAATCTTGAAGTACTTTTTATATATAGATATGGTTAAATAGGGTTGCCCTAAGGGGAACTAAATTGGCTCTCCCACCCTATTTTTCTTGTTATGAAATAGGAAGCGGAAGCGAAAACATGGAACATGATAAAGAAAATAAGAACACAGTGGGATTTAACGTGGAACCCTATTCCGTGAGGAGTGGGATGAAACCACGGGAAAAGCCCTCAAAGGGGCATATGCTTCATTACTTTTTCTCAATGGATACAGGAGTCTGGGGCTCCTTATATAGCCTTCCCAGAGTCTCCAAGTCCCACCACTAGGCGGTGTGGGACTAAACACTGGATGGGGTAAATGGATCTTCTCCAGGATCCATTTACCCTGCTACAACTCATGACGCATACAATGAATACTCCAACACTCCCCCTCAAGCTGGAGCATGCAATGCTCAGCTTGGACAAACATAAAGAAACTCAACTCAACGCTATATGACACTACGGACAATATCAACCTAACGCGCACATTGCTGCAGTTGAGGATGTTGCTTCTTATGCCGTGCAGGTGAGGAGCACGAACGGGCTGGAGTGTGAGTCTTCTGAATCTCCTCGTCGGAGAGCATGCGCTCTGAACTGCGCCTGTCAGGGTCGCTGCAACTGGAAATGAGTCGCCTTGTCGGAGTACTCTGGCCCGCCACAATAATGTGGACAACTGCTCCATCTCTAAAAAGGGCCGAACTAAAAAGGGTCCTGGATGTGCAATCCTCGTCGGAGTCCACGGTCGCTGGAGAATGGAGTCTGAAAATAGTCTTCTCATCGGAGAACTGTGTCTCTGCCATCTGGCTCAGAGAATGGTGCACTACTCTGGTGTACCTATGATACCACATGAAAACCCTTGCCAACATGGCATAGGGAATGGTCCTCTACTCTGGAGTCCCTATGGCTCACATGAAAACTTTGGCCGACAAACAAGAATAATGATGGGGATCACGAACAAATGATGGCAACATGTGCTCATCTGAAATGACTACAAACATATGCAAGTTTGAACATGAGTCTCTCTCTGGAGATCTCGAAAAATAGGCCTCTCATCATGGAGTGCCTCGATCTTGGACTCTGACCAATCTGTCGAGTCTGAACAACTGCGCATTACACCTGTGGACTCGGAATCTTGAATGTCGAGTCTGAATCTTGTGCATGAAGAGATCTGAATCTGAATATTGTAGAGTCTGGAAATTCTGAACTGAATCTGGATCATATGAATAATACATGTAACTCTACATATACTCCCCCTTTCTCCAATACTTGTCGGAAAATGATCATCGACAAAGTTGGGAGAAGACAATGATAAATAGGGGGTACATAAGTGAAGGATATTGAGAAATCCTCAAGCGCATCACGGAAGCGTGATCGTCGTATCGAATACGACGAAGAACGACTAGTCGTACTAGTTGTTCGGTGCAGCGGAATTTAAAAAATTTTAAACCGATGAAACCACATGATCCGAGAACCATTCTCAGATCGTTTCATCTATAACCACAGCAAGTATAATGCAATACCTCTTGAAGCGTGGTTGATCAAGTCTCTACGAAAAGAGACCTCCTGTCTCAAGTCCGATCGTCGGAGTAACGGCTTGCGAGCGCGGAGATGAGTCGCGGTGTCCTCGCAATCCAAGTTGATCCAAGCGCGGTTGCTCCTGATCTCGTCGCACGAGATCAAACGTCTCCTTCGTGAGTGAAGCACTCCAAGAAGACAAAGAACCGCAGAGAGTCGAAGCGGCAGCACGATGGCGCGGGCGTCGACGTTTCTCTCCACCAAGGTGGACGGCCACCAAGAAGAGAGGGAGAGAGGGCTGTCGTGTATATGAGAAAGAGAGAGAGAGAGAGAGTTTGTGCTACAATAGCATGTGTAAAGAGAGAGCCAAGTATGCCTCTCTATTTATAGGGTTTTGGGATCCATGGATCTCAATCCATGGGACACATAGAATCAATGGATGAGATTGATTTATGTTCATCCAATGGCTAAGATTGTTGTTGTCAAAAGCAACAAATTTAGGTCAAAATATATTTGATAAAATCAAATATAATTCATTCCTAAATCAACCCAACAAATAAGGAGAGAAGACACATGGAGATTTCATCTCCATGTGCCTTCCATGTAGGCGCACACCCACTCCAATTAGGAGTGGTGTGCCGTCCATGAGATGCATGGAGATTGCAATCTCATGGAAATCCATGAGATTGCATATCTCCACGAAATCTCTCTTATTTATTTGCACCAAATTTATTTGGGTTTTATTCTTCAAAAATAATTCATAATTATCTTTAAGAATATTGCAATCTTGCCATGGAAAAATTGTGAATCATATTCACAACCCAAAACAACATGTAATTCATATTGTTAATTAATTACACAATGTGTATCCAATACACATTATAATTAATCAACACATATAAATTATAATTAACTCTCTCTAATACATTATAAATCACATTTATAATATATTATGAATAATTGGATATTTCTATCCACATTATTCTTATCCAAAATAATTAAATCTCATTTAATCATATTGGACAACTTCTCATACATCATGATAATTAAATCACATTTAATTATCAAATTCTCTTTGTTTAGATCTTATGGAATTGTTCTTAAACCATTTAAGAACAATGATATTTCTCCTCAGATACTTGGAGATAAGGACAGGGCGATTGTATTGTTCCACGTATAGTGACTTGGATGTTGAGATCGTATCTCAAATCCAGATCCTATGGACCTCCCACTGATGCTTGATCAAATCAAGACCGTAGACTTAATCTTCTCATTGCATCTGAATCTCATTCAGATCAATGTCCAGTTCATGGACTAAGATTAGGTCACTTCTCATAATGAGAGGAGTCACTAAAATCCAAACCTGTTTCATCACTCCCTCGGAATGGAAGCGTCATGGTTATACAATCGTATATGATCAAATCACCCTTCAGGTATTCCTAATACCTGCACATCCTACATACTGGAAGACTCATGATCATCCTGAAGATAAAGATCACTTTTACACTGTCATCTTCAGGGTCAGATCATTAAGTTTCTCAATCTTGGTCATCGGGATTTGGTATAGATCATATGCTTTCACAAAGCATATATATTACCTTCAAATTCATGTCATGCTTCCAAAGCACGACGACCATGCATGGAATTTGTTCAGTCCCAATACCTCATGAGTGAGCTCATGTCTCCCGATTCACAAGTGAACCTGTATGATCCCTTTGAGAGATCGCATTACTCATATGTCCTTACATGCACACCAGCTCGCCGGTATATAGACCTTGATTAGGTCATCAACCTATTGGTCTGCCAAATGTACATACTCAAACATATAGCAATACATCTGTCTCTAGTCAGAGGATGCATGCCTATGTTGTGACAGTATTCAACATAGGTCTTTGGTTATCTCGATCTCGTCATGTCAACCCATTGACTTGACTAACCTGACACCTCTGAATCACTATTCCCATGCAGAGGACCTGCATCAAGAGGTCAGTCAGATATCAGTCATATGAGATAGGATTGCCATCTCCCACTCAGACTGGAGATCATCACTTAATGATCATTTGATGATGCTTGATGAGTCCTCTATCTAACTCCTTAGATATTCATCCAAGCATCAACCTCTATGATCCATCCAATGAATCAACAGCTGTATGATCATCAAGTTGGCCATGGTACATAACCCTTATTGTACAGAGGGACCCTATAGTGCATTCATTCATTAATCTCAGAAAGGGGAGTGAAAAATAATCAATAATTTTCATTGATAATTTATTCATTACAATAACATTTATTGTAGAAATGGTTCGCCCGGGGCTCACATTGCTAACAATCTCCCACTAGCCCTCAGAACCATTCAGGTACAATCTTTAAACCCATACTCATTACATGCTGGTCGAAAACCTTCTGTGTCAGAGGTTTGGTAAGAGGATCAGCAACGTTGTCGGCAGAGGCCACCTTGGTGATGATGATGTCACCACGCTTTTGTATCTCCCGAATGATGTGGTATTTCCTTTCCACGTGCTTGCTCTTTTGATGCCATCTAGGTTCCTTTGCCTGGGCAATGGCTCCCGTGTTATCACAGAGTAACGGGATGGGAGTATCAGAGGAAACTACGCCAAGCTCCAGCACAAACTTGCGCAACCACACCGCCTCCTTTGCAGCATCTGATGCGGCAATGTATTCGGCTTCTGTTCTTGAATCTGCAGTAGTGTCCTGCTTCTTGCTTCTCCAGCTCACAGCACCACCATTCAACAAGAACACGAACCCTGATGTCGACTTTCGATCATCTACATCCGATTGGAAGTCAGAATCTGTATATCCCAAGACTTGGAGATCACCATCCCCATAGACCAAGATGTAATCTTGTGTCCGTCTTAGATATTTGAATATGTTCTTCACTGCATTCCAGTGTTGTTCTCCATAGCAGGATTGGTAACGACTTACCACTCCCACTGCATGGCAGATATCTGGCCTAGTGCACATCATGGCATACATTAAGCTTCCTACGGCTGATGCATAAGGACATCCAGCCATGGCCTTCTTTTCCTCAACAGTTTGAGGAGTCATTCCTTTAGACAGGTGGATACCATGTCTTAAGGGTAGGAATCCTTTCTTTGAACTATCCATACGGAATCGTTCAAGAATCTTCTTAATGTATCCATGTTGTGACAATCCCAAAATCCTCTTTTCTCGGTTTCTGAACAACTTCAGGCCTAAGATATAAGAGGCTTCTCCAAGATCTTTCATCTCAAAGGTATGGGATAGCCAAATCTTTACACTGGTCATCATCCCTGTATCATTCCCAATGATAAGGATGTCATCTACATAAAGCACGATGAACACAACGGCGCTCCCACTAAGCTTCTTGTATACACAAGGTTCATCAGGATTCTGCACAAAATCATAACTCTTTATGGTTTCGTCAAATCTAATGTTCCAACTACGAGAAGCTTGCTTGAGCCCATAAATGGATTTCTTCAGCTTGCATACTTTACCATCCTCAGTCATGAAGCCCTGGGGCTGCTCCATGTAGATATCCTCCTCGAGGTATCCATTGAGGAAAGCCGTCTTGACGTCCATCTGCCAGATGTCGTAGTCAAGATATGCAGCTATAGCTAGCAATGTCCGGATGGATTTAAGCATAGCCACAGGAGAGAATGTCTCATCGTAGTCGATGCCTTCTCTCTGTGTGTAGCCCTTGGCCACGAGCCGTGCTTTGAAAGTCTCTACTTTCCCATCAGGTCCCCTCTTTCTCTTGAAGATCCATTTACACCCAATGGGTTTTACCCCTTTAGGTGGATCCTCTAGGGTCCATACACCATTCTTATGCATGGAGTCAATTTCTGACTTCATTGCTAGCATCCATCTATCCATGTCTTGGTCCGTGAGTGCTTCATCAAATGAAGTAGGATCAATGTCAGTTTCACCTGACACATGGAATCCATACCTTTCAGGTGGTGCAACCACCCTCGAACTCCTTCAAAGAGGTATGGGTGTTTCATCTTTATTTATCTCTTCCGTTTCTGGTCCAGGAAGTTCAGAATCCTCAGGGGATTCAAAGAATTCCTCTACTTCATTGTTGTCTTGACCTTTATGGAAATCATTCTCCAGAAACTTCACATCTCTAGAAACAAAAACCTTTTGGGTTTCAGGGTCATAAAGTTGGTATCCAATACCATCTTTAACATACCCAATGAAGTAGCACTCACGAGAGCGAGATTCTAGCTTACTTGCGTCTACGTTCTTCGCATAGACCAAGCAACCCCAAACCCTCAAGTGATTAACACTAGGTTTGGTTCCATACCATAGCTCATGAGGAGTCTTAGGCACGGATTTGCTAGGAATCTTATTCAGGATATATATTGCAGTCTCTACTGCATATCCCCAGAAACTAAGAGGTAAATTTGCTTTATTCATCATTGATCGGACCATGTCCATGATGGTCCTGTTGCGTCTTTCAGCAACATCATTTAGTTGGGGAGTTCCAGGAGGAGTGAGATTGGAAACAATTCCATTCTCCTTAAGGTATTCCTTGAATTCATCTGATAGGTACTCGCCACCTCGATCAGATCGTATCCGTTTAATCTTCCTATCGGTTTGGTTCTCAACCAAAGCCTTGAATTATTTGAACTTTTCAAAGGTTTCAGACTTATGACGTAGTAGGAAGATAAACCCGTATCGCGAATGGTCATCGATAAACGTCAAATAATATCGGTATCCATTTCGAGTCGCAGTACTGAAGGGACCACATACATCGGTATGTATTAGGTCAATAATACCTTCGCATCTCGTAACCTTGTTACGGAAAGGCGTCCTAGTCATTTTGCCCTGTATGCAATGTTTGCAAGTGGGCAGAGGTTGAACCTGTAGAAAATCTAGAGGTCCATCCTTTATCAATCTATTGATCCTATCAACAGACAAATGACCAAGCCTTTGATTCCATATCTCATTTGAGATATTTTTATCCTCTCTGGATCTTTTAGGGTTTTTATTAGTGGTTGTCACATTCATAATACATTTATCAATGCACAATTCATAGAGTCCACCAGAAGTCAAAACACCATCCGCAATATATTTATCATAACGACTTATGACTAATTTATTACAGAAAAGGAAAGTATATCCGCTTCTAACAAGCTTAGATACAGATATCAAGTTCCTTCTGACTTCGGGTACATAAAGACATTCTTTAAGTATAAGGACTCTTCCACTAGATAATGATAGTCTACAAGTCCCGACGGCTACTGCTGCAACACTTGCATCAGATCCCATCTGGATGACTATCTCCCCTTCCTCAAGATTCCTAGTTTCCTGAAACAAATGCAACAAATTGCATACATGAACAGAAGCACCAGAATCTACAACCCAACTTCCTTCTCGTCCAACGAGAAAGCTAGTTTCAATGATGAAAGTAGATTTCATACCTGCTGGGGCTTTACCTTTGTCTGAGGACTTCAGGTAATCTGGGCAGTTACGCTTCCAGTGCCCCGGCTTCTTGCAGTGATGACAGACGTCGGTTTTCTTCGACGCCAAGAGAGTGGATGCACTGGAAGAAGAGCCAACACTTTGTCCCTTCTTCTTTCTCTTCTGGGTCGGACCCTTCCGAGAACCATGCTTCCGACCGTGCTTCCCTTTGACCTGTGCAACCATTGCACTGCCACTGGGACCATCCTTCTTCATCACGTCCTCTGCGGACTTTAATGCAGCAAGGAGAGCAGCACTTGTCAATTCCAACTTGTTCATGTGGAATGACACCACAAAGTTATTGAAAGACTTGGGCAAAGACAGCAGAATGAAGTCAGCTTGCATGTCTGCATCTATCGTTGCCCCAAGAGTCTCCAGCTCCGACAGGTACCCAAACATTTTGAGTACATGTTCACGGACTGAAGTCCCTTCCTGCATTCTACAACGAATGAGGTCTTTCATAACATTGTACTGCTGAGTGCGGTTAATGTCACCAAACATATCCTTAAGATTCTGCATTATATCCTGACAGGTATTCATCTCCACATGTTGCTTCTGCAGAACATTGGAGAGAGAACCTAGGATATAGCACCTAGCCAAGACATGATCTTCATCATACTTGTCATTAAATGCTTTTTCTTCCTTGGACTTAGGGTTCTCATGCTTGTCCTCGGATAGCACATAACTTATGCGCTCAGCAGAGAGAACAAGCTCCAAATTTCGGATCCAATCCGAATAATTTGGGCCGGTCAATTGGTTGACCTCAAGAAGCCTACTAAGTGGGTTCAAAGACTTCATTTTCTGAAATTAAGAATGCACTATATTAGAATATAGAAATATATATTCAAATTTATGATATTTGATTAAGGTATTTTAAATCAAATTATTCTTGCATTGTTGACTTTGAAAGTTCATTCCCTTAATCACTTTCAAAGTAAGAGATATACTTACCGCTATATCTCTAGCAAGAATTGGGATCTCCTCTTTATCATTGTCACATCCCAATAATATGAGAATCTGTGACTCCAATAAAGAAAAGCAGGAACTCATTCCAATTTGCAAGTCCAACTTGCAATTTCCCAATTCGGTCTTTAACACCCGAGCCCACCACCCCTAAGGTGATGTTGACCCGTTGTTAATTGAACCAACCGTCAACAGGAATAGTACTCGCTATGCGCAATCCAATATCGCCCCAATAATATGAGGATCCGATATTGGGGTCACTACGCATACGGCCTTACTCTTTCGAGAAGCAAAGAGTCCGATCCAGATGCGCTTGCACACAGGAGCTGTCACTTCGGACAGGCGTCTCCCACATGCAATCCCTGGCGACGAAACTCTTCGCCTTGACGGGAGACCATGGATGTCACTTATGTGATCCTCCATCTCATATTCAAATTTTAATTAATTATCGTGAATCACATTCACATAATTAATTCTTCCAAGGGAATTAATAACTCTAATCATATTAGAGTATTTCAATTGGACATAATCAATTTAATCATATTAAATTAATTATCAATCCAATTCAATCAATCAAACTTGATTATTTTACTTGAATACATATATGGTAATATCTCAAAATACGTATTAATTCGAATTTTAATAATTAGGAAAAAATACATCTTAATCCCTCGGACATTATCCCGGCCCTACCCGCTGTCATGGCCAGTACCGACGAGAGTGGGACGGACCACATACGTTGCAACCCGCAACCCCAATGCTCTCCGACTAGGCACCATATCCGCCTCGGGAAAGGATAATGCCAAATTGATTAATTTGTACTTGAGATTATCATCGGTTTTTCAACCGAAATTGTACCATATAGTAATAATCAAAACATTTTTTATTATAAGGAAATTTGCTAGACAAATTCCCAAATCCTATTCAAGCATCAAGTTTGAAGATTGTTGTTTCCAATTTATGATTTAGATCACATCTTAATCAATTAATTGGTTGGGGCCATGTCAATTAGGCAAATAATCATGTCTCAATATTTCACAAATATTATTCAAGATTATTTCACGAAATTAACAATTTAATTTCTCTAATTGACAATCACTTGGTTCTAGATTAGGAATGCAATTTCAGTATAGACCCCTATTCACTAAAATTGGCATATCTCAATCCATTTAAATCCAAATTAAGCAAACTCAATTTTCATAGATTGCTAACTTGATTTACAACAGAACCTAAGTGGATTTGCACGCATTTCGAGGCAGATGATAACAGTAATTAACTCTTTAATCATGTTAAAATCTATTGTTCCCGCAACAGTGCATACATGTCCATTAAAACAACCATAACTAGAGCATACGAAATCCGATTTACGCAAACTCAGTTCCTATGGTTTCCTTATTTAATGGGGAACAAAATCCAAGTTTTAAATTCGTGTTTAAACAATTTAAACAGTGCCGAATTTATTTACTAAACAGATCTGCGAAATCAAATGCGATGAAAACTTTCGCGACCTAAACGAACCCAAGTCGTCCTCGATTTTTCGAATCATATTCGAAACCGTCGACCTAAGTCTCTGATACCACTTGAAGGATATGGGGAAATCCTCAAGCGCATCACGGAAGCGTGATCGTCGTATCGAATACGACGAAGAACGACTAGTCGTACTAGTTGTTCGGTGCAGCGGAATTTAAAAAATTTTAAACCGATGAAACCACATGATCCGAGAACCATTCTCAGATCGTTTCATCTATAACCACAGCAAGTATAATGCAATACCTCTTGAAGCGTGGTTGATCAAGTCTCTACGAAAAGAGAACCTCCTGTCTCAAGTCCGATCGTCGGAGTAACGGCTTGCGAGCGCGGAGATGAGTCGCGGTATCCTCGCAATCCAAGTTGATCCAAGCGCGGTTGCTCCTGATCTCGTCGCACGAGATCAAATGTCTCCTTCGTGAGTGAAGCACTCCAAGAAGACAAAGAACCGCAGAGAGTCGAAGCGGCAGCACGATGGCGCGGGCGTCGACGTTTCTCTCCACCAAGGTGGACAGCCACCAAGAAGAGAGGGAGAGAGGGCTGTCGTGTATATGAGAAAGAGAGAGAGAGAGTTTGTGCTACAATAGCATGTGTAAAGAGAGAGCCAAGTATGCCTCTCTATTTATAGGGTTTTGGGATCCATGGATCTCAATCCATGGGACACATAGAATCAATGGATGAGATTGATTTATGTTCATCCAATGGCTAAGATTGTTGTTGTCAAAAGCAACAAATTTAGGTCAAAATATATTTGATAAAATCAAATATAATTCATTCCTAAATCAACCCAACAAATAAGGAGAGAAGACACATGGAGATTTCATCTCCATGTGCCTTCCATGTAGGCGCACACCCACTCCAATTAGGAGTGGTGTGCCGTCCATGAGATGCATGGAGATTGCAATCTCATGGAAATCCATGAGATTGCATATCTCCACGAAATCTCTCTTATTTATTTGCACCAAATTTATTTGGGTTTTATTCTTCAAAAATAATTCATAATTATCTTTAAGAATATTGCAATCTTGCCATGGAAAAATTGTGAATCATATTCACAACCCAAAACAACATGTAATTCATATTGTTAATTAATTACACAATGTGTATCCAATACACATTATAATTAATCAACACATATAAATTATAATTAACTCTCTCTAATACATTATAAATCACATTTATAATATATTATGAATAATTGGATATTTCTATCCACATTATTCTTATCCAAAATAATTAAATCTCATTTAATCATATTGGACAACTTCTCATACATCATGATAATTAAATCACATTTAATTATCAAATTCTCTTTGTTTAGATCTTATGGAATTGTTCTTAAACCATTTAAGAACAATGCTATTTCTCCTCAGATACTTGGAGATAAGGACATGGCGATTGTATTGTTCCACGTATAGTGACTTGGATGTTGAGATCGTATCTCAAATCCAGATCCTATGGACCTCCCACTGATGCTTGATCAAATCAAGACCGTAGACTTAATCTTCTCATTGCATCTGAATCTCATTCAGATCAATGTCCAGTTCATGGACTAAGATTAGGTCACTTCTCATAATGAGAGGAGTCACTAAAATCCAAACCTGTTTCATCACTCCCTCGGAATGGAAGCGTCATGGTTATACAATCGTATATGATCAAATCACCCTTCAGGTATTCCTAATACCTGCACATCCTACATACTGGAAGACTCATGATCATCCTGAAGATAAAGATCACTTTTACACTGTCATCTTCAGGGTCAGATCATTAAGTTTCTCAATCTTGGTCATCGGGATTTGGTATAGATCATATGCTTTCACAAAGCATATATCTTACCTTCAAATTCATGTCATGCTTCCAAAGCACGACGACCATGCATGGAATTTGTTCAGTCCCAATACCTCATGAGTGAGCTCATGTCTCCCGGTTCACAAGTGAACCTGTATGATCCCTTTGAGAGATCGCATTACTCATATGTCCTTACATGCACACCAGCTCGCCGGTATATAGACCTTGATTAGGTCATCAACCTATTGGTCTGCCAAATGTACGTACTCAAACATATAGCAATACATCTGTCTCTAGTCAGAGGATGCATGCCTATGTTGTGACAGTATTCAACGTAGGTCTTTGGTTATCTCGATCTCGTCATGTCAACCCATTGACTTGACTAACCTGACACCTCTGAATCACTATTCCCATGCAGAGGACCTGCATCAAGAGGTCAGTCAGATATCAGTCATATGAGATAGGATTGCCATCTCCCACTCAGACTGGAGATCATCACTTAATGATCATTTGATGATGCTTGATGAGTCCTCTATCTAACTCCTTAGATATTCATCCAAGCATCAGCCTCTATGATCCATCCAACGAATCAACAACTGTATGATCATCAAGTTGGCCATGGTACATAACCCTTATTGTACAGAGGGACCCTATAGTGCATTCATTCATTAATCTCAGAAAGGGGAGTGAAAAATAATCAATAATTTTCATTGATAATTTATTCATTACAATAACATTTATTGTAGAAATGGTTCGCCCGGGGCTCACATTGCTAACAATAAGATATCAATTAACCGTTCATAAAATTTTCAGCTTCTCAAATCATGAATAATGTTGGCCGTTTCAATTTTTTACGGCTCTTTTTTTTCGCAATTTTTTAAGTCGTTCAACATTTTTTTCCTTTTACAGCTTTTCATTTCATTTTTTTTGAAAATTTTGCGTACGGTTTTTTCTTGTACGCGCATCTTTTCTTTCTTTTCTTTTCCTTTTTTCTAAACATAATATCTCCTCTCTCTCTCTCTCTTTTTGTTGGACCGAAAAACAACTGGCCCACCAGTAAAAAAATCCCTTTTTTTATCGGCCGCAGCCCCCTTGGGTTCTAAACAAATAACATTTTTTTAATATAAAAGGCAGACGCCCGTTAGGGTTCCCACGATGGGATCCCCTTGGAGAAACGCCGCCGCCGCTAAGGAGAGAGGGCGATGCCGAGCTCGAGCGCTGTCGCGCCGCGCGCTAGATGGAGGTGAGGCTTCTCGACAGGCAGAAGGCTTCGCGCGGGCTGGAGCTTGTTCCTGGGATTTGCGAAGCCTCCTGATTCGAAGCGTGGGCTGAGAAGCGAAGGGGTTCTTCGCCTGGGGCCATGAGAGGGAGATGCGATGCGTGGCGGAGGGAGCGCCTGTGGTTGCGCGATGCGCCAGCGGCTAGAGGAAACACGCCCAAAGGGCTGGATGCGCCCCCTGTGCGCCGTACTTGCAGGAGATGACGAGATATGTGCGCCCCTTGTGCACTCCAGGTCGGGTTCTGATGCACGACCACAGATATGGAGCGCTCGAGGTATGAGTCCTGTTGCAGCGGCTCCACGTGGACAAGGGGCCGCCCAGATGTTTGAAGGGGCGTACCTATTTCGCCGTCGATTTGTGATGCCATCGATCTGGATTTACTGCTCTTACGGTCTGGATTTGCGCAAAGATTGCGCAAGTTTTTTTCTGCTCGATCTGAAAGGGTGCGCGCATTCGGTGAGCGTGAAGGATGCACGATCTTGCACTGATGGAGAGTCCTGGATGATCATAGCTTAGGGTTTCGTAACCCTAGGACCTGTCACCCTTCATTGACGCAAAACGAAAAAATCTCCAACGATAAACACAAATCAAATTTTCTCTCAAATTGATTCTTGAATTATAAACAAAGAATATAATGAAAATCCTGAGAATCGAACCCGTTCTGATACCATGTTAAGAAATAGGATGCGGAAGCGAAAACATGGATCACGATAAAGAAAATAAGAACACAACGGGATTTAACGTGGAACCCTATTCCGAGAGGAGTGGGATGAAACCATAGGAGAAGCCCTCAAAGGGGCATATGCTTCATTGCTTTTTCTCAATGGATACAGGAGGTCTGGAGCTCCTTATATAGCCTTCCCAGAGCCTCCAAGTCCTACCACTAGGCGGTGTGGGACTAAACACTGGATTGGGTAAATGGATCTTCTCCAGGATCCATTTACCCTGCTACAACTCACGACGCATACAATGAATACTCCAACATTTCTCATTTTTTTATTTTTAGAAAATAAATATGTTGATATTCATCACTATATCCCCTATATTATGTCACTCAAATTTTGTGCGAAACAGGTACTCCTACGGCTTCCATCTAAACAATCATTTTTAATGGACGTATAATTGTTTTAATCGACTCCGTCTGGATGGAGGCCATACGAGTCTCTGTATCACAAGAAACTTGAATGACATAATACATAGATATAGTGATGAAAAACTACTCAATTCATTTTTTTTCAAAAAATAAAAAATAGGAAAAAATGAGGAGGGATAGGAGCTAAGTTAGCTCCCTCTTAGGGAGCAGCCCCAATTTACTCATATATATATATATATATATATATATATATTTCTATTAACCCATATTGGTATACTTAACCAAAAAAATGATTAGATCTCATGGTATTTTTAACATTAACAAATATTTTTGTATTCCTTATGATCCTTTTTAAGCAAACTCGGTTCCTATCCAATTTAATCTTCTAGCATCCTTTCATATGAGAGTTCTACATTATTCTTCTTGGACATGTACCTTATTGAGGATATTAGGCTAATAGATCCACAATCTCTTTATTTAGTATATTGAAAGAACTTACTTTATTATTATTATTTAATCCTAAAACAACAAAGATACGTGCAATGCACTTCTCTTTGAAGCAGAATTGTAATGCTCAAATTTGCACTCTACGTATGCATGTAATCAATATAAAAATCATCACTCTTTTTCTAACATAATAAAGTCTGACATTGCATGCTCCAAACTAATCTCGTAGTATGACTTAATGTCAAACAGAAGAATTCAAATTTATTTGACAAAAGTAATTTTCATTGAATATCTTTGAGAGGAATCTCATACATCTATTGTCTATATATGTACATCCTATACTAATACTTATAGTTTATTTTTTCCCAAGCGATGACTCATGTCATTATGGAGTTCCACTCAATCATGTGGTACACTAGGTTTCATTAAATGAACATAAACTCAGAACTCCTCTTATATAAAAGGAAAATTTCTTTTTAACCACAATGGATGTTTATGCATTCCCTATTAATGCGGTATACGGGTCAGTATCTTCTCAGACTCCAGAAGAACACTCACAATTAGATATGTCATCTTCGATCTCTATGATGACCTTGAAGTTCTTTATATGATTTCAATGTATGACTCCAGATACACAATGTTTGAAGTTCTTTATATGATTTCATAATAAACAACTTATGTCGATCGTCATACCTTTATTATTGCTCAATAATTGATGTTATGTTTGTGCACTAAGTAGCCACATAACTTTTGTGCTCGAACCAACTTCTATCTATCTAACTATTAAGATATCTCATATAATAATATCATAAACCTTGCTATTGTTGTCGAACCTCGAAGTGGTATCAAATCCATAAAGTCCAATTTATATACTCTACTGTTAATAATCTTGTTCAAATGAGAGAACACCTTTCTCTTCATTTCTCTACATGACTCCTAAGTAATTTCCATTAAGAATAGTCACAACAAATTAATCACTTTTTATGACTGATCTAAACCATCCTCAACGATCCTTCTTCATCTTTTAATATGTAAACAAATCGAATTCTTGACAAGCACCCTATGAAATTCTCCTAGTATCACCTTCACTTTGAAAACTCCTTTGACCTTAAGAATACATTTTCTTAGCCTCATTAAACTTTTCAATTTCCGTTGAAGTGCTCCACTCAACAACACTTATAAGTCATAGAAATGCACTACTGCTAATTCTTGAGCATGTCACCTTACTCTCTATCTTAAACTTTCTTGATTGATCCCCCAATCCATTCCATTTTTTATCATCTTTTGTAGATCGTCCATGCCCTCCTGCCTACTTATTGTACTATCGTACCATTCAATCTCTTTACCTCTCATGTCCATCATCAACTGGAAAAAAAGGAAATCCTCTGTAGTATCACCCGCTAATCAAAGTTACGCTTACGATAGTAGGAGTATGCTAGATATCTATCGCCATTCCAGACGTATATAGGTAAACAATCGTTGCAGAACCAAGAGCATAAGAGATTTCTAAAGGAAGTTAATAGGATGGTCAAGGGGGTTTTTCATGTCGGTCATATTGACCAATATAGACAATGGTTTGTATGTGGTGCACTGATTTTGTACTCAATGAGATGACATTGCTCTGATACCATCTCTATAACCACCTTAGGCAATGTTAATGAGCTAGTCCGAATCTGACCTAGAGGTTCATGTGCAGGGAGTTAGTACCCAACTACATCGTTCCAATTAACCAAGATCGATCATCCAATGATGAGTACAACCAATGCTTTCTCTTTGATTTATCAAGTTCTTTTTCTCATGAAGTTCTCTCAAAGATACTTGCTTTCTTTTGTTTCCGACGCTCTTTTTCTTGATTAAGAAAGGTCAAGAAATGATTATCATAATAGCTTGGAAAGTCTAATTCTTTTTATCAATTACCCAGTTAGGATAAATTTGTCACTTTTGTTTATAATTTGATTGAAAAAAATTACTATTTTTGGAAGCTTGCTAGCTATTAAATCACTAAAAGTCATAAAAAGAATATATAAATAAGAAATTATTACACAATAAAAATGACTAATACTAGAACTAAATTAAAAGATGACTTGAGTCGTTACAGACCTGATTTTCCTATTGTGAATTGATCCGCCTTCACCACTGTATAATTATATAAATAGTAAAATTCGCTAGATTTACACATTTACACTTATAAAATTTAGGATTAGAAACCTGACTTTTACATATAACATGGTTGCATATGCTATCTTATGAAACATATCATTCGATATCTCAAATGAACCTTTGCTCATGGCCTCAAATTTAACACAAGAAAAGATGCATCCCTACATCTCCACTGCAAAATATCGATAGAGTTGGTTTATTTGAAGACATAAAATCCTCTAATGCTTCATCATCTATTTAGATCCAAATCTTATACCCCGAGTTTACCAACAAGCAAAAGAAACTGCAAATAATCGTATACCCCCAGTCAGTTATCTAAACAGAAAAGTAACAAACAAAGATTCTCATGTTTAGATACCCACAAATATCGCATCAAATTCCTCGCAATCCATTTTACCGCAGCTTATGATGCAGCCTAACTAACCTACCACTAATCACACACCACCCAATCATTCACCTCACCCTATAAATACACGAACGCATCCTCGATTCCTCCCTCTCCTGTCCCCCAAAAGCGACGCCACACATCACACCACACCCAAAGGTCGACGAGAAGAGCACTTGACCTTCTTCCCCTCCCCTCGCACATCCGACGAAGCTCCGATGCAGAGCTCCGCTGAGGAAGACGCCGAACTCGAGGCCTCCTCCGCCCCAAACCCTAACGCTTCCTCCTCCTCCTCCGCCGACGCCGGTGGAACTGACGCCTACCTCTATGTGCTGGACGACTGGTCGTGCTACAGGGACGACGACATCATCCAGCAGCAGGCCGCCATCCAGGCTGAGGAGCCCAGAAGTCCCCCCTCGTCGCCGATAAGGTCCCTATCCCTTTGACTTGATCTGCGTTTCCTGCTCTTCTGATCGACATGTGCGATGGTGACTGATGTTTGTTGCGATTTGGATACTCTGGTGCACGGCATTGCTGGATCGAATGCTTTTCTTTTGGCGTTGTTGCGGACGATCGCTTGTTTGATGACTTTTTGGGGGCAGGGAGTGCCTGATTGTCTGGGATGTGGCGGTGTTTTTTGTTGATTTGGTGGAGATGGGGATATGTATGGGGGATTTCACTGGTGCGATGGGTGATGGGACCGCGGGGCAGATGTATTTGGTTAAGAGGTTTGGAGAAAGACGCTGGAGAGTGGAGATATCTCTCATTTCCACTCCCATTTCATTAATAAGTCGACTAAGTCGGATACATGGGGTTTGCGTGGGCTATCGGGGAAGATGTGTATCCATGTCTTTCGGGGGTATGATTCCCGTGGAATTTCCGACATTGCCTCTGTTCCTGGACTTTTAAATGGCCTCATTGCATGTTCTCATTTTCCGGTCGAGTTAACTATTTTTTTTGTGGCTGCCAGCAGTCCCTGGCTAACCTTGTTCATCTGATCAATGAGCTATACGTGCTCTCTCTTCAAGTGGCTGCAACACTTTCCCGTTGATATTCTATGTTGCCTACAACCTTGTCTTAATTGAAGTGGAATTTGCCAAAGACCGGAGTCCTGCTATTCACGGATGTTTGAGCTGTGGATTTTCTTTTCTACTGTGTAGAGTATAATATGGTTGATGTCAAGTATCTAAATGATCGTCTCACAACAAGAGTAACTAACCTCATCTAGGAGGATGAATCTGACACCTATTGTGTACACGGCGCCTCTGCACTGCCTACTATGTTTTCCACAAGTGCCTCACATTTGAACACTACCACGTTCCTCCTGTCTGAAATGATCCACAACACAGTCAATAGGTTAGTTATGCCATGAAGTCTTCTATGAGCCTGCTCACTACCATCAATCCTTCCAGATCTGAAGCATCTCCCGGAAAGTATTTGAGCTGCTCGCATCCATTCGGTTAATCCCCATCATCCCTCATACCGAGCCGATCGCCAAATTTAAGAAGAATGAATGCTCCACATTCTCCTCTCTCCACCACAAATTGGACACATCTATCTATATCGATGTCCCTCTTGCACCAAACACCACAGTAGTGATCAACCTCAAGCACCTCATCAACCACGCGTGCAACCTTTCTTGCATTGGTGCTTTAGATTCCAATTCAACTGATGATCCAACTCAAAATCCAATAGATAGTTGAGTCCAAAGTATTAATAAACATGAGGCTCATCAGGAATTTCCTGTCGAGATGTAAGCCTTCCTTTACAGAGCAAATACATGTACATGATTTCTTTGATGCAATCTTTGATGCAATGATGGTTGTAATAAAGTATGTAATATATTTGATGAATTATAATGTTATGTGACTAATGTATAATGTGGAAATATAACATATGTTGTGACTAACATAATTGGTCTTGACATAGGTCTGGTTTAATATAATATGACAACATAATAATATAAAATGTTAGGTTTGCTAATGGATGTGACAAACGATTTAATATATGCTGTGATTGTAGTTAACATATAGGTTTAGTTCAATCTAGGAATGTTGATAATTATTTTGGTTACAGTATTAAAGGGATGAATGCTATTGACTGGAAAAGTTATTTTTGTTCTCGAAAGAATGTCTAAAACTAGATCAAGGTATTCTAGGAAGGTTATTAACTTTAAATGAATAGCTTGTTAGAGATATCAATTGAGAATGGTTCGAAGGTTATTCCTAGTCTTAAGGTTATCAATTTAGGTTAGTTTCATCCATTATATTCTAGTATGAAGGTCACTTTATATCCTTTTGTTTTTCCTAAAAAAATAGTAGATTCAAGGTGACGCCTTGTAGGTGCCACACCACCTCAATAGTGTCTAAGGTCGGTGAGACCTATGCTTCTTTTGGGTTGCATGATGCTATAGAGGTTTTCATTGAAAAGCTCATAGAGGTTAAAACTATGGTTGAAATGTGTACCTTCGGTGCCTCATAGGCCTTTGACGGAAATGTCATCTCTTGCCCACTTGTAGATATCAACCCCCTCAAGCAGTGTGATAAGCGAAGAAAAATCATGAATCCTTTTGTTCGTTAGCAATGTTGCAAATTGAGATATCTAGATTAATCCTAGCATCATGCCACCACCTCTCATATGTTTCATCACAAGTTTGGGTGCTAATCGAAACCAATGCATTTGGATCCACATATGTTTATATTCAAGTCATTCTAAAAGTTTGAAGTCCAAATTCAATTTTAATTAATTAAATCTGAATTCAAATTTGATTTATTATGAATTCTGAATACTAAATTTAATATACTTTTACTTCAACTTTGAAATATTAATTGATGCTTTAAATATTATCTAAGTTACTTTATACAAAGAATCGATGTAACAATCACACTTAATGTGGGAGAAAGCTTTGTTGTTGTTGTTGTACTTTATATACAAATATTATAATAAAAAAAGATTTATTTTATTATTATATTTTATTTATGGATAACTAAGATAATTAAGAGGAGTTTAAATGGGCTCCCCATGTGTGGTATCCATGTTAGCTACTCCCCCTTATTTTTTTATTTTTTGTGGAATTTTATGATGCATGGGGATCAAGTTAAACTAATAAGAGTAATACATGTTCAAATTTCATGAAAAATAGACATTTTAGACCCATCCATATGGAAAGCAACAATTTCAGCAATTCCTAGACCATTAATTTCATAGCCTTGATGTATGGGATAAGAGTCTTGAATTTTATTGAATTTTGCTACCGCTTTCCTAATGATCTCTGATTGAGACCTCTATGTTTGTTGTCAACACGTAAGGACGCAAAAAATAGCCCTCAAGGGACCCCCACCAATCCAATCATCTTTCCAAAATCTGAAACAACATCCATTACATTGAACATGCCTTATAAGCATCATGATATCTCAGAGCACAACACAGATTCCCTTTCAGAAGTTAGACGATAGAAAAACACCCTTGTTTGGCTCTGAGGGATCAACCAGAACTCCATAAATAGATCTCAAAGTTCAGCATAGCAAGTTAGTCCCTCCCAAGGATTGAGAGTCCACGAAATTTTAGCAAAATTTTACCGAAATTTTGGTTTCGATACGGGTTGGGTATCAAAACTCTCTTCTTATTTATTTCCCAAAATTTGACCAAGATGGGTCGAAATATCGATGATATTTTAACATATCTACCCGTATAGATCAAATTTCATGGTTTTCAGTACAAATTTCTTAATTTTGATCAATATCGACAAAATTTCGTCGATATCGATGTATATTAATGATATTATCCATGTGAGTTTGATTTTAATACTTATTTAGATATTCTCAATATTAAAACATATAATGATTTATATATATTGTTTCGTGTCGGAGAGCATTGCCCCTGCACCCTCGCAAGGGGAGTCCACTTGCTCCCCCTGGAACCCCCCCTCTCAGGCTCGTTGACCGAGCAGTGAGACCCATGTCTGGTAGGGTACGGTGCAACAAGGACGGTGTATACAACGATCTTAACTTGGGGAGCTTTACCTCCTTTAGCAATGGAGATGAAACAACTCTATATATTCTAGATATCTTATAAAGCTTGTTCGTTTAATTCAGTTTGTCATTTATTTTCGTAAACAGATGGATCTTTACTGTAAGTATATAACGAATTCTGTAATTCACTTGAACTTCATCCATGATAGTTATTTCTATGATCGAAACATTATCTCATCAATTATTACCTATATTATAGAATCAAATGCTCATCTACTTTTATGAACAAAAGACGTGTTTAAAGTGTTGTTAACTTAGTTATTTCAATTTCCATTTCCTATATCTATCGATCAGCACAACAGATACATACGATATGATCGATAAGTGTGTTATAAGGCGTATAGACGAGAGATATGTGTGATATAAGTGTACAATTGTAATTATTGTTGTTTAAAGAACAGTGATGATAACCATTTCCGATATGTATCAGCCAAAAAATCAGCATTAATAATGATATGGTCGATATGACTGATATGTGTAATATAAGGGCCATAGATGAGTGATATGTGTGACATAAGTGTGTATTTCTAAGTTATTTTTGTTGTAATAACTTCAACGATCTTAATTTGTCAAAAATGGTCAGAATGACTTTTTGAGCCATTTTCGACATTTCCATCGAAACATTCTAGATTTCCCTGGAATTTCGGATACAGGGGAGTCCAAAACGAGATTGAAATTGAGATTTCAAAACTCGATCCCTCCTCCCCAAATTTGGATCACCAACTTCGTCAACAGAGCTCGATTCGTCATCTTCGAATTGCATATCCCCAGTCGACTATCCTTCCTTGTCAGCATTACAGTCTTCCAACCAACCAAAGTCATCCACACCATCCTACCCGTCCACTACTTTGGTAAACTTTTGGCACCACATCTTCTACAACAACAACCACGTCAAAATGAAGGATATGGGAAGATCCTTAAGCGCATCACGTAAGTGTGAAGATCGCATCATATATGATCGGAGCAACTAGTCGCACTAGTTGTTCGGTGCAACGGAATTTAAGAACATTTCTTAGATCGTTTCATCAAATCACATACAAGATTTGGGATTACCTCTTGAAGCATGGTTGTGAACGCAATCTCAACGTAAGAAACCTCTTGTCTTAAGTCCGATCCCAACTGGAGAAATGCTTGCGATCGCAGGGATGAATCACGTGCTTCTCGCAATTCAAAGGAAAATAAATATTATCATCTGCATATGGAAGCAAGGGGATTGGGATCTTCTCTAGTCAAAATCCCTCCGCACCAACCTTCTTCCACCGCACGCTTGAAAAGGACCGCTAGAGCATCAACCCCTAGTATAAAAAGCATCGGAGCCTAGGGACAATCATGCCGGACACCTCGCTAGGGCTGGAAAAAAACCCCTCTGGTTTGTCGTTCACCAAGATCGAGTAGGAGGAGGTCGTGACACACCTCTTCATCCCCCAATCCAGAGTTTAGGGAAGCCACATCGTCGCAGGGATGTCCATAGGAAATTCCAGTTAATACAATTATACGCTTTGACATAATCTATCTTCCATAAAACCCCCTTCTTCCCCGACCGCTTCCAATTTGGGCAAATCTCTGAGGCCATTACCAAACCATCTGCCATTTATAATGAAAGCCCGACTGACCCAAAGGACCATCGAGTCCAAAAATTGCCTTAAGCATGTTTGCCAAGATCTTAGCCACAATAAGATAGATTGTGTTGGATAAAGCCATCGGCCTAAAGTTCTTAATCCTTACCGGTGTCTCCTTCTTTGGAAGCAGAAACAACGACTTGTTGACCTTCTCCTCTATTCCCTTCCATGAACTCGTTAACCACCTCCATGAGATCTCGCTTCAGTACATCCCAGAACTTGTGGCAGAACAAAATCAAGAACCATCGAGGCTAGGAGCACCATCCGCATTTAACCCCTAGATCATGCTCTTCACCTCCTCTCGGCGAAAGGAGTCAGTAAACCCTCCGCCTGCTCTTCGATAAAACAATCCACCCCTCTCCCTAACCACCCCAGCTGTCTCCGCTCCGCCTTTACGACACCCCCACGAAGTGTGAAGGATATTGAGAATCCTTAAGCGCATCACGGAAGCGTGTCGATCGCATCGTATGCAATCGGAGCAACTAGTCGTACTAGATGCTAGATGCAGCGGAAATTAAAATTTTTTAACTTTAAAAGATGAAACCACATGATCACGAGAATAATTTCTCGGATCGTTTCATCAAATCACAAAGTACAAAGTACAAGGAATACCTCTTGAAGCGTGGTTGTGATCGCGAGATCCCAAAGTAGAGATCCTCCTATCTTAAGTCCGATCCACGAAGAACGCACTTGCGGGCGCGATGATGAGTCACGTTCCTTCCCGCAATCCTCGATGAAGATCCAAGCGATGGCTCCCCCGATTTCGTCAAACGAAATCCATCGTCTTCCTTTAGAGTAAGAAACTCCAAAGAAGATGGAGATCCACGAGTCGTCGAAGAAGAAGCCGAGAGTCTCTCCTTTCTCAACACAAAGTGGACGGCCACTTAATGGAGAAAGAGAAAGAGAGAGAGAGGGCGAGAATGAGAAAGAGAGAGAGAGAGAGAGTTGTCACCTTGTACAACTCTTAATGATGTACCATGGAAGGCTACCCTAGCCCTCTATTTATATTAGTTTAGGATCCATTGGATCTCAATCCATGGACTCATAGATCCAACGGCTAGGCTTGGTCTATGTAAGATCAATGGTTATGATTGTTGTTGGTTAAAACCAACAACATTTATTTATGATTAAATTAAATATATGTTGCAACATTATCAACACATTTTTAATTCAACATAAATAAATTAGTTGAGAGATTAATCATCATAATAAAATGGAGTCAATATAGCCTCCTAAAATTAAGGGGCTATATTTCTCCTTTTATTATATTATTTTATCTCTCAATTATTGCAAAAATATCCACCAAATTAATTCCAAATTAATTTGTGAATATTTCAATCATGCCATTGAACATTATGTGAATCATATTCACAACCCAAACTAATTTGTAAATTGCATTTCCAATTAATTAACAAATGTGAATCCAATTCACACTATTAATTAACAAATGCTATTTACATAAATTCTCTCTCTTATATATACATATTATAAATCACATTTATAATACACATATATCATGGATAGTATTATCCACATTCTCTAATCCTTGATAATTAGATCTCATTTAATTATCTTGGATAATAATATGAATCATATTCATATTATGCTTGATAATTAAATCTCATTTAATCATCAAGTCCTTGCTTGGATATACATTTCATCAAATGAATTATTCTTGAACCCTTTCAAGAATAATGTGCTTTCTCCGCAGATACTTGGAGATAAGGATAGGGCGATTGTATTGTTCCACGTATAGTGACTTGGATATTGAGATATTATCTCAAATCCAGATCTTACGAACCTCCCACAGATGCTTGATTAAATCAAGACCGCAAATCCAATCTTCTCATTAAATCTGAATCTCATTCAGATCAATGTCCAACACTTGGACTAAGATCAGATTGCTTCTCTACTGGAAGGAGTCACTAAAATCCAGACCTGTTTCATCACTCCCTCGGAATGGAAGCGTCATGGATATACAATCGTTTATGATCACATCACCCTCAGGTATTCCCAATACCTGTACATCCTGCATACTGGAAGACCCATGGTCAACCCGAAGATCAAGATCTATTTTTCACTGTCTTCTTCAGGGTTTGATCACCAAGTTTCTCATTTGATCATTGGATTTGGTATCGATCATATACTTTCCAAAAGCATATATCATACCTAGGTCTTGATCATATACTTTCCAAAAGTATATATCAAACCTACAAATTCAGTCAAGCTTCCAAAGCGAGACGACCGTGCACGGAATTTGATTCTTCCCAATATCTCATGAGTGAGCTCATGTCTTCCGGTTCAGTAGTGAACCTGTATGATCCCTTTGAGAGATCGTATTACTCATATGCCCTTACATGCACACCAGCCGCCGGTGTATAGACCTTGGTTAGGTCATCAACCTATTGGTCTGCCAAATGTACACACTCAGACATATAGTAACACATCTGTCTCCGGTCAGAGGATGCGTGCCTATGCTGTGACAGCATTCAACATAGGACTTAGGTTATCTCGATCTCGTTAAGTCAACTTTTTGACCTAACTAATCTGACACCTCCGAATCTCTATTCCTATGCAGAGGACCTGCATCAAGAGGTCGGTCAGATATCAGCCTATGTGAGAAAGGATTGCCATCTCCTACTCAGGCTGGAGATCACATCTTAACAATCATTTGATGGTGCTTGATGAGTCCTCAATCTAACTCTTTAGATATTCATCCAAGCACCATCCTCTATGATTCAATTATTGAATCAACAGCTGTTTGATCATTAAGACAGCCATGGTACATAACCCTAATTATACAGAGGGACCTATTATGCAAATTATTTATTCTTTATTTCAGATCAGGGAATGATATTCGCAATAACATTTATTGCATAATGGCTCGCCGTGGGCTCACATGTCCAACAATCTCCCACTAGCCCAAAGAGTCATTAATGGGCTAATCATTTAAACTCACACTCATGTGACAATCATAGGCTATTTAGAAATAGCTAGGTAAGCTGATAAGTCACTCTGTTCCCAAAAGACTATGCCAAGTCCTTTTACGGTACTTGCATATCCCTAGGTAACAGTGCTCGCATCCAATGCAAATGTTGCATCTTATGCAACCAATACTCAATCTAGTCAAAGCACTTATAGTGTCCTTGACACTATTGCTTAATAACTATTATAACCAGTATTTTCATAATCCTTATCAGAATACCCTTATTCTGGGAGATCACTATCTCTCAAGGTATCCACAGTTAAGACCTTTTAGATCTCTATCTATAAAGTCTTAAGCTCTTGAAGATAAGACTTAGAGATCACTATCTCTATAGCCTTCTCATCTTTGAAGATATCATTATTACTGCAATCAAGTGTTCTTTCTCCATAATAGGATTACTAACAGTTTACTACTCCCACTGCATGGCAGATATCTGGCTTTTGTACACATCAAGCATACACTTCCTCAACTCTTTGAGGTGCTATTCCTTTTGATAGGTCAATACCAAATCTCAAGGGAAGGAAGCCTTTCTTGGAATTTCCAAGAATGGAATACGTCCAAGGTGTACTACAAATGTGACAGTCCCAATACCCTCTTTTCTTTGCTTCTGAACAACTTCAGAACTAAGATCTAAGAGGTATTCTTGAGATCATATCTCAAGGTATGGAATAGCCAGAATATAAAACACTTATTATCATCCTTATATCATTCCAAATGATTAGGATATTATCTACATTTAGCACGATGAACACAATGGCACTCCCATTAAGCTTCACATGGTACATCAAGATTCTATTTGAAATCATAACATTTATAATTTCATCAAATCTTATGTTCCAACTGCTTATTTGAGTCCACAGATGGATTTCTTTAGCTTTCACACCTTACTTTCTCCAAACATGAAGCCCTGGGGCTACTTCATGTGAATATCCTCAGAGAGGTATTCTTTAGAGGAATGCAATCTTGAATTACATCTTGAAGATGCAATAGTCAAGTTGTGTAGCTAAGATTAGCAATATTCTGATGAGTTTAAGCATGGTCACCGAAGAGCAAGTCTCATTGCAAGCAATGTCTTCTCTTCCGGTGTGTAGCTTATGGCTACAAACCGAGCTTTGAAGGTCTTTACCTTCTCATCAGGTTCCTCTTCTCTTGAAGATCCATTTACACCTTAATGGGTCTAACCCTTATAGGTGGATCCTCGAGGGTCCATATACAACACTTGTATATGAAGTCTACTTTAGACTTTATTGCTAATATCCATCATTCCATGTCATGATCCTTAGGAGCTTCATCACATGAAGTCCGATCATTGTCAGACTTGGCTGACACATGGAATACATCCTCAAACTCATTTGAAGAGGTATTAATGTTTCATCTTTAATTGTCCTTTTAGTTTCCGATTTCAGGAGTCTCATTATCTTCTCAAGATTAAATGAGTTCCTTTACTTCATTTTCATCTTGATTCTCAAGATTCTCAATCCTCCAAGAATCACATTCTCAGAGATGAGATCTTTTAAGAATCTCAAGGTCATAAAGTAGGTATCCAATACCATACTTTATTTTCCTAATGAAGTAGCACTCTCAAGTGCTAGATTCCAGCTTACATGCATGGAACCTTATTAAGGATATATATTGTAGTCTCTACTACACATATATACTTGGAAACTAAGGGATAATTACGCTAAAATTCATCATTGACCAAATCATGTCACACATGATCCAATTGTATCTCCCTACAACTCTATTGAGTTCAGGTTTATCAGGAGGAGTGAGATAGAAATGATATTCATATCTCCATAAGGTATTCTTTGAATTTTATCTAATAGGTACTTGCTACCTTGTTTAGATAAAATTCATTTAATCTTCCTTCAAACTTTGGTTCTAAACCAAAATTGTGAAATCTTTGAACATTTCGAAGGTTTCTCCGGTGAAAAGAAGAAATCTCATATCATACATAATCATCAATAGATATCACATATCCATAATGTTCACTATGATATAGATGATCCACATACATCAATATGTATGAGATCCTGAATACCTTGACATCTAACACCATTCCCAGAGAAGGGTGTATTGGACGTTTTACTTCGAATACAATATTCACAAGTATGTAAGATTTGAAATTTTAGACATTCTAAAGTTTCATATCTTACTAGTCTATTGATCAAATCAACAGCAAATGTCCAAGGCTTGATGCCAGATCATTGTCAAATGATCTTCATCCTCCTATTGATCTTATAAGGTTTGATTTTCAGTATTAGAAATCTTAATGAACCATTCATTAATATTCTAATTTTATGGAGTCCACTAGATGTTAGATTACTATCTGAAATATATCCATCATAACTATTTATGATAGTTCTATCTCAGAATTCATGTTTATTTCCAATATTTAGAAACAAACAATGAGGGTATTCTAATATCTAGGTCATAGAGACATTCTCTAAGACTAAGGACTCTCCCACTGAGAATATGAAGTCTATCTATCCAACAGAGATTGCTGCAACAATTACAACAATATCCTTGTAGATGATTACTAAACCTTAAGATCAAATTTCTAATCTTCTAATATATATATATGCAACTAGTTGCAAATGTCATTAGAAGATTGGGATACAATTGTCAGACTTTATCTTACGAAATAATAAAGTCAGAGTCAATGATTATATGTAGATTATTCTGATGCTCTATCTGAGTCCTTCACTAAGGATTTTAGACAGATTTGATAGTCATACTATCAACACATCAACTTATTGCAGTATTGGCATTCATCCAACTCTTTGGATATCATATGGAAGTCACAGAAGTAGGTCAGCTCTTTGACTTTCCTTCTTACTCGGGTCCGACCCATGCTTCCACTGTGCTCTTTTCATCAATAAACAACCATTGTTTAAGACAAAGAATCTCTTATGTTGAATTCAAAGGATTTCAATATAAGAGCATTTCAACATTTATACATGCTTCATTAAATTCATACAATATGAATATTATGAAGCTTCATGAATGATTAGAGTATAGATAATAGAATGATGACACTCATCATATCTACATACATCTTAACTCTTAGAGACTTAGGTTCAGGTAGGTATTCAAACATTTTGAATACATCATCTCTTTCGAGCTACCATTCTGCATAATGCAGAGAACCATGTCATTCATGAATAAATGTCTAGAGCACATATGTATGTCAAAATATCTTCTTTTATTTTATAAGGATTATTCGACAATTACGATCACCATCGACATGTCACTTCCAAAGTACACTCGATGAAGGATCAAGACTATAGAGACATACAAACCCTAAGGTGATGTCTTATTATCTTATTTAATTGTCATTCCTCATTATCTTGAGGAAACTTGCACATTGCAACCACATACATTATGTGTTCAATTGCAAGTACAATATCTGGATCATGAGTCCAATCCAAGATATTTTTACTGGTTATCATTGAGTATAACATTGAGTGGGTTTAATGAAGGATTATCTGAAATAAGAAATTTGCATAAGGGTATATATATATTATATATACATGTTTTACTTTGATTTAGGAATTTTTATATCAAAGTTGTCTTGCCTTGTCAACACTGAAAGTTCATTCCCTTAATTACTTTCAATGTAAGAGATATTCTTACCATTATATCTCTAGCAAGATCTGGGATCTCCTTTCCTATCTTTGTCGCATCCCAATAATATGAGAACTTACGACTCCAATAAAAAGAAGCGGGAACTCATTCCGCCTTGCAAGTCCAACTTGCATTCCCAATTCGGTCTTTAACACCCGGGCCCACCACCCCTAAGATGATGTTGACCCGTTGCTAATTGAACCAACCGTCAACAGGATTAGAACTCGCTATGCGCAATCCAATATCGCCCCAATAATATGAGGACTCGATATTGGGGTCACTACGCATACGGCCTTACTCTTTCGAGAAGCAAAGAGCCCGATCCAGATGCGCTTGCATATAGGATCTGTCACTTCGGACAGGCGTCTCCTACATACAATCCCTGGCGACGGAACCCTTCGCCTTGACGGGAGACCATGGATGTCACTTATGTGATCCTCCACCTCATATTCAAATTGTAATTAATTATCGTGAATCATATTCACATAATTAATTCTTCCAAGGGAAATACACATCTATTCATAATAGAGTGTTTATTGGACATAATTAATTTAATCATATTAAATTAATCATCAATCCAAACATCAATCAACAAACATGTCTTTTACTTGAATAGTAGGTATATACTCAAAGTACGTATTATTCGAATTTTAATAATTAGAAAAATACACATTGTCTGTCTCCGGCATTATACAGTCCCTACCCGCTGTCATGGCCAGTACCGACGAGAGTGGGACGGACCACATACGTTGCAACCCGCTACCCCAATGCTCTCCGACTAGGCACCACATCCGCCTCGGGAAAGTATAATACCAGATAGACCATCATGTACTTTGAGATGTTCATCGGTTTTTCAACCGAAATTATACCATATAATATAAATCAAAACATTTTTGATTATAAGGAGATTTGCTAGACAAATCCCCAATCCTATTCAAGCAAAAGGGTTTTTCATGTAAAAGTTGTCCTACAACAATTGTAGGATAAACTATGGTTTTCATGAAAGCAATGTTTGTTGATGAACCAATGATCAAGATCTAATATCTCATCATTGTGGTTTAGGCAAGTGTCATTCAATGAAATAATTATCTCTTTAAATATTTCACAAATATTTATCACTAATTATTCCAGAAAATTAACAATTAATTTTCATCATGATAATTGAATGACATATCACAAGGTTCAAGATCAAAAATGTCAATTTCCAGCAGTGACCCCCAATCACTAAAATTAGCATATCTTGATCAATTTAAATCCAAAATTTGCAAACTCAGTTTCCAAAGATTGCCTATTTGATTTATCAAAGAACCCAAGTGATAATTCACGCATTTCGAGGCAGATTAAAACCGTAATCATCTCATTAATTACGTTCAAATCCGCAGTTCCCGCAACAGTGAATATAGTCATATTCAAAAAGCCATATCTTGAGCAAATAAAGTCCAAATTTAGTAAACTCAAGTCCTATGGTTTCCTTGTTTAATGGGGAACAAAATCCAATTGAAAATTTCGTGCTTAAACATTTTAAACAGTACAGAAAAATTCAATTAGACAGAGGTGCGAAAAATTGAAATGCAGTAAAAATTTCGCAACCCTTTCAAGAACCAAATTGCCTAAGGTGTATGGATCATATCCAAAACCTTATTCAACCTGCCTCTGATACCACTTGAAGGATATTGAGAATCCTTAAGCGCATCACGGAAGCGTGTCGATCGCATCGTATGCAATCGGAGCAACTAGTCGTACTAGATGCTAGATGCAGCGGAAATTAAAATTTTTTAACTTTAAAGATGAAACCAAATGATCACGAGAACAATTCTCGGATCGTTTCATCAAATCACAAAGTACAAGGAATACCTCTTGAAGCGTGGTTGTGATCGCGAGATCCCAAAGTAGAGATCCTCCTATCTTAAGTCCGATCCACGAAGAACGCACTTGCGGGCACGATGATGAGTCACGTTCCTTCCCGCAATCCTCGATGAAGATCCAAGCGATGGCTCCCCCGATTTCGTCAAACGAAATCTGTCGTCTTCCTTTAGAGTAAGAAACTCCAAAGAAGATGGAGATCCACGAGTCGTCGAAGAAGAAGCCGAGAGTCTCTCCTTTCTCAACACAAAGTGGACGACCACTTAATGGAGAAGAGAAAGAGAGAGAGAGGGCGAGAATGAGAAAGAGAGAGAGAGAGAGTTGTCACCTTATACAACTCTTAATGATGTACCATGGAAGGCTACTCTAGCCCTCTATTTATATTAGTTTAGGATCCATTGGATCTCAATCCATGGACTCATAGATCCAACGGCTAGGCTTGGTCTATGTAAGATCAATGGTTATGATTGTTGTTGGTTAAAACCAACAACATTTATTTATGATTAAATTAAATATATGTTGCAATGGCCTCAAATTTCAGCGAAATTCGGTCGAATTTCTGTCGAATATCGATATCCAGTCGAAATCGAAATTCGACCGAAATGACCGAAATGACCGAAATATGAGGGTCCTAATACAAAAAATGACCGAAATGACCGAAATTTCAGTCGAAATTCCACCGAAATTCCATCGAAATTCTATTTTGGTCGGTACCGAAATGGTGACCGAAACCGACATTTAAGGCCTTGGTTGCAACATTATCAACACATTTTTAATTCAACATAAATAAATTAGTTGAGAGATTAATCATCATAATAAAATGGAGTCAATATAGCCTCCTAAAATTAAGGGGCTATATTTCTCCTTTTATTATATTATTTTATCTCTCAATTATTGCAAAAATATCCACCAAATTAATTCCAAATTAATTTGTGAATATTTCAATCATGCCATTGAACATTATGTGAATCATATTCACAACCCAAACTAATTTGTAAATTGCATTTCCAATTAATTAACAAATGTGAATCCAATTACACTATTAATTAACAAATGCTATTTACATAAATTCTCTCTCTTACATATACATATTATAAATCACATTTATAATACACATATATCATGGATAGTATTATCCACATTCTCTAATCCTTGATAATTAGATCTCATTTAATTATCTTGGATAATAATATGAATCATATTCATATTATGCTTGATAATTAAATCTCATTTAATCATCAAGTCCTTGCTTGGATATACATTTCATCAAATGAATTATTCTTGAACCCTTTCAAGAATAATGTGCTTTCTCCGCAGATACTTGGAGATAAGGACAGGGCGATTGTATTGTTCCACGTATAGTGACTTGGATATTGAGATATTATCTCAAATCCAGATCTTACGAACCTCCCACAGATGCTTGATTAAATCAAGACCGCAAATCCAATCTTCTCATTAAATCTGAATCTCATTCAGATCAATGTCCAACACTTGGACTAAGATCAGATTGCTTCTCTACTGGAAGGAGTCACTAAAATCCAGACCTGTTTCATCACTCCCTCGGAATGGAAGCATCATGGATATACAATCGTTTATGATCACATCACCCTCAGGTATTCCCAATACCTGTACATCCTGCATACTGGAAGACCCATGGTCAACCCGAAGATCAAGATCTATTTTTCACTGTCTTCTTCAAGGTTTGATCACCAAGTTTCTCATTTGATCATTGGGATTTGGTATCGATCATATACTTTCCAAAAGCATATATCATACCTAGGTCTTGATCATATACTTTCCAAAAGTATATATCAAACCTACAAATTCAGTCAAGCTTCCAAAGCGAGACGACCGTGCACGGAATTTGATTCTTCCCAATATCTCATGAGTGAGCTCATGTCTTCCGGTTCAGTAGTGAACCTGTATGATCCCTTTGAGAGATCGTATTACTCATATGCCCTTACATGCACACCAGCGCGCCGGTGTATAGACCTTGGTTAGGTCATCAACCTATTGGTCTGCCAAATGTACAAACTCAGACATATAGTAACACATCTGTCTCCGGTCAGAGGATGCGTGCCTATGCTGTGACAGCATTCAACATAGGACTTAGGTTATCTCGATCTCGTTAAGTCAACTTTTTGACCTAACTAATCTGACACCTCCGAATCTCTATTCCTATGCAGAGGACCTGCATCAAGAGGTCGGTCAGATATCAGCCTATGTGAGAAAGGATTGCCATCTCCTACTCAGGCTGGAGATCACATCTTAACAATCATTTGATGGTGCTTGATGAGTCCTCAATCTAACTCTTTAGATATTCATCCAAGCACCAGCCTCTATGATTCAATTATTGAATCAACAGCTGTTTGATCATTAAGACATCCATGGTACATAACCCTAATTATACAGAGGGACCTATTATGCAAATTATTTATTCTTTATTTCAGATCAGAGAATGATATTCGCAATAACATTTATTGCATAACGGCTCGCCGTGGGCTCACATGTCCAACAAAGTGTTCCCAAAGAGCATTGCCCAGTTGAGCCTCCTCGAAACCCGAACACCCCCAATCTCGATCTCATGTATAAAGTTATGTCTCCTCATTCATGAGGCCATGGTATTAAAATACCTTGTATTGGCGTGGTGAGAAAGGGAACACACCAAGTTACGTGAGGGGGAAGAAATAGAGCTAAGAAGGAGGTTAGTAAGCAGATGAAGAGAAAGAACACTGAGATCCTCCGCCCCTGCCTCCCCCTCCACCCTCCTCCGCCCTGAGGTCCTCCCCCCGTACCTCCCATTCCGCCATCCTCCATCCTGCGCCTTCCTCCACCCCCAGCTCCCCCTGCCCTCGTGCCTCCCCCTCCACCCTGAGGCCCCCCCCCACCGTCCTCTGCCCCACGCCTCCCTCCCAGTCCTAGCTCCCCATGCCCTCAAGCCTCCCCCTCTGTCATCCTCCACCTCGAGGCCCTCCACCCATGCTTCCCCGTCCACCCCCTTCCTCCACACGCCTTCCTCCCACCCCCAGCTCCCCCTACCCTCACACCTCCCCCTCTGCCCTCTTCTACCCAAAGCTCCTCTCCCCGTGTCTCCCCTACCTCCACACCTCTCCCTCTACCCCTCCTTTCCTCTGCCCCCTCGCGCCTCCCTTTCCTCCCTCCTTCGCCCTACGCCTCCCTCCTGCTCCAAGCTCCTCCCCTCTGTTGCAGTTGTCAAGAACCTGGAGGGGAAGGGGATGGAGGAGGATGTAGGCAGCCTCATCATCGAGAACTCGCGACTACGTCGTGGACATGTTGTTGTTGATGGTTAACGACGAATGAGAAGGGGATAGAAGAGGAGGAGGAGGTCGGAGGATGAGGAACGGTTGGAGGGTGAGGAGAGAGGAAGAGTAAAAGGGTGATGTGGGCTTTTTTTCCAGATATGGCCCTCTTAACTATACCATTGTTTGAATAAATCGTGATTAAGTTCAACTCATTGACGATTAAAATAACAGAGGGGCACAAGTGATCGAACTGCAAGAAGTCAGGGGGCACAACTGATATTCTCAAAAAGGGAGGTGTATACTGAAATTACGATATCTCGGAGGGGCACAACTGATAAAAACTCTTATTTTTGTTTTTTAATGATAATTGAGAAATTTAGACCACGTAGTATCATTATATTCTCATTTAATTCAACTAAATTCGATGCTCTTATCCCATACATCAAGGCTATCAATTTAATGGTCTCAGAATTGCTGAAATTGTTGCTTTTCAGATGGATGGGTCTGAAATGTACGTTTTTCATGAAATTTGAAATCCACATATTACTCTTATTAGTTGTTGATGGTGAACGACGGAGGAGAAGGGGATGGAGGAGGAGGTGGTCAGAGAATGAGGAAGAGACGTGGTTACCTCCATTTCGTATTGAATTATCGAGTCAACGATTTGTGGACTTCATGTTGATGCTTTAGGCTCTCCCAACGGGTGGAGGAATGGATGGATTTGCCGATCGCTGATCCTGGACAGATTAGGCGGTTCACTATGCAAAAGGCATATAGAGCTCTCTATCAACGGGAGGAGTCGAGATCAGATAGTGATCTCAGATCGATTCATTGACTTGTGGCTGTTGTATTTGTGATCTTGATCTTTTATGGGTATTTATCTTAACATTTATAATATTAGTTATGCCCCTCCCCTCCTTTTATTGTAATATTAATTGTGCTCTTAGAATTTTTATAAAATTAATAGTTTTGCTATTTTATAATTGTGGAAAACAATGAAAGACACAATGATATATCTTATTTAAGAGGTCTAGGGGTCTTTATATAGGATGAAACCCTAGAGAGCTTAAATTAGGAAAATACATAGTTACCCTTAGAGGGGATACAATAAACAAAAGGAAACGTAAATACACTACTAACACACTAACACTCCCCCAAGTTGGAGCATATCTATCAATCATGCCCAACTTGGAATTTATCCACGAGATCTGAAGATCTGCAAGCTGAAGATCTATCGTGATGTGAGGCATAATAATCTTGTCTCCTCATATGGCATTACGAATAAAATGGCAGTCAATCTCTATATGCTTATTCCACTCATGGAACACATGATTCATGGCAATATATGTAGCGGATTTGTTGTCATAGTACAGATGAATAAGAGTAGTGACGACAATATCAAGTTCCTGCAGGAAGGTCAATAGCCAAGTGATCTAATAGATAACATGAGCCATTGCCTTGTATTCCACTTTTGTGATGGATCTGGATACTACAGTCTGCTTCTTGCTCTTCCAAGTAACAAGATTTCCTCCAGCCATCATAACATATCTTGCAGTGGAGCGACGATCCTCATGAGAACTCACATAGTCATCATCAACATAAGTAATAACATCAATGTACCA
Organism: Ottelia alismoides; assembly: GCA_037367405.1. Taxonomy (NCBI): domain Eukaryota; kingdom Viridiplantae; phylum Streptophyta; class Magnoliopsida; order Alismatales; family Hydrocharitaceae; genus Ottelia; species Ottelia alismoides. The sequence continues at coordinate 548,043 of JAZKJV010007615.1, read as the reverse complement.
CATTTTGGTGATTCCTTCAAGTAACACATGATTTGAAGAGCATCCTACCCGTGATTGTAACATGGTTGTTCCATGTGTTGACTAGCTCTACTCACAACAAAGGAAATATCCGGCCTAGTGACAGTAGGGTAAATGAGTTTGCTAACCAGGCTTCTGTACCATGTGTTATCTTTGAAGACATGATTAGTGGACGTAGAGTGTTTCCTCGGATCTGCAAGAATACCCAAGAGCTTGCATCCAAATAATCCAGCGTCAGTCAGGATGTCCAAGCAATACTTCCTCTATGAGATGGGATCCCTTAGTGCGTAGTACTTTTATACCCAGAAAGTTGCGAAGTTAACCAAGATCCTTGGTGACAAAGACCTTTTGAAGGAAAGCCTTGATCTCTAGTACACCGTCATCATCATCACCTGTGATAACAATGTCATCAACATAAATAAGTATGATAGTACCAGTTGGTCTTCTCCTGACAAACATATAGTAACCAGAGGTTGTTCTCTGCAAGCCACGAGTGCTGATCTCGATAGTAAGGCTGTTGAACCATGCCCTCGGGCTCTGCTTTACACAGTAGATTGCCCTTCAAAGTCGACATACACACTCCTCCTCGACTTCGTAACCAGGAGGTTGCATCATGTAAATCTCCTCCTCGAGATCAACATACAAGAAAGCATTCTTCACATCAAGCTGAAAGATATGCCAGACCTTGTTTGATGCCACTAAAAGAATAGTCCGTATATATAGCCCATTCGTGCTACAGGAGAAAAAGTCTCAAAGTAGTCGATTTTGTATGTCGGCTAAAGCCTTTAGCCACAAACCGTGCTTTCAATCCGTCAATGGACTCGTCTGGCAACTGTTTAATTGTTAAGATATATCTACAAGCCATAGGTCTAGTCCCCTTAGGACACTATACAAGATCCCATGTCCCTCTGGAAGTTAGAGCATCCATCTTCTCATTCATTACATTTCGACATCTGGAATCTTGTAATGCACTATGATGATCTATGGGAACGAAAATAGTCATGAGAGCATCTGCGTATCTTCTGTCAGTGGAGGATAAGCTAGTAGAAGTGAAATTAGACATGAGATAAAAAGTACATTGCCTCTTATTTCCGCGCAGAGCGATGGGAAGCTCTTGAAGATCATCCGGGACAATAGTGGTGGGGGGTACTTGAAGAAGGCATATCATCTTGCGATAGAGGGACAAGTAATGGAATAGATGGTGTTGTAGAAATATGCTTGCGCTTATACACAACGAGTGGAGGAGGTAGGTCCAGAGGAATACATGTGAAAACTAAGTAAAGAAGCTAGTTTGTTAAAAAGGTTACTGTGTAGAAATATGGTTGCGCTTATACACAATGGGTGGTGTAGAAATGTGCTTGCTTATACACAATGGGAGGAGGAAGGTCCATAGGAATATATGTGTTAGTGGGTTAGTGATGTATTTATGTTTCCTTTTCGCTGCCCCATTTTGCTGGGAGGTATACATGCATGGGGTTTGATTGATGTTATCTTGGGAAGCAAAGAACAATGTCAAATCATGTTGAGTGAATTCCAATGCATTATCATAATGAAATCTTTGAACGCCGATAGGGAGGATATTTTTGATATAATGAAAGAAATTCCTGACAATATTATTAATCTTCGAACGTTCCTTTTATAAACATACCCAAGAGGATTGATTGTGATAATAAAAAACAGCAAAATAGTTATGTCCACTCAAAGTCTGGACTGGACAGGGTCCGTAAATGTCGCAATGGGCTAAAGGAAAACGATACTTCACGATGAGGCTCGGTACATGTAGGAAAAGACGCTCAATGATGTTTCCCAAACCGACACGCCTTTCACCCAAAAGGCTTGAGCGTAGATAGTTCAGGGAACATCATGGAGATGACATTGACAGAAGGATGATCAAGGCGAAGATGCCAAAGAAGATGATCTTCGAAGATAGGCGTCATGCTAAGTGCTAACAAAACTAGGCTCAGAAGGGATGCCAGGGTAATAGAGGTTGTTCTTCTCATATCCCCTACCAAAATTCGGCCTCATTCGGATGTCATGAAAATAGCAATAGAAATCATCAAAAATAACCCTACAGTTAAGTTCACTACATAGTTTTTGAATATATAATAGACCGAGCGGAAAAGCAAGAGCACAATGAACTTCAATCAGTCGGAGTTTGGAGGAAAACTCCATAGTGCCAACGATTATAACAGGTGAATTGGCCCATTAGCAATCAGAATAGTCTTCACAAAGGAAGACGACTGTGAGAAGGCAAGCAGATTACCTTCTCCTGTCAGATGTGTAGACGCTCATGAATTAATAATCGAAGCAGGGTTGGAGGCAGAGACAAAGTTGCCTATTGTTCCTGAGATAGTAGCCAAGTTAGCAGTGGGAGAAGTAGTACTGTCACCAGCAGAGGAGTTCTGCAGCAGCAACCTCAGACGAGCATATTCAGAAGCCGTAAAGGGGACATGGGTGCCACCAGAAGGTTGATTGTGTTTAACCTCAACGATATCATAGGATCCCTCATACAAAGTTGTCTCATAGGCACTGTTGGCATTAGGTTGACATGTTGTATGCCAAACTTTACCCAACAATGTTCAAATGGATGATTCCGATGTCTACAGTTTATAAATGCTGGATAATGAGCAATAATAAGATCACGTCAGTCCATGTCCATGACCAAAGTGATGACCATGTCCTGACTTACGATCACAACCTAGACCAAAGTTTTGGCCTCATCCTCCTTGGTAACTCTATTGGCCTCTGTTCTTAGATGATGCATAGTGAGTTGTAATCTCCACAGAGGGAACAACGAGAGACGCTCAACATATGACTCAAGTTTCCGCAGATGACCAAAGATAATCTCAATGGTGGTTATTATATCAGGCGTCAGAAATAGGTCCTTCATAGGTTGTATTATGGATGCAGTCCAGAAAGAAATCGGTAAACCATCCATTCAACACGTATTCCCACCTATTTATCACAATATTGCTGGCTAAAAAATGAGGAGCTTCTCAAACAGACTCGTGAGAAGCCTGTAGTACTCAGAAGACATCTCCCTGAGTAGCAGACCAAATCCACATGTAAATATCCGAGAGCCGGACTTGGTTTTCTTCTGGGAGTATGCATGCTCAATGTTATCCCACGTGGCCTTTGCAATCTCCTTATAGAGGTGATTTGCTGCAATATTTGGATCCACATTATTGGTCATTCAAGTAATAACCTGGCAGTTGTCAACGTACCATGTATCATAGTCCTTGTCCGTCTCCTTGGGCAGATCCTTGGTAAGAACATAGTTCTTGCGTTGACCACATGAACAACTTAAATGATCGAGACCATATTTCATAGTTCTCGGAGCCCTTCAATTTGATAGAAGTGCTCTCTACCATCACAGAAGAAGTTGCGTATAAGGGCTTGGTCTTGATGAGTGCCATGGCGATCGTGCATGTTAAGAAAAAGTGACCTAGAAAAAATCTGTTGTCTTAATCAAACATAGAGGTGACCTAAATCACTGCTTCAGAAGATTATAGTGAGGATGATGGAGGCTAGTGATGCTGGTCAACATCCTGGAGGCCTTAGCATCACAGAGAGGTGGCCAAGGAGGCTAAAAGTTGTCGTTGGGTCCTTCGATGGGCCGTTGGTTGCTCGATGGCGGTCTTTAGAGGCTCCATTAGGGAATGGTGATGGACCTCATATGTAGGGGCTCTCGCTGACGGTGATATGGAGGCCTACTAGAGCTACTAGTGATCAATGATGGGTTGAAAGCTCGATGGCGAGGACTGGTAGCAAGGTGAAACCTTAATGAAGCTGCAAGAAGCACTAGCAGCGAGGAGAAGCCCCCTCGGAGGGCTTCACCAGTTTTGTGGATGCGCGAGTAGCGTGCTGTGTATGAGGAAAAGGTCCAATGGTCCTTGCGCGGAGGTCGAGCAACGATTAGGGTTGGTAGTGGCGGTGAGTTCTAGGTCAAAATATCAGTGTAGGACCGCTGCTCTGGTACCAAGTGGAAAACAATGAAAGAACACAATGCGATACTTATTCAAGAGGTCTAGGGGTCCTTATATAGGACGGAAGCCTAGAGAGCTCAAAATTGGGAAAATACATAAGTACCCCTAGAGGGGTTATAATGAACAAAAGGAAACATAAATACATCACTAACACACTAACAATAATATCAGTTATGCCCTACCTTATCTTAATGGAAGGACAGAATTGATAATTTTATATTATAATAAGTTAGGGGCATAACTGATATTGCAATAAAGGGAGGGGCATAACTGATATTGCAGAAGTTAACGAGTGCACAAGTGATAAAAAAACATCTTTTTATTTTTTATTCATTCTCCTTTTCTTTCCATCCACTCTATGTAATTTTCCCAACAGGTTTCTCATCTATAAAAGAGAACCCTAGGGTCACATGAATAAACAACTCATTTTTCCTCAACAGTGGCCCTGGAAGGTACCATTGAGAATCCTGACTTTCATTTGGCTACTGTGATAGAAGCATCTCATGACGGGAGTTAAAAGAGAGCGACTCTTTTTTGGTTGTGAGGGCACTTGTATGCGACGTGAAGGGGTTGAGGAGAGTGTTGAGCATGTTTTCTTTGCCTGGCTTGTTGCAAGAGAGGTATGGGCTAAAGCAAACATGGAGAGAGTTGCGATGTGGGGTATTTTTGGGACTCCATAGACGTGCTTGACAATGAGAATAGTCAGACTAAGAGCTGGGTGGCTGCCATCCTTTAGTGCTTTTGGATCGCTTGGAATGGTTCCTATATTTCTAGGGGAGTGAATGTATATGGAAAACATAATTGAGCATGCAAAAAGATTACATACTTTTTGGTCCATGTAAATGTAATAGTTTTACTTAGATACATTAAAGTTACAGGGTAGGCGTTTCCTTGTCATCTTACCCTTTTTTTGCATAAAAAAAGCACAGACGGGTAGGGTGTGAAGTTGACATGCCCAATTGTGTATTTTTAGAAGGACATTGATAATCTTTTCTATCAGCACTTATTTACTCAACAAGTTGAAATGGTACGAATATCTTGTGGATATATAGCTCGATTGGCATTGGCTTATAAAGGTCTTATAGGGAGATGAAATAGAGGTTAGGCTCCTACCATAGGGAGATGGAGAGAGAGTTTGATCTTTTGTTGTAAGTTGAGCTTTATGGGTGTAGCGAAATTATTTCTTGCGAAATTGTGTCTTCTTTTGGGCTAAAAGTCAAGAAAAATTCGCTTGGGTAGTACATGGAGATTCTTATTCCCCGTGACCATAGGTAGAGGCGACTTGGCTTTACACTTGATATTTGGGAAAAAATCTCTCAGAACTGCCTCTTCAAGAGGCGGTTTTGGCCAAAACCGAAGCTGCTAAAATCAAAGTCAACTTTTAAAAAGGCGGCTAACTATGGTACTTAACAAAATAAAAGGTCTCCTGGAGGTCACGGGGAATAAGATTTCCCATGTTCTGCCCATGCAAATTTTCCTCGCTGAAAGCCTTTACGTGGAGAATGTATTATGTCTCTTCCTAGCTCTTGAGATTTCTGCCTGATGGCAAGGGTCATATGTGAAATGATTTAACTTGTAAAATATTATCTTTATTTTTCTCTCATAAGTCGATATTCGGGGGGTTAGGGGTAACATCATTATTTTCTGAACTGTGAAAACTTGCAAAGTGACCCCTTTATATTGTACACAAGAACAATAAAGAGAATAAAAGTTTCAGTACTAAAGAATTCTAGTAGATTCATTATAAGCAGTTTCAAAATAAGAATTATGGTATGTAAAAAACATATATCTTTGTTGATATTATTAGATGAACACCACCTTTTGGTGGTCATCGTTTGGCTTCTTCAAAAAAGGCATGTCGACCTATCGAAATGTTAGGAGATAAGACATATGTTTCTTTGGATACAATTGCCATTTTTTAAAGTAAACTTTAGGTAACATCAGGTCTACATTTGGTTCTTTGGGGAGCGTTACCCTCGATTGATGCAGATGACGGTGGGCATGAGGGTGTTAGTGCAGGAGGTGTGGGGTGGAGGAGGCTTCTCTCCGTATTTCGTATATGAGCTTTCAGACCAGAGATGCGAGGAGTCCTTGGAGATGCAGGAGTCGCTGGTGCATGGGGAGGTCCCATCACGAGGGCGCACTGGGGGCGGATGCTGGGTGTAGAGGATACTATTTGCAGCAGATGTAGGGTTAGGGTGGAGGATGCAGATCATTTGTTCTTCTCGTGTTCGTCCTCGTCTGATGTGTGGGACAAAGCTGACATCTCTTGGCTCGGTTCTCAGGTCTTTGGGACATTCTGGAGGGATATCAGAGTGATTTGAGGTAACACCCGTGAGGATTGTACACTTCCTTTTGCGGTGCTTTGGACGATCTGATGTGCGCGGAATGGAGTTATGTTTAGAGGGGGTGGATTTCATTTTGAGAGTGTAATTGAGCGTTGCAGGGTACTGTGTAGAATCTGGACCATGTAACAAGATGTATCTCTACCTTATATATATATATAAAATACTACTTGACTACTTGAGGTGGATCCCATTCTGGGAGGGCACCAATACACTCTTTTCAAAAAAAAAAACAGCGGGTCTACATTTCCATCAAATTTGTTAGTTGCGTTGACATGTCGGGGGACATATGTAGAGAGGAGGCAAACAACATTAACATATAAAATAGGGATTTTTACTCGGCAGACCCTATAATCTTTATCAGTTACCTCTACGACATTTGAAACAACCTAATTCCTTCCTCAACCTCGTAAACTTGCTAACCCTTACCACATGAACCCTGCGGTTAGCTTCCATCCATTGTACTGTTAAAACTAACCAGATTTTGTTAATTTCTTATATATAATACCCTTTTATTTTGCAAAAATTACAATAACTGCCATTAACTCTTTCTCCCCCATCCTCCTCACCTCTCTTTCCCCACCCAGAATCTTCTCCCACCTGTGCCTCTTCCTCCTCCTCCGGCCGACCCTCCACCGCCTCCTCCACCCCCGCTACCCGCCTCCCTTCCTCTACCTCCTCCCGCAGTAGGGCCCCCTCCACCGCCTCCTCCACCCCCGCTCACTGCCTCCCCCGCGTGAGAGAACCCGAGCCGTGGCACCCCTCCCAGCGAAATGGTGAGCACTGAGTTCTACGTGATGCGTGCAGCGAGCCACGAAGTGAAATTACTCCCCAGCTTCCCCGGGGAGTTGACCCTGAACACCAGGGCCCCATCTACATGCCTGCAAAAAGGCCCATTGCTCCCCTGCGCCAGAATCTCCTGGAGCTTCAATGGTGGGCAGACCACATCGATCAAATACTGGGCATAAAGCTGAGCTTCTGGTCTCTCTTCGGGAGGTCAACGTGGTGCCACGAGAACTCCCCTCGGGATCCCCTGTGGTCCAAGTTCTATTCTTCTCGTCGTACTTGCCTCGTCCATCGAAGAGTTAGGCCCTTATCCTCATGGTCCCAGGGAAGCGGTGCATATGGTGGAACCCAACGGTTGTAGAGGTCCTATCCATCTCCTCATTAGAATCGGATCTAGACTGCGGCTCAAATTGACGTTTGAAGCAGACGAGACAGCATCACGTTGGAATGGGGGGGGGTCAGATCTCGGGAACGATCAACAAAGCAAAACAGATCCAGAGGCCTTTTTAGATCGATATCCAACTTCCAAATCACGTCCAGGTGGAGGAGACGAGCCACATTTCTGCGGGAAAAAGAGAGGGATATCCCTAGTGGAATTTGGGAGCCAAGATGCAAGCTCTCTTGTGGGTGGAGAAGATCACAAGCCGCGGATCAGGAGAAGGCCCGACAAGAGGGTAGGAGGGGACGTGGTGATCACCGTTTCGCTGGGACGGGTGCCAACGGCTCGGGTGCCACAGAGGAAGAAGATGAAGAGGAAGAATGACATGAGGTTAGATTAACCCATCTTATTAACTCAAGCAAAAGTAAAAGTAACGGCAGGGTCTGTGGGGTAAGACAGAGCAAGTTTACGGGGTCGAGGGAGGAATTATGTTATTTCGAAGGTCGTGAAGGTAATTGACAAAGATTATAGGGTCTGCCGGGTAAAAATCCCTATAAAATATGCAATTTGTGGGTTGCACTTTTTCCCTCTCGACTAACATGGTGAGGAAAGGGTATTGGCGTTATCCATGGATATCTCTAATGTAATTTTGTGATCGTTGGTAGTTGCACTTTTGTTTTCTTCTCCCTTGATATTTCAGCGACCTGGCTAATGACTCTTTTGATATGCTTAAATCAAATGCATGTTATTTATGCAAACATTTTTTATGCTGCAGGAACCTCTCTCTTCTTTGGCTGCTGAATATCAATCCGGAAATTCCATTATCCAAGAGAAGATCAAGGTCTGCCATAATTTGTGATAGTTTCTGCTAAGAACTTGCTCATCTGTGTCTACTTTGATCGAACAAAGTACAAAACTGTTTCATCATTTATTATTTTGCACTTAGATTCTATCAGAAAAATATGGTGCCATGAGGAGAACCCGAGGAGATGGAAACTGTTTCTTTCGGGCTTTTATGTTCTCGTACCTGGTATTACTTTACATGGTTTTTAATCCATTAGAACACCATCAGTTGTTGAATATGAACTTTAAAGAAAAACATTTATATTTGCTAACAATGATGTCTCACTGTTATGGTTGCAGGAACATGTTTTGGATACTCAAGATGAAGAAGAGATTCACCGGGTCTCTAAAAATATTGCGCAGTGCAAGAAAACACTTCAAAGTCTTGGATATGCTGATTTTACATTTGAGGATTTCTTCGCTGTAATGTTCATTTTTTATGCATATTTCATTCTTTTCTTCTTCCAAAGCATATTTCATTCTTTTCTTCTTCCTCTGGCTATCGTTAGTGTTCATTTTTTCCCATGAACTAACTGTTTAATTTTGATAGCCCATTTGTGATAATGCCTCCAATATAGTCATTTCCTCTTCATTTTATGCTTTCATTTTGGATTGCTTATATATGATAAGCATTCCCCTCAGCCATTGCATGCTTGTCCGAAGTGTAACTCAAATAATGTCTCTTAATTGGTGAACTTGAATGTGCTCGATCATAATTAGATTCAATGTAATTAATTAGGAATTAACACTTGGGTTGGTTTCTCTACTAGTATCTTTGTTTTTGTGTATGCATGTTTGAGGTTTGCTTGGACATCAGTACCATCTCATATCGGTTTCCTGAGATTGTTTTCATCTCAGTCTTGTCTACTGGCTCTGTATGTGTCAGAATGTGCTCCTTGTTATTGTACTGCATCAGGATTATAAACTGTATAGACCACAATTTGTAGTTGGTCCTATCCATCTTTACGATGGGCGTCGAGCCCTTGAAAGCACCATACGAGGAGAAGATGTCAGCCTTGATTTCTGACATGATAGAAAAACGGCTAGGATAGAACTCAACTTGGATTGTAGACCTATCTGAAGATGCCACTCAAACATATGGGAAACGATTGAGTGTGTCACATAATTCACAACCGATCCCATGAACCAAGAGCGAGCTTATAAGACCCGAGGGTGAACCTAAAGGTTTGATTTCGCTGTAAGTAGTCCAAAATCATATTGTTTAGAGGTTTTGGGATGCATTGTGAGCCCTAGAGATGGTTGGCGGCAATAGGGCACTGCTAGGTATGCATCGAGGGCCACCTAGACGACGGTGCAAATCCAAAACCTCACCTTTAGGTGGTGCTGGGCAGCAAATCAACAATAGATAGGGTGCCAGTTTCTAGTGCCGATGCCACTGAGCGGCACTGCAGTAGTGCCTCTAGCACAACTAGGTGCCTCCTCTCTCCTTTGCCAGTGTCAGCCCGATGATGCTAGGGGTCTAGGGTGACATGGCCCCTTCTATGATGCCACCGGGTGACATGTCAGCGAGAGTAAGGGCGGCTGATTTCGGGATACGTTGTGGGCCCTAGAGATGGTTGGCGGCCATAGGGCACGGCTAGCAGGCTAGGTATGTGTCGAGGGCACCTAGACAACTGTGTAAATACAAAACCTCGCCTTCAGGTGGAATAGGGCGGTAAATCTTCAGTAGATAGGGTGCTAGTTTCTAGCCAATGCCACTAGGAGACACTACAGCAGTGCCTCGGGCACAGTTGGGTGTGTCCTCACCCAACGATGCTAGGGCAACATGGCCCCTTCTTCGATGCCATCGGGCAACATGACAACGAGAGCAAGCCTGCTTGAGGGGCAGCAAGAGTCGACGGCGAGAGAGGGGGAGCTAGCAGGTGGGGTTAAGATGTAGATATGGAACTCTGGTTTAGGACCATCACTTCGATACCATGTGTAAAGAGAATGCTGAATTGAATTATCAAGAGGCCATATGGTTCTCTTATATAGAGTGAAGTCCTGTTGGGAAAATTACATAATAGAGATGAAGAGAAATAGAAATAAATGAAATAGGAAAAAAATAAAATACATCTCAACAATAACTCTTAATCGTCTCTCTTATTTTATTATTTCGAGAAGCAACTACATGTCACAAGACTATTATGGGAGTTGGCGATGCCATTGGGTAGCACTGTAGCAGTGCCTCAGGCACATTTGGGAGCCTCCTCTTTTTTGCTTGTGTCAACCGACGATGCTAGGACGGCATGGCCCCTTCTCTGATGCCATCGAGCGATGTTATAACGAGAGTAAGCTCGCTAGAGGGCAGTGAGAGTCGGCGGCGAGAGAAAGGGGGGCTGGTGGGTGAGATTAGGATGTAGGTATGGAACTCTGGTTTAGTACTATCTCCCGGATACCATATGGAAAGAGAATGTTGAATTGAATTATCAAGTGGCCCTAGTGTTCTCTTATATAGAGAGAGGAAAACTCATGTTGGGCAAATTACATAATAGAGATGAAAAGAAATAGAAATACGTGAAATAGGAGAAGATAGAATATATTTCATCATTAGCTCTAAATCATCTCTATTATTTTTATTATTTCAAGAAGCAGTTTCATGTCACAAGACTATTATGGGAGTTTTTACATTTGATGCCTTAAAATGAGTATTTGATATTTTTAAAGAAACAACAATCATAAGTTTTGAACCCTAGATCTTTCAATACATTTACTTTGTCGTACATTAAGGGTAGTTGAAGGGTCATAAAATGCGTGTGAAGAGCCTAGAACATTATTGAAAATGACAATGGGTGATATATTATGATTTTTGGCTACCTTTGGGCTTGGTATCCCTCTCATATTCCAATTCCATGCTTATTTATGCATTCTGTACAAAATCCCGTGTAACTTGCACATTATCACCCACCCCACATATATGTTTAGGATAGTGAATTAAATTCTTGTTAGCCATGGGTTTTGGTATCTCACTCCTCTTATTTCTTAGCTTGCGCTTCTTTTTGCAATCCCATCCAAAGGCTAATGCAACCGGCTTGAGATTTCTATTTTCCTCCAACCTAAATCTCTTTTCAAGGAATACATATTACACTAGTCCAATAGCAGAGCATGGCCATCAAGTCATCCTTATGACTTGGTGATCTTGTAAATGGGAAGATGAATATTGAAACAAGTAGACGAGACTATCCTTGTGTTCATCAAAGATCAAATTCGAGGGAGGATGGGTATAAGAGAGGGGGAGGTAGAGGAGTGGAGTGTATAGAGGGCCTGAGAAAATGGTCTGGCAACATGTAAGGATGATCAAGAGAGAGAAGATGAACAAAGGAGAACGAGGGAGGATGGGAAAGACATGCTTCTGGAGGATGTTGTGGATTTATCCAATCGATTACACAAGGATCCATTGGTAGATGCAAATTAAAGTTGTCCATAGTCAAGGAGAAGGCAACGTGTTTCCCCGAGGATGCTCTTGGCATAGGTGCAAAAGGCCTTCTACTTCAGATGTGAAAGGACATGCCATATGGCAAGATCTTATGAAGCAAATGACATTATTTGCTTTTGATGCAAAGCTGGCGATCGTAAATTATTTAGGAGTTTTGGCGATGTCGAGAGGAGATCCAAGATGGATCTACCATCTTAGGAGCGAACATGGAGGTTGATTTTAATGATGCATATTTAAGCGTGAAGGATCCATAAAGATTAGCGTAATGCCTATTGATGTTGCTGTGGTGGGAGAAGGTTTGATTAATGATCTACATCTGACGGAAGCTATCTTTGATGTTGCAATAGGGGATGGGGTTGGCATTGATGGGGTCAAGTTGGGAAACTCGATCCTCAACACACAATGCCTTATAGAAGATTATAAGGTCTATTACAAGGTGATGTGGAGGGACTAGCACCATTAGTGAAGTGTTAACGTCCTTAATTTTTTGATGGTGCTTCTAACTCGGATGGACGATGGATTCCTCTGGTTTTTGGGTTTCTAATGCAGTATCATGATTTGGAATCGATTAAGATCACACTATGTTCGATTGATGAAGTTGTCGCAGTGGTGCAAGACAATTTGAACCTAGATTTTAACTTGGAGCCAATTGTTGAGTTCAAGAATCATCCAACCACCCTTCCATCACATATGTCATTGAAGCTCGATAGCTCTATGTTTCAGATGCAGATGGATGAAATTGAGATAAATGCTGTCTACTGGTGAATGAAGCTTCGTTGGTTGGCTTTGTTTGTTGGCTTCATAATGAGGACAAACATATGAATCCCATTGGAGGGGAGGATTGTTTAGGAGTGGCTGTGATCTCTATCATAGTTGTTGCGGTTGAATAATCGGAGATTCGGATGACGATATTATTGGGTAAAATGCCAAATTTGAGGTTTAGTTGGGCACATTCCATATTTAGCTGCGGTATTGAAGGGCTCCACATTAAGGGAGCAACAAGCACCATGTAAACTAAGGGGAGCCGATAAGGCCACTCTCATTGTTCAAAGTGTAAATGGATGAATTGTTTGGCAATACCGATCTTTTCTTTTGCATGGGTTTCACTTTCTGAGCTGTAGTTGCTACCCCATAGTGATTCTCCTAAGCTTTACAATGAAGATCCAATGGATCCATGCTTATATTTCATGGAGAGAAAGATTCTAACATTGTTAAGCGAAGGCTAAATGATTCCTATTGGGATGGGGGTGTAAAGGATTAAGCTGCAATAAGGAAGTCGTGCATTTCTTCTCACACAAAAAGAAAATTGAGGAGTTGGGGTGGGAGGTTCGAGCCCTTGGAAAAGAATCCAGTGCCATTTATGAGGGGGTCACGCATTGGTTCGTTAAACCTTAACATCTTTGGAGGATATTATACAGGAGGTTGTTTGAGAAGCTTTTGTCACCAAAATTTTTGCAAAGGCTTATTATGTTTTTAAAGCTGATGTTGCTGAGTATGTGGGAATATAAGTTGTTGGGACGGTCCCCTTGGTTAACTAATGAGAATCATCATACAAAATGTCTGGGCGTTGGGAAAGGAGCTGAAGAGGCTGGCGGTGGCTTCCTACTTTGTCCATTGCAAGCATATATTATTTATCTGCAGTATCGAGATTGAGCAATTGGAAGGTCTAATGGAGATCAACTCTCTTGACCCTCCAAACTTATGATCATTGTGTTTTTATTGAAAAACAAGCAGGATACATCATTAGGCTTGTTGTAATATGTTGACGATATGGTTATTACCAGTGATGATAGTTAATGGGTTCTAGAGACTAATGATTTTCTACAAAAGGTCTTTGGTTACTAAGAATTTTGATCTCTTATTACTGTAGTTTACTGGTCTTGATGTGACTCGTTACTCTAGAGGACTTCATCTCTCAAAGAAAGTACTGTCGAGACATTTTTAAGGAAGAAGCTTTCTAGTTGTAAAGTCGAGACATTTTTAAGGAAGAAGCTTACTAGTTGTAAACCATCATTCATTTCTGTGGAGCCTCAAGACCATGTTACTACTGAAGATATTTTATTTGAATATACCAGGCATATTAAAGTTTCATGGGGAGGCTTATCTATCTTACCATCAACATGCTAAACATAGGGCCAACAAACATATTAGTGTTATAGATATACTCATTGGCATGCTGCTCTCCTTATTCTCAGATATCCTAAGAATTCACTTAGTTTATGACTTTTCCATGCCTTAAGTGGACCCATTGATGCCATTTATTATGCAGATGCTAATTATGCTAGCTACCATGAGTATAAAAGATCACAACTGATTTTGTTGTGTTTGTTAGAGTTAATCGTGTTAATGACCTAGTAAGAAGCATATATGTTCTCTAGATCTGGTGTAGGGGTAGAGTACAAAGCTATGGCTCATGCCACTTGAGAGATAAGTAGACTTATCTCTATCTTACATGCGCTTGGACTTTCGGTTATAACTACAGTTTCTGTTGCCTGCGATTAACAAGTCTGCCCCTCATATTACCTCAAATCTGTTTTTTCACGAGCGCATCCAGCATGTTGAAGTTGATTGTCATATCAGAGATGTTTTGCAATGGGGAAAGGTCAAGACTCTTCATGTCTCCGATGAGGCCAACTATCATGCATCTTCATCAAGGTTCTTCCACGAAAGCACGTTTCTTTACTTTCATCCAAGTTGGACATGATCGATGTAGGGCTGCTAATCGAACCGAACTGTAACGAACGAACCTATGTTCGAGTTCGGTTTGATAAGGAAGTTCGAAAGTTCGAGTTCTAGTTCGCTTCGATAAATGTTCGATAGGATATGTTCGAGTTCAAGTTCGTTTAGAAAACGAATGTTCGAGTTCAGTTCGATAACAGTTCGTTAACAATTTAACTTAACTAAAACTTGTTTATATGAACAAGTTCGAAACTGGAGTTCGATAACAAGGTTCGATAAGCAGTAAAAATAAGAAAATGTTGAAATTAAAGCGGTACAAAGCCCAATATAACACCACAATTTCTTTAACCTCGAAATTTACTAAGTGTATAAATACTAAGTTACATATACATATATCGAACTCGAACATTTATCGAACGAACATATGTTATGTTCATGTTCGGTTCGTTAAGCAATCAAACTAAAATTTGAAGTTCATGTTCAGTTCGTTTAGAAACGAATGAACATTTTTCGAACTATTATCGAACGAACTCTAATCGAAATCGAACATGTTCAGTTCGATTAGCAACCCTAGATCGATGGATATGCTCCAATTTGAGGGGGAGGCTTGATGAATCATGCATTCCATTATTTCTGTTAAGTCTATGTACACTCGTATTTTTTGTTTACTCTAGGGTTTCATCTTTAATTAATAAATTCGTATAAGAATTCTCTTTTCCATTTCCAACAATCATAATGCTAGAGTAGTGTAACATAAAAATGTACTAAGCCTTCTCCCACTATAAGTAGGGTCGGCTACATGGATTCTTTCTCAAATCCATGTTGAAAGATTCGACTATTTTTTGTGCTGGCCGCGGTGTTGTCAAAGGCGTAAGGCGCTCTAAGGCGCTAGGAGTCCAAAATGCCTGAGGCGCTAGGCGCTTGACCAGGCGCTTGCCTGAGACAATTGAGGCGCTATATATGTTACATATATGTTTATGTAAATATAATCTTATATACATATACATACATATATGTATGTATGTATGTATGAATGTATGCATGCATGCATGCATGTATTTATATGTACATGCATGTATGTTTTCAAAAAATATTACACACATACACACACACACCTAAGTTACAATCTAATATCGATCTAATATATATGGAAGTTTATGTATATTTATTTATATATGCATATATATGCGTATGTAAGTATATATTATGTCTGCAATTATAGTACTTAAAACTAATATACATGTAACATGTAAATAGAACTTCGAACTAACATGTGTAAATGTACATGCATATGTGGAATTAAGGACTAACATATATGTGTATATGTAGAATTATAGAATTAAGGGCTGACATGTATGTGTATATGAAGAATTAGTTATTAACATGTATAAATTACATTTAATATCAATCCAATATATATGTGAGTACATGTATATTAATTTATATATACATATATATGTAGTACTTAAAATTAATATAAATGTAACTTGTAAATAGAATTTAGAACAAACATGTATAAATGTATGTGTATACTGTATATGTATAATTAAGGACTAACATGTATGTGTTTATGCATAAATATTTATAAGTGAATGTCTATTACATGTATATATGTGTAGTACATGTAAATACGTGTACATGTGTATACATGTACATGTGTACATATGTGTCTGCATGGATATGCATGCATATACATATGTTTACATGTATATGTGTATATGTCTATATATATACATATATGTGTTTGTATGTATGTATTATGTTTTAAATTATAATACTTATAATTAATATGCCTGCGTAAATGTATGTGTATGTGTGTATGTAGAGCTTAGTGCGTATATGTATGTGTATTGCTAGTGTATATATAATTGATGCATGTATTTGTATGCATATATATATATATATGTATACTAACATGTCCAAATATTTCTTAGAACTAATGTTTATCCAACTTTAAAATTTAAAAAAGAAAAAAATACAAATAATTCAGCAAAAAGCTCCAGTTTTGCTTCAGGCGCTCGCCTCAAGCGCCTGGTGCCTTAGGCCAGGCACTCGCCTAGGCAGCGCCTGAGGCAAAACGCCTCGCCTGAAGCAAGGCAAGGCGCTTAGGGCTCGCCTTGCCTCGCCTTAGCGCCTAGGCGAGCGCCTCGAGCACCTTTGACAACACTGGCTGGCCGTGATTACCTAACGCAACCCATGAAGAGTGGGATTTGGACCCTGGGATTTGAACCCTGGTCTTTTGTGTGGTAGACACACTGTACTACCACTAGACCATTAAGTGGGTAACATAACAAAACAAAATTAAATTTCCAGCTATGCATAGTTGTACCTCACATTTGAACTTGATAAAAAGGGTTGAAAATGTGGAGAGACCATTTCATGCAAATGCGGAATGATAGAATGCATGATTCATTCATACATGCTAACATTCTGTTAGTATACATTCTAACATTTAACATTCTGTTAGTAACTAACTGGAAGTAAACTAGTAATAAAAATGAAAACATTTATCTAAATCAATTGACAAAATCTGTGTCTTTAGCATGTTACACAAGATCATTCATTATACCCACTTCAATGGTCTGGTGGTGGTGTAGTGTGCCTACCATCCAGTAGATCAAGGTTCAAATCCCTTCTTGTGGGGGGGTTGCGTTAGATAGCCGGCGACGAGCATAAAAATATTCAGATTTTTCAACATGGATTTAAATAAGAATCCATGTAACTGACCCTACTTAGAGTAGGAGATGGCTTTGCCATTATTAGATTGCTCATTCATTCATCTAATAAAAGATAAGGGGTTCATTAGCCATCCCGTATATAGTTTAAGGAAAAGGGGATAGAGATTAAAGGGAATGGGCATCAATCCTCGCTGAGGTTAAGATGAAGTCCTATGAATATATGTTAGAGATACCTAATACATAAAAATTAAGTATCCACCATGAGTTGATCATAGGTATAAGAATCATAACAAATGGAAACACTGTATTTTGCCAGACTGCAATGGGATTGGCACTTTTGTCTAGGAAGATTCCATTTCTTTCCTGAGAAATCATATAATAGCCACAAAAAGAATAGTTTTGATATCTGTAAGCTGAAAAAATGGACGTCATAGCTAATGCATGGCATCAAATTTTAACGAAATTCTACCAAATTTCTCTGAAAATTTCATTTCTTTAGGTCATCGAAATCGAAACGCTACCTTATTTTTTTCCCAGGATTTCAATGAAATATCAGCGGGATGTCGATGAAATTGCATTTCTTTTCGACGAAGCAACAAAAATACCCTACCCTTTGCTTTCATCGAAATTTGTATATAGTAATAAATTGTTCACTTATTTATTCGTCGATGGGTTCAAATCCCATTCTTGCAGGGGTTGTGTTAGGTAGTCGATGGCCAACGTAAAAAATAGTCGAATCTTTCAACATGAATTTGAGCAAGAATCTATGTAGTCGACCCTACTTATAGTGGAAGAAGGCTTAGTACATATATAATTTATTCGTCGATGTGTTTAGTTGTTAGAGTGTTTTATATTGTTTGAAGATGCTTCTTTCGCAAGCTTGTAAAAGTCCACCGACTAGTTGGCTCGACTAGTCGAGTCGGGAGGTAGTCGACTCAACCAGGCTTAGCCGGCCATTAGTCGGTCAATCCGACTAATAAGGTTGATTAGTCAGCCTATTCGGTCGGCTTTTACATCAAACTTTTTTATTTTTTATTTTTTTACCTTTTTAAAAGCAAACTTATACTAATATGTAAGGTTGCAAAAGCGGTATGTGGTATTCAATCGGTAGGGTCACTGATTACTGATTAAATGGTATGCGAGAGCTTAAACAGAAATTAAATGGGTTATGCTGTTTTACATTTTTAATTAATAAAAAATCATTACTACATATAATTAATAAAAATGTATAAATAAATAAGAAAAAATATAATCACAGATTTACAATATAGATCAAATATTATTCAAGGGAATGTTTCCTCCAAATGTCAAAATAGATAACGTAAACAACTGGAATGCATAGCCAAATGTCAAAATAGATAAGATAAACAATTACAATACATAGCATGAATCTGAAAAGGCATGGATAATGGTGATCCTTTGAAGAAACTAGATCCATGTTCTTAAAAGGCTATTTCTGACCGTTTAAAAGGCCGCCTAAGGCCATTTAAGACCGTTTATGCAGCCCAACTGTTTATGGAGCCGATTTTGGTTAAATAATGCGGTTGAGCATCACATGTGTTTAACGACTGTTTAGACCGTTTTTTGCATTCCTGCTAATATGCTTAGTGTTATATTTAAAATCAATTGCTTCTTTTGTTTCATTATGATAGTCTAGAAATTATGCAAGTCTATATTAATAAATAAGAATATATGTAAAAAATGATTTATATTTTTAAAACAATTAAAAAATTCAAAATCGACTAACGGCCGACTAAATCCGATTAGTCGCTCGACTGCCGATTAATCCTTAGTCAGTGACCCTGTCGACCGAGTATCAACTACCGCTTTCTGCAACCTTGTTCTTTAGTTAGTTTTTAAAGATCTAAATCCAAACTAAATCAGTTAGACACAAGATTTAAGAGTTAAATTCAAGCTTTAACTAAAGAGCTTTATATTTTTTGTTCTTTCTTTGTTTTAAAATACATGTTTCAATTAGTAGTTGTTAGAAAATAAGAATGCAGAAGCGAATATCAGAGAAAAGAATAAAACTTGAAGAACACAAGATTTAACGTGGAACTCCACTCCCCAAGGAGCGGGATGAAACCACGGAAGAACGCCTCAAAGGGTTGATTTATGCATTGCACTCTCACTGGATAAGGGGGTCTGGGGCTTCTTATATAGCCTCCACAGACCCTCCAACTCCCACCACTGGTAGATGCGAGACTAAACTCTGGATGTGATGAATGGATCTTGGAAGGATACATTTACCCATCTTACATATGAATGACGCATACTCTAACACTCCCCCTCAAGCTGGAGCATGCAATGCTCAGCTTGAACAAATAGAAAGAAATCTCAACTCACAAAAGAAGACACTACAGATAATTTCAACTCAATGCTCACAACTGTCAGCTGCTGTCGAGGACATTGCTTGTTATGTCGTGCAGGTGCGGAGGACAAACATGCTGGAGTGTGAGTCAAACTGAATCTCCTCGTCGGAGAGCATGTGCTCTGTACCGCGCCTGTCAATCACTGCAACTGAAATGAGTCTCCACTTGGAGAACTTTGGCCTGCCACAATATGTGGATTGTGGACAACTGCTCCATCTTTGAAAGGGCCAAATTAAAAAGTTGTTAGGACATCATCATCGGAGTCCATGGTCACTGGAGAATGGAGTCTGAAAAAGTCTCATCGTCAAAGAACTGGGTCTCTCCCATACTGGCAATAAGAATGAGATCTCTACTCTGGAGTCCCTATGAAACCACATGAAAATCTTAGTTGATAATCTCCTTTTCATCCTCTTTATTCTTCCATTCTGTCCTTCATTCCCGAGCTAAATGCATGTAATTATCATTATTTTGTCTATGTTAGGAGAAAAATGAGAATTATTTATTCTTGTAAACCCTAGGCTCTCTTATATAGGGGAGAGACCTATGTGTAAATTAACTATGATAAACATACGAATAAACAAATAGAAATACAATACGAACACATAAATATCTCTATACTCCCCCTCAAGATGGAGTATAGATGTCAATCATGCTCAGCTTGAATGAACATTTCTGGAATGGTCCCTTGAGCAAAGCCTTAGTAAAAATATCTGCAGTTTGATCCCCTGAACTGACGTGAGAAATAGAAATAAGTCCTTTCTGAATCATGTCCCTCGTGTAGTGACAATCTACTTCAATGTGCTTGGTTCTCTCATGGAAAGCCGAATTGTTTGCAATAAACAAGGCTGCTTGGTTATCACATTGTAGTTGCATAGGAACATGTACATCTATGTGTAAATATGCAAGTACAGCACGAACCCCCATCATTTCCGTACTCGCTTGTGCCATAGCTCTATATTCAGACTCGGCACTGGATCTGGCTACAACAATTTGTTTCTTACTCCGCCAAGAAACAAGGGAGCTACCAACAAAAATTGCAAAACCTGTAGTTGACTTCCTATCTTTTGGACGTCCAACATAATCAACATCAGCACATGAAGAAACAATAATTGTTTTTCCCTTTTTGAATAGTAAACCTGTACCCGGGGAAGACTTTAGATACCTCTAAATCATATATACATCATCCATGTGTACCTGTCGAGGTTGTTCCATGAATTGACTCACTCTACTGACTGCAAATGCAATATCTGGTCTGGTTATAGTAATATAAAGAAGCTTCCCAATTATTTCTCTGTATCGTTTTCTGTCCACTTCTTCTGTATCATCATCATATAGCCGCATGCTAGGATCCATAGGAGTGGTGGCCGAATGACATCCAATCATTCCTGTCTCATCTAGCATATCTGTCACGTACTTCCGTTGTGTCATCACAAGACCATGATGATTCCTAGCAAACTCTAGGCCCAAGAAATACTGTTAAGTGCCAAGGTCCATGGTAACAAACTGTTGTCTCAGAAAATCTTTTGCCCTTTTTATTCCCTGCACGTCTTCACCTGTGACCAATATATCAACATAAACCATAATGACCACCATGCCTCTAGTGGTTTTTTGTATAAATAATGAATGATCCGCATTTGACCTCTTAAAACCCTGTTTCTCAATTAAGTCTGAGAGTTTCTGAAACCATGCCCTAAGACTCTGTTTCAGGCCATAGATTGCCTTATGAGGTCTGCAAACCTTCAGACACTCCCCCTCAGCAGAAAAATCGGGAGGCTGCTGCATATAAACTTCCTCCTGTAGGTCCCCATACAAAAATGCATTCTTAACATCAAGCTGAAAAAGAGGCCAGTCACGTACCACCACAACAGAGAGAAGAATTCATAGAGTAGAATGGCGAGTCACAGGAGAGAATGTGTCCAGATAGTCCATGCCGTATGTCTGAGTAAAGCCACGAACGACTAGTCTAGCTTTGTACCGATCTAGACTTCCATATGTACGGTGTTTAACGGTAAACACCCACTTGCAACTGACAACATAGGCACCAACAGGAGCATCCATCAGACTCCATGTGCCACGTGACTGAAATGCCGTCATTTCTTGATGCAGCACAAAATTAACATATAGGGCTTGATATTTTTATTCGTTAATTTTATTTACGTTTATTCAAGTCGTCACAATGTTTATTTAAATAAAGAGATCGTGTGTGATCTCCAATTAGTTGGTCAATTTTAAATTTGAATTTTGAATTAGATTTAAAATAGGATAGAGGCAGATTTGAATTTTGATTCAAATCAGTTAGAGTCAATTAGGATCGAGTGGGATTTTAAATTTGATTCGCTTTCTATTTTTATAATTCCACCTCTACTATATAAAGAGGTTGGTAGTCTATTGTAGAGGAAGTCAGATTATATGAATTGAGTTATCTCTCTTTATTTCTCTCTTTTGTTACTCTCTCTCCCTTGGCGTTTTCTTCGCGATTCCTCTCCCAAGTCCCGCGCAACCGGCGCGTTGTCTTCTTTCTTCTCTACCGTTGAAAGTTCCCGACCGTATCAAGTGGTATCAGAGCATGGAATTTGAATCGTTCCTACGATTCAACGATCCTATTACATATCGGCGACTTCAATACGATTTAAGTTGCCTATCTCATGGTTCGGATTCACGTTCGCATTTGAGGAAGTTCAAGTATCGCCTCCTATCAAGTTTCAAAGTGTAAGGATGGCTGGACGTGACATTCGACGAAGATTCGTCTGTCAACGACAAAATTCAGTCTGCTATCGCTGCTGTTCAACACGATTTCGATCAAGAATATGAAGGTATTTTCATTGAAGATGAAAATTTATCTGCCACAACTTCGTTACAAGAAGACAAGGAAGACTCAGGTTCCATATTTGATGAAGATCCTATGGGGGAAAAATACGAAATCGTCGAGTTTTTTGAGGTCGAAGTTGCTGTCCAGTATTCAAAAAATGAGAAAAATAAAGATCTAGGGTCAATATTTGATGGAGAACCAATAAAAGAAGGTTATGAAACCCTAGATCTATTCGTTGACGACTCCAAATATCTCACCGAAGAAATCTGAGATCCGCCGTTTGCCCCACACCTATTCTTCCAAAAGGTGATTAAGAACGCTGAAATCAAGCCGTCAAGCAACGAAGATAAAGTAATTCGTCAGGAGACGATTTTTTCAAGCGGAGGAGAGTTGATGCAGCACAAAATTAACATATTGGGCTTGATATTTTATCCGTTAGTTTTATTTACGTTACTCAAGTCGTCGCAATGTTTATTTAAATAAAGAGATCGTATGTGATCTCCAATTAGTTTGTCAATTTTAAATTTGAATTTTGAATTTCGAATTACAGTTAAAATAGGATAGAGGTAGATTTGAATTTTGATTCAAATCAATTAGGCTCAATTAGGATCGAGTGGGATTTTGAATTTGTTTCGCTTTCTATTTTTGTAATTCCACCTCTACTATATAAAGAGGTTGGTAGTCTATTGTAGAGGAAGTCAGATTATATGAATTGAGTTATCTCTCTTTATCTCTCTCTCTCTTGTTACTCTCTCTCCCTTGGCTCGTTCTTCGCGATTCCTCTCCCAAGTCCTGCGTAACCGGCGCGTTGTCTTCTTTCTCCTTCCTCTCTCTAAATTTCTTCCACCAAAATTATTTTCTCTACCGTTGAAAGTTCCCGACTGCATCATTTCTTCTTCCATAGCCAACCACCGTTGACTATCTTTCAGAACCTCCTGATAATTCCTAGGAATTTCCACAGCAGATAATGCAATAGCAAATGTCTTGAAATCACCAGTCAAGCGCTCAAATGAGGCTATGGAGGCCAAAGGATAAGAGGCACAGCTACGCTTCGGCTTCCGAAGCGCAATAGGAAGGTCTAGATCTACAACCTCCGTATCTGTCTCCTGTAAGGAATCCTGCTCAAGAAAGCTATCAGATCCAATCGTAGGAATAATGTATTCAGGACATACCTCGGGCGTGCTAGATGACGAGCGGTGACCATGAGCAGATGCAGGACGACGCGTATAATGGTGGGGTAAGGGTGAGACAGGGTTGATCGGACCCGGTACCGTAGGTGATGGTGGTGCAGGAGGTGGTAAAGTAGGTGATGGTGGCGGGTTTGAAGGTGGTGGTGGCACATAGATTTCATCATCAGTGTTTGAGGAAGTCAAACGATCACTTGTAGGAGAAAAATACATCACAGATTCAAAGAAGGTGACATCCGCACTAACATAATACTTCCTACGCAGTGGATCATAACGTCTGTTTCCCTTTTGTGTCCCGGAGTATCCAACAAAGACGCACTTGACCGCCATAGGAGAGAGTTTGTCAATACTTGGAGACAGTTGGTGGACAAAAGCAACCGAGCCAAACACATGAGGAGTAAGGGAGAACAATTTTTTTTCAGGAAATGCAAGTGAAAAAGGGATTTTCTCACCCAAGACCGACGACGGCATGCGATTGACAAGATAACTTGTCGTAAGAACGACATCACCCCAGAAGGAATGTGGGGCATGACTTTGAATGAGAAGCGTTCTGGTAATATCAAGAAGGTGACGATGCTTCCTTTCAGCTACACCATTTTGTTGGGAAGTATAAGCACATGATGTTTGATGAATAATACCATGGACAGCAAAATATTTAGAAAGATTATGAGTACAAAATTCTAAAGCATTATTGGTACGCACAAATTTAACAGACGAAGAGAAGACATTCTGCACTTCTTTGATAAAATTCTTGATAACATCTGCAACCTCTGATTTATTCTTTAATAAAAACACCCAAGACAAACGGGAGAAATCATCGACAACAACTTGATAAAATAGGTGTCCTTGATGATCAGGAACACGACTCGGACCCCAAATATCTATATGAAAGAACTAAAAAATGGAGCTACTGCTCCGACTATGACGACTAGGGAAAGTAGACCGGTGATGCTTTCCCAACTGGCATGCCTCACATTGAAACGATGAGTGAGGAGAAATCTGAGGAAGAACACAACACAACTTCTGGAGCGGAAGATGACCAAAACGCAAGTGCCATGTAAAAGGAGAGACAGATCCAACAGAATGAGAGGAAGTGCCTGTATAGGGTGTATGAACCAAACGATAGAGGCTGCCCTGCTCACGGCGACAACCAATCACCTTGCACGTGAGGATATCCTGAAATACAAGAGAAGATGGATCAAAAATCGCTCGACAATGTAAATCTTTCGTAATCTGACTAATAGAGAGCAAGTTCATAGAAAAGTCAGGGGCATGGAGCACATTCTATAGGTGCATAGATGGTGTTAGGCTAATCTCCCCCTGTCCAGTGATCGGGGAATGAGTTCCATCTTCTATAACTACAGTCCGTCCTGTGGGAACCTGTCTGTAAGCTGTAAGCTGACCTGTCGCCACAAAGGTGATGTGTAGCACCAGAATACATGATCCATTCTGTAACATCAGATCAAGTATAACTAGTAAGTGTAAAAGTACTACCTGAGGTACTAGAAGATTTTGAAGCAGCCACATCTGACTGATTCACAGGGGCCGATGAAGAAGCAACTGAGTTGGAGGAAGGTATGATGCCCCTCAATCGTGCAACAAGGTCATCAAATCTCTGATCCAAAGAGGAAGCAATAGGAGGTTCAACATGTTCATCTACTCGTGCAGAAGAGGGAAATCCATGCTTGGAATAACATGTATCCTCTGTATGTCCAAGACGGTGGCAATAAGTGCATGACTAACGAATACGACCTCCTCATCCACGGGGTCCACGTCCAAGAAACTGAGAGGGACCGCCTCGACCTCAAGAGGCAGCCATCGCTGAGGAAGTCTGATTGGCAGGAGTAGATGGAACGGTGATCCTACTGAGTCAACGAAAGGCTTCCTCTATAGGAGGAATAGTAGCATCGTCCAGAATCTGAGAGCGAGAAGCCTCGTACTCAGGGTCTAGGGTTGCTAGGAATACACCTACCATGGCGGCATTCCTATACATCTTCTGTTGCTCTGGAGTTGCTGAAAGAGGCATGAAACTATGGAGCTTCTCGAACATTCCACGTAAGGATGTATATACTGAATGAAGGGACCGTCCATTTTGCTTTATAGTGAAAATATCGTGCTGGAGTTGCAGAATCTTCGTCTCATTCCTTGCCTGGGAATAAGTTGTAGCAAGGATATTCAACATCGCCTTTGCTGTGGGTTGATGCAATACATCGGCGATTTCTATTGCCCATGTACCTGAAAGGCAAACCTTGGCATAGGCATCATCAGCCTCCCATGAGGCATTGATCCCATTTTTCTCAATCGGCTCCTCCTCAGTAAGAATATGCTTCTTACCGCTTGACTTCATGAGACTCATAAACTACATCGCCCAGAGCTCATAGTTTGTCCCGTCCATCTTGATAATAGGAATTGGACCCCTGAAGGTGCCTATGGCGGGTATATCGACCGTGTTCTCTGACATAGTGCCGGATGTAGAAAACTGGGATTTTGTAGACTAATGTATGGATGTCTACACAAACATACGTAGATTTGAATGCATATGTAGACTTATGCACTCAAATCCATCAAATACAAGGGATCTTTGCCGATAATGCAACAGCTAGATGGCGCGCCACGCACGGAGGCGCTGCATGCGAGTGAATCACACAAGAAGTCGCGAAGCCCCTAGACGTGCACGGCGCGCGCGTGGTGACTGCATTGGGCTGCTAGGCTACGTGGGGTAGCATGCGGATCGCAAGGAGGGAGCAACTGGGGTCGCTAGACGGTGCGGCTGGGGGCCGCGATGCGGTTGGGGGTCGTTGAGACCGCTGGGCGGCGCTGCTAGTACTGCTGGGCGACGTGGCTGGTGCTGCTTGGCGGTGGCTGCGGCGAGATACAACTGGAGGTGTGAGAGTTGAAGGTGGGCGCTAGGGTTAGGGTACTAGAGCTCCGGCCTAGGACCGCAGCTCTGATACCATGTTAGGAGAAAAATGAGAATTGTTTATTCATGTGAACCCTATGCTCTCTTATATAGGAGAGAGACCTATGGGTAAATTACATATGATAGACATACAAATAAGAAAATAGCAATACAATACGAACACATAAATATCTCTACAGTCTAAATTAACATTTATTATTTATTGTATAAATATTGTATACAATACATTGTTTAAAGCTAAAATAAAAGAATAAAAGAAAGAAAAGAAAAATAAATAAAATACCAATGGTTTTTATGACCCTAAACCCCGAGACCTAGGCATCATGGTGACTTGGTCGACAAGGAAAAAAGTAGGGGGAAAAACCCTAATTTTTTATTTTTCAATAATTCAGATTTGACACCTATTTTGTTCTTTTTTATTTATACCTTAAATCAATAAACTTTGTAGATGAAAGTTGTAAATAAAAATACAAAATTGATTTCAAACCAAAATAATATACAGTGTTCATTCTACAGTCATACTAAAAGGTCAAAACCCAAACTTCCCAGACCCATATCTTCTCCAAATAAACTCAAAACACATCAAAATCACTTTAATTGTATATGCTTTTTATTAGCTATTTAATGAAGGTGGTTTCATTTAATTTGGAGTTAAGATGCAAAAGTTAGGTTTTGACCCCTATTGTACAATAAACCTAAATAAAATATTTATTTTATTTATTCTTTTTATATTTCATAATTTCATATTTTTATAATTTTGTAAATATTATTTATAATATATGTACTTATTTAGAATACAATTAAATTATTAAAATAAATTTAAATAAACAAGTGTATAAAATATATAGATGAACTACCTATACTTATACATATATGATAAATACATCTATTTATTTAAGTGTACAAATAACACCAGAAAAATACAATAAAAATATATTTGTATATATATATATATCTAAATAATTTATAAATATATAAATTAAGTGTATAAAATAATAAAATCTAAAATACAAAATAAAAATAAAATATCCAAAACATAGGTCAATATACCTATAATTATACTTGTAAATAGTAACTTGTAATAGATAATCTCATAAAAATAATAAAAATAGGAATAAAATACTACATAAAATAATAAACATTTTTATTTTATAACCTAAAATTAAATAATTAATTTACTATTATCATTGATTTTACCAATAAATTTTCTATGGGATTTTTCTAGTTGGTCCACGTGGACCAACCAGAACACTCCTGTGTTGACCTAGGTCAGCATTCCCCTCTGTCTTTATCGAGTCGCCACCCTGTCAGAACCCGGATTTTCGACATTTTTTCCCCTTGATCTCATGATGCTTTGGCTAGGCGTGATGCACATTTCATGGAGATTAAACATCCCTGAATCACACCCTAGCAAAAGATCAAATCGAATGCCATTGATTCAGTTGCCAACCCTTGATCAATAAGCCTCTTCATCATGTCTATAAATAAGCTCCTTCGGCCATTCTTTGATTTTTTGATCACTCTTCGAGCCCTAAATCCCCTCGCGTCGCATGTGTGTGTATTCCCGGTGACAGAGAGAGCATTCCTCGAGGTCGAGGTGATGCTAGGAGGAGGGGAGGCGGTCCAAGGCGTCGCCTCGATGAGCTCCTTGGTGCAGACCATGTTCGAGCTATGCATTTTTTCTATTTTTAGGTAGATTTAGTCTTATTTTATTTATTCCTATCATTTATTTCGCAAGTAGATAAATCCTAAAATTTAGATTGTCGGAGCTCATTTCTCCGGTCATGTTTCACCATGAATCCGCCATGTTCCGATCCATTTATCACACCCATATCGTTCGCCATCACATGCTGCACCTGTTCTACCCTTCAATCCCTTCCTCTTGGTCCATTGTGGATCAGTAAATCAGAGCTCCTCCGCCACCTCTCACCGGAGCTCCTCCATCTCGCTCACCCCCATGCGTAACAACTTCATTTTGGCTTAAGGCGACTCACCTCGAGTCCCTGAGTCTTCCTCTGTAGGTATACGATGCCCTCAACAGTAGGACGCTCTCAGGTGCCCCGTTATTCTTTGAGCTCCAGGCCTCTCCTCGGTGAGGCCCGGACTTTCTTGGTGGTGCAAATCAGTATGGGACGCTTCCACGAAGCTCGGACGACCATTGACGAACCCCTAGACGGTCAGGACGAGGAGCTATGCACGATCGAAGGAAGGACAAGGAAGTGTTCTACCCTGTTCTTCCTCATATCTTCTGAGCCGTTGGATCTTCAGCGAGGCCCAGATCTAATTTGGGTCGTTCACATCAGATAAAGCGGTGAGTGCCTCCAGTCATTAATCGAGTTAAGTGGCGCCTACGTGGCACCACCACAATCGTTCACTCCTGTCGATTAAATGGTTATATTGCACTCAATTCCTTTCGCCTTTTTTTACTCTTTAGTCCTGTAAATATAATTTGTAGTATAGATAAATGTATATATTAAGAAGACCCTCCTACTTTTGGTGATTTACATTTTGGTCCTTGCCAAGTCACCTTACGTGGACCCCTATGTGAGGGGACATTTTGCATGTATACCTTTGCATATTTTTGTATTTGTAATATAATTTATAAACTTTAAATATCAGTTGTAAATCTTTGGGATATTTGCATATTCATCCCTGCATTTAATTTTAATTGCAAGCCCTTGCCGATTTAAGTATTTTTGTGCATGTTTATGTAATTTTTATAAATATTATCTGTGCTCCAAAAATTATGAAAAAAATAGGATAATGCACTTGGATGCATGCTCTTTCATGTTATATAATTAGTTTTGCATTTTATGCATTTTGCCTATTTATTAAATATAAAAGCTTATTTTTTCCCTGTTTATTTTTAAAAAATCCAAAAAAATTATAAAACCGTACTTAAAAATTTCAAAAAAAATGTGTTAGTTTATTATTGTATTTTGTAACCACAGACCAAAGATCTCTGAAAATAGAAAAAGAAAATGATAAAATTTAAAAGCTTCAAAATCCTATAAAAATATAAATAGTCCTAAAAAATTCCAAAAAATACTAGTTTGTGTTTGATACCTTTAGTATATATATTATTACATATTAAAATTAGTTTTGGGGAATTTTCAACTTTGTTTGTCATTTGCAAACATTAAAACGATTCATCCTATTTAACTAGTCATTGTTTTTGGCAATTTTGGACTTAAAAATACCTAAAAATTAGCAAAAATACTTAAAAAATGATAAAAATAGTAAAAAAATATGAAAAACACAAAAAACATTTTATTTTACCCATTTTGATTTTTTTTCAGCTATATTTATAATTATAATACCCCATACTATATTATATATCTATATATAATTTATATTATTAGTAATTATTATAAATATCTTATAAATATTTAAAAAAAACCCAAACAAAAAATTACATATATAATCAGGACTGTTTTTATTACTATTTTCTGATTTTTGTATATTTATTATATTTTTTTATTTTATATACCTTATTCCATATATATTATCTTATATATGTATTCATATACTCTTATATATACGTAAGAAGGGAGTCTTCTCACCTCTTCACAATCATCTTCCTTTGTGAAGACTGTTCGTGTTGCCAATGGGGCTCATTCACCTATTACTATTGTGGGTACTATGGAGGTTTCCTCCAAACTTCGACTTATTGGAGTTCACTGCGATCCTGACTTTCCACATAGTCTCTTATCTTTTCACAGGTTGCGAATGGAGCTTAATTTTCGAGTTATTTTTGATGAGTTCTGTTGTTATTTTCAGGACATCCGGACGAGATAGACTTTTGGTGGGCGATATAAGAAGAATGATCTCTATTATCTTGATATTCCATCTGACTCTGCTTTTATCGGCGCTACGTTAATCTCCGAAGATCCTCTTCTTTGGCACCTTCGCCTTGATCTTCCGTCTGCCAAAGTTCTCTCTTTAATGTTCCTCGAACTTTCTACGCTCAAGCCTTATGAGTGCGAGGCATGTCAGTTCAGGAAACATAATCGAGCATCTTTCCTTGCCCGTATCGAGCCTCGTCGCAAAGCTCCTTTCTCTTTAGTCATTGTGGTATTTGGGGACCTTGTTCAATCCGTACTTTGAGTGGACACACGTATTTTATCGTTTTTGTTGATGATTACAGCAGGTCGTCTTGGGTCTATCTGTTAAAAGAGCGTTCGGAGATTGATAATATTGTCAAAAATTTCTTTCATTATGTTAAGAATATTTCTCCTTTGGTATACTAATTTTTTATTCTGATAATGCCTTGGAGTTTACCCAACATGACCTAACAAACTTCTTTGCTTCTCAGGGCACCATTCACCAAACCTCATGTCCATATACTTCCCAACAAAACAAGGTAGTGGAGAGAAAACTCAGACATCTCCTAAATATTGCACGCTCCCTCGCACAACCGAAAGTTCCTAAAACTTATTGGGGGAATGCTATACCTACCGCTGTCCACTTTATAAACAGAGTCCCCTCCACTTCCATACATAGCTCCACCCCATTCTCTCTGCTCTACCCAACTGAGTCCCCTTTTCCTCTACCTTTGAGAATTTTGGTTGTGTGGCATTTCTTCATAATTTTCACGCTATAGACAAACTATCTCCCGTGCAATCAAATGTGTGTTCTTAGGCTACTCTCATACTCAAAAAGGCTACATGTGCTTGAGCCTTCTGGACATCTCTATTATATCTCCGCAGATGTAACCTTTTGAGCAGACCAATTTCTTTACTCAATATGTTACTGGAATTCCCCTAGATCTCCCTCCACCCATTGTCTATAGGCGCAAACAAACATCTCTACCACCAGATGTTCCTCTACCTATTATCTTTTTACAGATAATACACCTTCTTCAAGTGTCCCCGCCACTGTTGTCTCGGATACACCTCAAGAGCTTCCCATTGCCCTACGTAGAATCAAGAGGCAATGCACTTTTCATCCCATGTCTAATTTCACCTCAACTACTAGTTTATCCTCTTCTGACAGAAGATTGCAGGATTTAGGATGGCGTCAGGCAATGGATGATGAGATGGGTGAACTTACTTCCAGAGGGACAATGGGATGTGGTTCAATGTCTAAAGGGGACAAGACCTGTGGCATGTAGATGGGTATTCACAACCAAGGTTTTAAAAAGCGTGAGGCGTATCGAGGTGTTTTCCCAATATTGCCTCGAGCGTAAGCCTCGAGGCTTGTCGAGGCGTAAGCCTCACTCGTGAAAGAATTTTTTTCATAAAACATAATAATTAATCGTAATTACAATCTTCAAGTTTTAGAAATTAAATAGCTATGATTAAATACATAACTCTATGACATTTCAAGTCTAACATCATGGTTTAAACATCCAAGTTGTTATATAACTCTCTTTTTTTGAACTCTAAATATGTAAGGAGTCAAGTAAATATAGATATGCAAGCACAATAATGGGTAACTCTCTACAAAATTTAAAGTTTTGAATGAAAATAAACTAAAGGGACTAGATGTAACACATTATTTTCAAAATTAGGTGAGATATGTGTGTCATTCAATTGAGAAGGATAAAAGAGTAAGCAGTGAATCAACGATCACTTTTTACTTTAAAATAAGGATTGAAGGATAAAATACTTGGAATATTGCATGTTATGACTAACATTTTAATAAAGAAAGCATTTATGCTCGATTGACACTAAAGAGTAGAGACATTAGATTTAAGGACTCAAGACTCAAATTTGTGTTCGTGTTGATTTATAAAGAACATGCATAACAAAGTAAAAATAAACTTAATACTTTAATAAACTAAAAAAATGCATTTTAGTGAATCGTGAGCTTAAGGACATGAAAATACTTGTCTACAAAAGATGAAAATCCCACAACCAAAAAGAAAAGAAAAAATATTGTAGAAAATTTTTTTAAAAATCAACACACAAATGAGGCAGCGCCTCGAGGCGCATGCCTCACTGAAGCTGAATGAGGCTATAGCCTCGAGGCATTTTTCCTTGAAAAACGTCTCGAGGCGTACACCTCAGCGCCTCGAGGCACGTTTTTAAAAACAATGTTCACAACCAAGTAGTCGCCACACGGTTCCATTGACTGATTAAAAGCTCGTCTTGTGGTCAAAGGTTTTAAACAGACTTATGGGGTGGATTATTTCGAAACATTCTCATCGGTTGCACAAATGGGCTCTATAAGAACCATTCTTTCTGTAGCAGCCAACAAGGCATGGCCTATCTTCTAGCTCGATGTAAAAAATGCTTTTCTATATGGGGATCTCGATTAGGAGGTGTACGTGATGCAATATGCAACCTTTGGGTTACGAAGTCGAGGAGTATGCATGTTGACTTCTCAAGGCAATATATGGTCTGAGGCAGGGCCTGATGATGTGTTCTGACAGACTTACTGTAGAAATCTACACTCTCGACTTTCATAGAACAACCTCTGACTATTATGTGTTTGTTAGAAGACAAACAATTGGTATTGTTATACTTGCGGTTTATGTAGATGATATGATTGTCATAGGAGATGATGATGATGGGGTACTAGAGACCAAGGCCTTTCTATAGAAGGTATTCGTCACCAAGGATCTTGGTCCACTATGCTATTTCTTAGACACAAAAGTACTACGCACTACAGAGGGACTTCATCTCTCACAAAGGAAATACTGTTTGGATATCCTCACTGAAGCCGGATTACTTGGGTGCAAGCAGAGCAAGCCAACACATGGAGCAACCTTGTGATACTCACTTGCAGGATGTCCTCCAGATTCTACGATACTTGAAGGAATCACCAGGACGGGGCTTCTTTTATGGGGCAAATGGCTACACTGACGTTATCGCCTATGCTGATGCTGATCTCAGCATTGTTGTCACCATTCCTATACCACTATACTGCGACAACAAATCTGCTACATACATTCCCATGAATCCTGTGTTCCATGAGTGAACCATGCATATAGAGATTGACTGCCATTTTGTTCATGATGCCTTCCGGATTGGGAAGATTGCAACTCCTCACATCACAACTGATCTTTAGCTTGCAGATGTATTAATGAATGCTTTGCCCAAGTAGCGGCTCTCGTGGATAATTTCTAAGTTGGGCATTACTGATAGATATGCTCCAACTTGAGGGGAAGTGTTAGTAATATATATTTACTATTCTGTTTTATTCATTGTATTCCCTTTAGGGATACATACGTATTTTCCCCAGTATTGAGCTCTCTAGAGTTTCATCTTATATAAGGACCTCTAGACCTCGAGAATAAAGGAAGCAATTCATTCTCTCGTTGTTTTCAACATGATACTAACAAGGTTTGCATATAGATATCAGTAAGTCATGACTTTCATGCAGAGGAGATTCTTTGCAATGGATTACTCAACACAATTTGAGAGCCAATTCCCATGTATTATAATCCTTTCCATCATTTTGACGGTTCCTTCGTAATCACATAAAGCTTTATTTGTCCTCCGTTGAACATGTTAAATGCCCATCACCAGGAAACATAAATACTCCAGGTTGACAAAGAAAATAAATATAATATATCTTTCACAGTGTCGATTATTTATTTTACATTTCATATTGTAGAGACTTATGTTATGATATTATGTACCTTTTCTTATTTTCTGTTTATTTTCTGGACTCTTATGTATTTTACCCATGAGGTCTCTCTATATAAGAGAGCCTAGGGTTCTATGGAATAACAACTCACTCATTTCCACCAACATGGTATCAGAGCCAAAACCCTAACCCTACCCTCTTATGCCCGCCGCCCCTCTCTCTCTCATCTCTCTTCTCGGCAGCGCCGCCCACCACTGCCGGGCCCTAGCCAGCCCTCCGCCGAGCCCAGCCAGGCCCTAGCGGGCCCCGCAGCCCTCGTCGGGCACTCCTCTAGCCCTCTGCCACCCCCCATCTCACCGCCGGATCCCCTTCTTCGGCCCCGTCGGCCGCATGAGTCCCTGCCAGCCGCTTCAACACTCGTCGGCCAATATCGTGACATGGATTTGAGTGCATAAAGTCTACATATGCACTCAAATCCTATACGGTTGATGTAGACATTGTATCTTGTCTACAAACCCTAGTTTTCATCTCCGGCTAAATGTCAGAAAGTAAAGTCGATATGCCATCCATAGGCGCCTTCAAAGGTCCTGCGCCAATTGTCAAGATGGATGGGACGAACTATGAGCTCTGGGCGATGCAGTTCATGAGTCTCATGAAGTCGAACGGTAAGAAGCATATACTTACCGAGGATGAGCCGATAGAGAAGACTGGGATTTATGCATCTTGGGAAGCCGATGATTCTTATGCCAAGGTTTGGCTATCAAGCACACTGTCGATGGAGATTGCCAATGATGTTCTCCATCAGCCCATTGCCAAGACAATGTGGGATATTCTGGCTGCTACATATTCCCAAGTTCGAAACGAGACCAAGATGTTACAGCTCGAGCATGATATATTCACGATGAAGCAGAACGGGCAGCCACTTCACTCCTTGTACACATCCCTGAGGGGGATGTTCGAGAAACTATATAGCACCATACTACTCACGGCGACACTAGAGCAACAGAAGACCTTTCGGAATGCTACCATGGTGGGCGTACTACTTGCAGCGCTGGATCCTGAGTACGAGGCAGCCCGCTCTCAGATACTTGCCGATGTCGTTATTCCTCCTATGGAGGACGTTTACCGGAGGCTCAGTCGCATATCGGTCTCTTCCAGCACATCTACTCCACCCCCATCGGCGATGGCGGTATCGCGTGGGAGAGGTGGTTAATCTTCTGGTCGTGGACGTGGACCTCATGGCTGAGGAGGTCGCTTTCGCCAGTCGTGTTCATTCTGTCATCGCACAGGTCACTCAAAGGATACATGCTACTCTAAGCATGTGTTCGTTGCATCGGCGCGTGTGGGCGAGCATGTCAAGTCTCAGTCAACATCCACAACAGATAACCGGTTCGAAGAGCTTGTGGCACATCTACGTGATATTATGCCTCAATCGTCTAGTGATTCTCCAGGTGGATCTTCTGATGTTGCTGCTACAGCTTCTGCTAGTTCGTCTGCCGCTGCCAATACCTCAGGTAGTGTCACTGTCCTTATATCTTGTCATGATCTCTCTGATTGGATTATAGATTCTGGCGCCACCCATCATCTCTGCCGTGACAGAGAAAGACTTAAGTCATATAGGACATCCCACCTGGCCGCTCAGTGCTTATTGCAGATGGGACTCATTCCCTCATCGTTGGATAGGGGGAGATCACCTTATCACCTTATATGCATCTGCAAAATGTTTTACATTCTCTCGAGTTCTCCATGAATTTGTTATCTATTAGTCAGATTACGAAGGATTTGCACTATCGTGCTATATTTGACCCATCATCTCTCATTTTTCAGGACATACTAACGGGCATGGTGATTGGCTGTGACTCTGAGTAGAATGATCTCTATCGTCTGGTCCGCAATTCTTATGCTAGCACCTCTTCACATTCACCAGGATCTGTCTCTCCGTAAACCTGGCATCTTCGATTTGGTCATCTCCTGCTCCAGAAAATGCGACATCTCTTGCCTCAGATCTCTTCGAGTTCGTCATTTCATTGTGAAGCATGTCAGTTGGGAAAGCATCATCGGTCTAGCTTCCTTAGTCGTCAGAGTCAGAGCAGTAGCTCCACGTTTGAGTTGTTTCATATTGATATTTGGGATCCGAGTCGTGTACCTGATCATCAGGGACACAGGTTTTATCTAGTTGTGGTTGATGATTTTTCTCGTGTACCTTGGGTCTTTCTTTTAAAGAATAAATCTGAAGTAGGGGGTGTTATTAAAAATCTGATTAATGAAGTGCAGAATGTTTTCTCTTCTACTGTCAAATATGTTCGTACAGATAATGCATTAGAATTCTGCACACGTTCTCTCTCTCTCAATTTCTTTCGTCTAAGGGTATTATCCACCAAACCACCTGTGCTTACACATCTCAACAAAATGGCGTAGCAGAGAAAAAGCATCGTCACCTTCTTGACATCACTCATACCCTACTTATCCAAAGTTGTGCACCTATCACTTTCTGGGGAGATGCTGTCCTTACAGCCTGCTACTTGGTCAATCGCATGCCATCATCTGTTCTTGATGAGAAAATTCCTCTTTCCCTTGTTTTCCCTGATAAGGAATTATTCTCACTTACTCCTCGTGTCTTTGGTACTGTTGCATTTGTTCATCACCTATCTCCTAGACTTGACAGACTCTTTCTTAGAGCTGTCAAGTGTGTCTTTGTAGGTTACTCTTGGACTCAAAAGGGTTATCGTTGTTATGACCCCACAAACAAGAAATATTTCGTCAGTGCTGATGTTACATTTTTTGAGTCTGTTATGTACTTCTCCCCTGCAGGTGACAGGTTGGTCTCGTCCACTTCCAATGATGATGTCTATGTTCCTCCTCCTCCTAGTATGAGTCCACCTGAGATTAATCCACCTCCTGTTGCTACGCCACCACCACCACTACCACCTCCACAACCACCTGTCCCACCTTTACCTAGATTCTATACACATCGGTCAGGTCCTGCTCAGACTACACGCCATGCATCCATCACGCCTCAGGTATATTCAGATGGCATTACTAATGATGGGTCAGATATTGGACATGTGGATTCTTCATTACATGAGGGAGCTGCACCACCCAGTACACCAGATGACGATCTTGATGTTCCCATTGCTATTCGGAAGTAGAAACGGACTTGCGCGTCTTATCCTTTTGCTTCCCAGATGTCCATTCACCGGCTTACAAGTGACTTTCAGAGGTTTGTTGCGGCTTTGTCTTCCGTGGATATACCACTGACCTATCAAGACGCTATGAAAATTGATTGCTGGCGATTGGCTATGGAAGAAGAGATGCGTGCTTTACAGTCTCGTGGTATATGGAGCTTGGTTAATGCTCCATCTGGTGCATCCATTGGTAGCTGCAAGTTGGTATTCACAGTTAAATACTATGCGGATGACAGTCTTGATCGGTACAAAGCACGACTTGTTGCGAGAGGTTTCACACAAACCTCTGGTGTGGACTATATGGATACATTTTCTCCCGTAGCTCGTCACTCTACTCTTCGCATTCTTTTATTGGTTGCTGTGGTACATGATTGGTCTATATCTCAACTTGATGTCAAGAATGCCTTTTTGTATGGAGATCTGCAGGAGGAAGTCTACATGCAACAACCACCAGGGTTCACTGCTGAGGGGGAGAGTCATATGGTGTGTAGATTTCACAAGGCGATTTATGGCCTTAAACAAAGTTCAAGAGCATGGTTCCAAAAGCTTTCCCACCTAATTGAACGACAAGTGTTAAGAAAATAAATATGCGGAAGCGAACATGAAAAAAGATAAAAAACAAGAAGGAACGCGGGATTTTAACGTGGAACCCTACTCCGCGAGGAGCGGGATGAAACCACGGGAGAAGCCCTTAAAGGGGCATGTTATGCATTGCTTTTTCTCAATGAGTACAGAAGGTCTGGGGCTCCTTATATAGCCTCTCCAGAGCCTCCAAGTCCCACCACTGGACGATGTGGGACTAAACACTGGATGGGGTAAATGGATCTTCTCCAGGATCCATTTACCCTTCTACAACTCAATGGACGCATACAACTTATACTCCAACACCCCCCTCAAGCTAGAGCATGCAATGCTCAGCTTGGACAAACAGAAAGAAACTCAACTCAACGCTACAGGACACTACGGACAATATCAACCCAACGCGCACATTGCTGCAATCGAGGACGTTGCTTCTCATGTCGTGCAGGTGAGGAGGACGAGCGGGCTGGAGTGTGAGTCAACTGAAGACTCGGAATCTAACCATCGAGTCTGAACCTGCGCCTGAAGTCTCCTCGTCGGAGAACTGGGTCTCTCCCATCTGGCTCAGAGAATGGTGCTCTACTTTGGAGTACCTATAATACCACATGAAAACCCTTGCCCTCAATGGCATAGAGAATGGTCCTCTACTCTGGAGTCCCTATCGCTCACATGAAAACTCTGGCTGACAAAACAAGAATAATGATGGGGACCTCGAACAAATGATGGCAACATATGCTCATCAGAAAATGATCGCAAACTCGTGCGTGTCTGAAACTGGACTTGGAATCAATCGTCGAGTCTGAAACCAAACTGTAGAGTCTGATCATCTGGCTGGTCTGGAGACTGATATCTGAATCTGGAATCTGGATCTATACCTGTGACTCTACATATATACTCCCCCTTTCTCCCATACTTGTCGGAACATGAGCATCAACAAAGTTGGGAGAAGACAAGATAAACAGGGGTAAACAACAAGAACATGAAACTTGCGGCTTTGTCATTTTTTTAATAGTCGCCATGATGATCATTTCTTTTAACATAAGCCGTTCAACCCCTTTTTTTAACGGCTTTTAAACTTTTTTTTTGTTTTTTGGAAGCCGCTCTTCAATTTTTTTCCGACTTGTCATCCTTTTTTTAATCATCATTTTTTTCAACATCATTCTTTCTGCAACCCTCACCTTGTTTTTTTAACAACATATTTGGGCCTGCCCTCTTATTTTCTCTCACCATTTTCACCCCTTTTTTTTGAACCTTCGGCCCACTTGACCTACAAAACAGCAACAATTTTTTTAGGATTGTGAGCCCTTCTTTAGGGTTCCCACGATGTGGGAACCCTTCTCTTGATGTAACGCTGCCCCGATGGGGCTTCTTCTCCACGCCGCCTGCGCCACTTTGATGGGAGAAGGAGCAGGCGGAGGGGCTCGCCGCTGATGGATGCCGCTGGGGTGCTTCGGGGCCCTCCACAAGAACTGGGGATGACTCGCGCCGCCTGAAGGGCTGCGAGGGGGCGCACGGGTCTGCATCGCGGGGGCACGAGGGGCTGCGCTGCTTGAGTCGGGGCATGGGGAACGACCGCTGGAGTGCTTGTGCGCCGCCTCTGAAGAGTCGGGAGGAGGGCGCGCGGGCGCCTGGAGCACGTCGCGAGGGAGGATGACGCCTACGAGATCGTGGGGATGTGCCTGGGGGTTGCGTCTAGGTCGCGTCTGGGGAGTGGCGTCTAGGTCGCGTTTTGGGGACGCGCCTGGGGGTTGCGTCTAGGTCGCGTCTTGATCGTGGGGATGCCGCCTGCTGGATTGGAAGATCGCCGCGTGCGCTGGAGATGCGAGGGGGTTGGAGGTGGAGTCGCCGCTAACCGGAAGATACTGGGGATGCCGCTCGACACGGGGGAGCTGCAGATGACTCGCACCGCTTGAAGGGCTGCGTGGGGGCGTACGGGTCTGCGTCGCGGGGGCGCGAGAAGCCGATCTGGAGATCTTTGTGATCAGGGGAGGAGCCATATATAGGGCCGCAGATGTTGGGCGACAAAGGAGGTGTCGCCTGATGGGTGCGAGCCCAGGAACTCGGGGAGGCGCACTGGGCAGTGACTCGGGGTGCGCGCGAAGGAGGAGAGATGGAATGGGATCGAGAAAGAGAGAGGGTTGTCGCATCTGCGCCTGCCTGGCGCCATTGCGCGCGATGCGCGAGGACCGTGGATGGGGTATCATGCGCCACCGGATCTGATGCGTGAAGGCCTGGGGCTTTGCGGCTTGAGCACCGCAGTTGAATCTTCTGGGGCCTGGTAGATGCGCCCTGACTGGAGGGGAACAAGGGAGGGGCGAAGGCATCGCACGGACCTGGAAGAGGCACCGCTCAGTTGGATCTTGTAGTTGGAGCGACTTGGAGACCACCGCCTTTGGGCTTTCTCTGCCGTCTGGAAGGTGCAGCGGGGGTAGCTCCGCTCTGATATCGCGCTGCTTTTAACGAGCGCCTGGAGCCTGACAATGAACTGACGGAGGCGCGAGGTGTTCTGGATCTTGGAAGATTTGGGGGTTCAATGAGAAACCCTAGAGAACAAAACCTCGAACTGGAGAACTATAGAACTGGATAATTTCTAGGGTTTTATCTCAACCCTAGAACATGAACTTGATAATCAAATCTCAGAAAAATAAAGCACAATGAAAAAACCTCGAGAATCGACCCGCTCTGATACCATGTTAAGAAAATAAATATGCGGAAGCGAACATGGAAAAAGATAAAGAACAAGAAAGAACGCGGGATTTTAACGTGGAACCCTACTCCGTGAGGAGCGGGATGAAACCACGGGAGAAGCCCTCAAAGGGGCATTGCTTTTTCTTAATGAGTACAGGAGGTTTGGGGCTCCTTATATAGCCTCTCCAGGGCCTCCAAGTCCCACCATTGGACGATGTGGGACTAAACACTGGATGGGGTAAATGGATCTTCTCCAGGATCCATTTACCCTTCTACAACTCAATGGGCGCATACAACTTATACTCCAACAACAAGGATTCAAAAGATCCAATGCGGATCACTCTCATTCAGAAGACTTCTACAGGTACAGTTGTCATCATGGTCTATGTTGATGATATTCTGGTTACAGGAGATGACGTTCATGGAGTAGAGAGAGCAAAAAGCGTTCTTGGGCCGTCAGTTTGTCACGAAGGATCTGGGTACCCTAAGATACTTTCTGGGGTTGGAATTTGCCAGAAATGCAGAGGGTCTGGTGATGACCCAAAGGAAATATATTACAGATTTTCTGATTGAAACAAGCATGGTTGGATGTAGACCATCAAGTACTCCTATGGATCCGAGCATGAACTGTATGTCAATGATACTGAAGAAGTGGACAAGAGAAGATATAGAGAGATGGTGGGTAAGCTTCTTTATATCACCATAACTCGACTTGATATTGCCTTTGCAGTAAGCTGGGTGAGTCAATTTATGAAGCAGCCAAGACAAGTTCATATGGATGCCATACACATGATACTGAGGTATCTAAAGTCTTCTCCAGGCTCAGGATTGCTATTTCGAAAGAGCACAGATTTATCTATTTCAGCGTGTGCAGACACAAATTATGCAGGGTGTCCTAAGGACCGAAAGTCCACTTCAGGATTCGCCGTTTTTGTTGGGAGCTCTCTGGTTTCTTGGAAAAGCAAGAAACAGATTGTTGTGGCAAGGTCTAGTGCTGAGTCTGAATATAGGGCTATGGCGCAAGCAAGCACTGAGATGATGTGGGTTCGAGCTGTGCTAGAATATCTACATATAGTTGTACTTTTACCCATGCAGCTTCAGTGTGACAATCAGGCAACATTGTTTATGGCCAACAATCCATCATTTCATGAACGAACAAAGCATATCGAAGTAGACTGCCACTACACTCGAGATATGATCCAGAGAGGCTTGATATCTACGTCTCACGTTAGCTCAGAGGATCAGATTGCCGACATATTTACCAAGCCGCTGCTTAGAGGACCCTTTCAGAGATGTTCTTCCAAGCTGAGCATGATAGACATCTATGTTCCACCTTGAGGGGGAGTGTAGAGACTTATGTTATGATATTATGTTAGAGTATGCTTCTATATATGACTAATTGGTTCCTCCAGTGTCCAATTACCGCATCTACAGGTTTAGTCCCACATGGTCTATTAATGGGACTTGGTTTTACTAGTGGGGCTATATAAGAATCCTCACACTGCATGTAAGCTTTGAGAGAGTTTAAATAGAAACATCGGCCCTTTGAGACAGTTCTCCTGTGGTTTCATCCTGTTTCTTGGAGAGTTATGTTCCATGTTAAATCCGAGTGTTCTTTATAATTCTTTATCTTCAATCTCTAATTACGCGTTCGCATTGTCGTTTTCTACAAAGTTCTCATGTGTAAACTGAGGTTTATGTCTCATCTGGTAAGATAAAGCCACCTCGAGTATAGTGTGATTTAGTACGTACTTCGTTGTATGCACCGTTTGCACCATTTTGGATGTACATCGTATCACCCAGAGGTGCGTCAAGCATCTAAAACATGGCTCACAACAAAAGCAACATGCCACCATCAAACTTTTCCCATTAGAAATTGATGTTTTTTTATAGTAGGCAATTGTTAGGATTTGGTTTTTGTATGACGGGGAAGATTAGTTAGAAAAGGATGGATCTTCTAAGAGGGAATGGAGTTTTTAACTGAGCTGAATAATTAATAAGCATATTCCTTAACTGAAATTGCTGCTAGGTGGTGAGATTTGTTGTTTTAACGGACCGACTCAAGCATCATTTACCATCCGTCTATTATCTAAAAACATTAGGAAGTTTTTTTAACTCTAGAGTGAAATTTAGCTCCATTGGGAATTTTTAAAAAATGACACAATCTAATAATTGTAACCTAACAACGGAGCCTAATTTCAATAAAAAAGAAAGGAAACAAAAAAATTACAAGGGATGCAATACTTGGTTCTCATCCCTACCAATATCAAAATAAATAACAAGCCTTTTCCCACAATTAAGTAGGGTCAGCTATTATCAAACTTTTCCCACAATTAAATAGGGTCGGCTAATATCAAAATAAATAAGAATGAAAAATTATTTATGCTGCATCAAAAATATTATTTTATTGACCCTTATCAATGGAGTGTAATTTTGCTGATTGAACTGTTTTGCTGATGCTATCAATAAAAGATAGTTTTTATCTTATTTATCCAACTCTCTCATTAATAGGGGTATAAATGGACCGAACTTGAGCGAACCTATATTTTTTTGGTTCGGTTCTTTTATTTAATTGAACCTAAACTTGTGTTTATGTTCGATTCGTTTATTTCGAATCGAACGTAAGAGAATATCGAACTTTACAATATTCTAATGAGAGCGGTGAAAGAAAAGAAATGGAAATGTGTGTGTGTGTTTATAATTAGAATAAATATTCATTCAATTTTTTTATCTTCTTCATCTTTTGAAAATATATATTAATAAGGATTCTTCTATTTGAAAAAGTATAATCATAATATATTTTTATATCTATTCAGATGAAGATAAGGAATAATGTCCGAATAAGCGATAAGTAAGGTTTATACTTGTTTAGTTGATTTGAAGATAAAGAAAGGAAAAGTACTAGACACATAGATGATGTTGTTGTAACCACGATGTGGCTATTTAATTTGTGCTTGTTTATAGTGAAATAAAACCTACTTATCCCGTAAATTTTCATTTATCTTCAGACAAAGTTCACTTATGTTGAAAAAAATCCACTTATCTCAAATAAAGTCCACTTATGAGGATAAGGATTTGTGAATATGAATATGTGTGTGTGTTTATCGAGCTTTTAACGAATCGAACCTGAGCGAACTTATGACTTTTTGGTTTGGTTCATTTATTTAATCGAG
The DNA here is from genome assembly GCA_037367405.1 of Ottelia alismoides. Classification (NCBI taxonomy): domain Eukaryota; kingdom Viridiplantae; phylum Streptophyta; class Magnoliopsida; order Alismatales; family Hydrocharitaceae; genus Ottelia; species Ottelia alismoides. The sequence goes on along the minus strand of JAZKJV010007615.1, from coordinate 504,444 downwards.
CATGAACTTGTGTTGAGGTTCGGTTCGTTTATTTTCTAACCGAATCTGAATCGAACTTTTAACGAGCCAAATCTGAGCGATTATTGAACTTAAGAATTTTTTTGACACTCCTATTCATTAGTGAGAAGAAAATGAATATGGGATGTCTGGCATTGCACGATGTACTATTGAAAAGGATATGTCTACCATGTTTATAACTAAAGTCGAATTTTTATCATTGAAGAATTCTCCCCCTTTTGCTTTTGCTTTACCAACTTGCATCTTGTTGGTTACAAAATTGCAGCTGTTCATTGAGCAGCTTGAGGGTGTTGTCCAAGGCAATGAAACGTCTATAAGGTAGCCATTTATTACAGTAGCGGTAACTGAAAGTTGATTTTTTTGGGGCGTGCTATCCTAATTCCTACAATGAGGAGCCTTAGTACTATTGTCTTCTGACAGCCACGAGGAGCTTCTGCTGAGGAGTCGAGATGCTTCAACTTCAAACTACAGTTAAGAGCTAATACATGGACGATGCCGTTTATTCTTTTCATCTAGAATAATCTTTTACGGATTATTGTTTCTTCAGTTGTGATGTTCTTCAGGTTTGTCACGTCGGGTGAAATTAGAAAGCGCTCGGATTTTTTTGAACCTTTTATCATGGGACTTTCCGATGGCACCGTCGATCAGGTACTGTACGCTCTATATATGATCGCGCAAACCAAGAAATATTAGAACGTTGAATGAGCATACATACCTGATTTTGGTGAAACAGTTCTGCAAGACTTCTGTGGAGCCGATGGGGGCTGAGAGTGACCATGTACAGATCATTGCCTTATCAGATGCACTAGGTGTGCCGATACGTGTTGTGTACCTTGACCGGAGTTCTGGAAACAACAGTGCTGTGAGTGTCAATCATCATGACTTCATCCCATCAACCGCTGTAGAAAGTGCCGACAAGCAAGACGGAAAAACAGACTCTAATCTTCCCGCTGAGCCCATTGTGACCTTACTATACCGCCCAGGTCATTATGACATTCTCTACCCAAAGTAACACGGGATGTCATGAGGTGAGCCGTTGTGTACTATTCGATTATACACAGTTATGCATTCTTGTTAAGTACACTGACCCAGGGAATTTAACCTGATATCACATTTTGTTTCTAGGCTTGCAGCTTATGGAAGTGAAGCACTTTGTGCTTATAGTTCAGTGTTGACACTGATGGAAAGGTAATTGAAGGTTGGGAAGTTTACAAAAACATTTGTTACATTCTTTTTTAGCTTCCTATCTCTTTCCTAGCCAAACTCGATGTGGACGATGGCCTTGGTGGCAGTGGTATTCTGTTTGGTTAGGTGCAGTGACTATTCTACACTCGATACCGAACTTTTCTAGGAATTCTTTTTGTTTCACATCTTCAGCAAATCGATTTTTTTTGTTGAATGACGCAAAAACTACTGCACAGCACTGTGGAAACAGTTAGACCATGAATACGAGCAATGCCATCACCCACTTGAAGTACGGTACCAGTATTCACGACCTTTACTTCTCTATTATATTGTTCGATACGTTCACCTTGCTGGAAAGGGAAAACTTAAGGTGCAACGGATGATTGGATACGAGATGCGTTTCTACGCTGGTTTCATAGAGATACAAATGGCAGTATATGGTTGTGAATATAGGTCCTACCATGCCCTTTATTTCTAAGCTTGTGTAATATATCCTGGAGTACAAGAACTGGATTTGTTAAGGACAAAATTAATGATGCGCATAATAGATGAATCAGGAATGATCTAAATAATCCTGGCGTATTTACTGCAGTGTAAACCATATCCTTTATTTTCACATTAAGCATACCGACCACAAGTCACTAATGGATCTATACCTAAATCATCTTCAATAAGCTGGCTGTACATCTGGCCCCATATTTAGTGATTAAAAAATGCTTTTACGAGTATGATGTAACATTGTTAATGCAATCACGTAGCTGTTAAAATTATATATTTGAAGATGCGGACAATCGAATTCAGGAAGTTGATAGCACACTATTTACCAGGCATTTGTGGATTCAAATACAACAATTTGTTGATGTTGACTCTTGAAGGAAGATTCAAAGATCCAAGGTGCTTGACAAATTCGCTGACGATAGTGAAGGTGCCAGGGATTGCAACATCACAGATACTACCAGTGCCTTTGTAAGCAACCTTAAGGGCTAGTTTGGTTACTAAGTTGGGTTGGGGGTAACCTCCTGTGAATAGTAGCTGTTTGGATAGTCTTAAGGGCTGGTAGAGGGTTGGAATAATAAATGTGATGTGATAACACATTGATTTGTGATAGAATTCCAATCCAGGTTGGGAGGGTTGGAACGAGGGATATGTCGGTGTACACCAGCAACTAAACGAAGCCTAAAAGTGCCAATAGCCTTGTTAAATCGCACCCTTTGTTTGGACGCAATCACTCCCAAACTAATGTTTTCATCGGCGTTGTTACAAAAGCAACAAAGCATAGTCAGGCAGTGCCTTGGAAAAGAGCATCATATTAACATCAACCACATTGGCATGTTATGAGCCATGTCTCCATCCCCTTTCGACATGACGATGCTTAGATTCTAAGTCAAAAGCTCCCACTAGAATTTATATAGAACTACCACCTACTGAACACATCTCATCTCATATTCCTCAATGCAGAAACTAAATCAACAAAGGAAAAAAAGGTTGCATTTACAGAGTCAAAATAACATAGTTCCTTTTCAAAGCACCGGTATCAAAAGAGCACCCCCTTTGCTAAAGAGCACAGGCACACCAAAAAGGGAGGGGGAAAAGGTGATAAAACAAAGAAAAAAACATTACAATGGAGGACCTCTGGCCCAAAATCATTCATGCATAACTTTATACAGTAATTATTTTCCAATCAAAACTCACGGTATGTCATCGGGAAACTCCTCCGTCAGCCTCATGTAAGTACGTTTGTCGAGTCATCCTCCAATTAGAATGCCATAGCAACGCATACATGCTCATCAAAACAGCACGAGTCAGCTCTCGCCCGATTTCTTCGATCTCGGGGGAGAGTTGAACTCATTGGAGGTTTCCTCCCCACCGAAAGCGCTGGGGGGGCTACCTTGCTGGTCTTCATCGTTGTTATGAATCCTGGGTCGCCCGGTTCTGGAACGGATATTAGTACCCATTGGGAAAGGTTCCTGCAAATGAAAACAGATTCAGATGCACCCGAGAAGCCATGTAATCATCAACAGTGGATGTCATGGTAAAAATCCGTCCATACCATCATCATCAAAGTTGCTTGTAACAGCAAGGCATTGCACAATGTTTGCCATGGAAGAATTCCTTTTTAATGCTTTTCAACAGATATATAACCCTCCACTAGATTTGACAAATATTATATAGCTTTTTGATAATATGATAGTTTACTTGATGGAATGCGGTGTTGAGTGCACAGACCTCTGTGCATAATAGATGGAATTCAGCAAATTTTACCTTATTGGTTAGTCAGTCAGTTCTCAACAAGTCATCTAGAATAGCTCAAAGAAGCTCGATGTCAAAGTTGATCAATTCAAGTCATATAGTGCACATTACATAACCCGAGTTTAGCTTATCATTTTCATTTAAAATCTTTTGATTGTATCTGAAAACTCTTCAAGACTGGAGTTTGTGGTAGTGCCCTACTGAAAAGAATTATACTTACTAAGCTAGAGTTTTTGTTTACCAGGAACTTTTACTGAATGTTAATTGTTGTACTCTCTGCAGTAGATTTCTAGAGTTCAAAGCTAACAAGCTTAAATTCTGCAAGAAATTAGAACTGCAGTGTTCTTTCAAGTTAACAAAGAGGCCACCAAGTTCTCTCTAGTATATGATAATAACTATTCAGTTAAGATGTTTTTGGATGATTATTTGATAGGAAGAAAAAGAACACTTTTTTGAGAAAGTTGATTAGAATGTTAATTTTAGAGTCAAACCTGGTCACCAGCATTTGGTCCATCCGAATGGAAAAGTATAGGGCGGCAGCGCTTGTCCTCATTCATCAAGCTTGAATTTTGGAAATGAGCAACAAGCGCAGATTTCCCTTGGATTCTCGCATAGGCCAGTGACGCCACCTTCTCGCTGTTGAACTTCTCCCATTTTTTGCCATTGAATGTCTGCAAAAGACGCTTCTTGTTAGACTTTGGACCGATTCCAAGATGATGTCTTTCATGCCATACGATAGGCAGTAGCCTAACCTCGTAAAAGGGTATGATTTTCTTAGGATCTATGAGATTGATAAATGCATAGCCCACATTGCATTTATTCTGCAAATACATTCATAACAAGTGAGTTGCGCAATAAATGTGTCAAATAATTTTTTTCTAGTTCCAAAAATCTGTCTCAACTTACTTTGAAATCAATGGGCAAATAAATGAAATCATAGGTGCCGCGGTGGTGCTCATCTATTGTGGCCAAAAGCATTTTTGATGTGTACCTGAAAACCATATATATTGTAAAAATATTAACTACATTGCATGGCATTTATCTGAAAACGATTAGACAAGAACATGCATACTTGTTGGGAATGTTCTTTATCATCAACGTTGTTCGATTGTCTTCCCCACGGACGATTCGCTCGATGTCGAGTTCAAACTGCTTCTTGTTGTCTCCTTGGTTGGCAGTTGAGTCACTTCTACGGTTCCTCATGCGATCATTAGGAGCATCATATCTGGAGTTGAAATGAATCATGGGATTCTGACCACCAAACATTTGGCAATTTTGCGGTGACGGAATTCCGATATGGGAAGATGGTAACGGGGATTCCATGCAACTTCCATCACCAAAGGGGTAGATGTTCCGTGAAGCGAGATCCATCTGGTGCAATGTAGGGCTTGCAGAGAATCCCATACTTCCAAGTGAAGAGGGGTGAAAAGCAGAGCCCTCCATCACATCTCCTGCGTAACCATGACGCCTATCCCAGAGGGCAGCGTTTGTTGTGGGGGCTGATCCGACATGATGTGGGAAAGGTGCCATGTTGTTCGGCATGTGGGAAGATGTCCTTGGAAATCCATGCATTTGTGTCGGGGAACGAGCAGCGATACCGTTGAAGAAAGGGGGCGAGTTCTGCCACATTACATGCCCGAGGTGAGGAGGATTATAAGAGGGAAATCTGTTCCTCGGATATTGATGCCCGTGAAGAGGACAGCCCACACTTCCCGGAGTTCCAAATGCTGCAAAGGGGCATCCAATTCGACAAATTACCACAAAGCATCAAAAGAAGAAACAGAGATGTTGGGAGAACACAGCGAAAGTCCATTACCACCGCCATGATCATAAGGAAGACTGCCGTTGACGTGCCTTCCATCCATTCCTTCTGGACGCCTACCGATATTTGCATCCATCCCCTGCATAATTCCAGGGGTGTTCTGCAAAATGCCCATCGCAAAATTGTTCTGACGTTCTGGAAGAGAATGCGAATGGATGTTTGGCATTCTCTGGTAACTTAGATTCATACTCCCAAGGGCACCCTCGATACCAGAAATGCCAGACTGATTGTCAAGGTTCCCCACAGATGGAATCGGAGAAGAAAGCAGATGAGGAAAGCTGGACGGTAATCCATTGGATGCACTGTCGAAAATTGAGTTAATTGGACCCCGAGGAACCGGAAACGGGGCCTGTAATGATACATTATCAATGCCAGTCGATGCATTCATCTGAACAGGTGTTGTTCCTGAAAGGAAATAAAAATGGCCCATCAATAAGAGGGGAAAATGAGAGCAAGGAAAGCGCTTCATTTAGTAACAATGCGCACCGAGGTGTACTGAGCTATTGGGGGCGCTTCCTCGTTGGCATATACCGGCTTCTCCCTGCTCTATATCAGAAGGAAACTGTTGCATCAAGCCACTTCAAAGAGAAAAACACCAATTTAGATATGAATCCCAAAAAGAATCGAAAATTTTGCACAATAAAGTCTTCAAGCATGGCGACCAATAATCTAACAGATTCACCGGCTTTTTCAGTCAAAAAATCGTCAGAAAATGGGAAGTATATCTATTTGTCAGAGCTGAAAGCAAACTTTCCCTTAATTTGAAGGGAACATGAATTAATAAATCGTTAAAGAAAACTACCAGTGTGTCGTGAATTGAGGGCAACTTGGCTCCAGCTTAATTTGTTTCCCAGCTATGCTTTTCCCATCTAATGCATGAAGAGTAGCCTCAGCAACTCTGCTATCATAAAATTCTAATATTTTCTGATGATCCTTGTGAGGAGATTCCCAAATCTGCAAAACCAGATTATTTATATCAGTTACATTGCGGTATCATGGCAGAAACTTGATTAATGCGTAACTGGGAAGTCCCTCTCACCTCCTTAATTTCTCCATATACACCAAAAATACGGCGGAGTTCATCATTCGAAACAGATGATTCCAGGTTGGAGACTGCAATTGCACCCTGGTTAATATCTTTCTCGGATGGATTATCCTAGAAAGCAAAAGAAAAGGAAAAAGAAAACCCTATCAGAGGAGAATTAAACATATATATTTTGAAAAGTAGCCCAAATATAGTGAAATTATAATAGCAATCTTTTTATTAAGAAAAAATGGCACTTTCTCAGTGCCACAGATTTAGAATTATTGTAGGATTGAGACAAAGATATGAAAGAAGACATAGGCAGAAATACTTCAAACTAACCTTTGGAGTCGAGTAGTGTATATCTAGCTTTTTATGCCTAAATAGCTTGTTCTGAAGCTGCTTCATGGCGTTGCTTGCCGATCGTATGTCATAATAAGAAATGATAACAAAACCGCGATGCTTGCAGGCTGTGTACAGCATTTGCACATCCCCATATCGCTGAACAAGTATTGCCGCATTAAAGCCAAGAGATGAAAAGTTAGAAAACCTCACTGATACAAAGATATTTACCTCGAAAAGAGACCTCAGCTCGTCATCTTCGACACCACCGTCTATATTCTGGACAAAAAGGGTTCTCGATGGGAATTCTCCATGAAGATTTTGTCCAAAGTATGCACCATTGGCCCCCGTAGATTCTCCACTGCAGTTCATATTAGTATTTTTGGAACCTCTATCAGAACTTAGTCCATCTATTTCAAGCTCCATCCCTCCGACGCTACCAAATATATCATCTTCATCCAGGTTAATCGACCGAGGAACACCCTCAAATTCACCAACTCCCGAAAATAAATCATCATCATCAGGGAGGAGGTTCCCGATAGTCCTGGCTTCCATTTCTTGAAGCGATTCAAAAGGTCCATCTTCATTAAGATTGGATTGGAGTTCATCAGTTTGTTGATGAAATAATGCGTTCCTCGAGGAACTTGTAACTGCAGAGTTTGCCAAGAATTAGTGCAAAATAGTCATATATGATGTTTAAGTTGTGAATAATCCCGAGAAACGCAATGCCACGAAGTTTCTTGCTTGGTGACTCTGAGTACCTTCCCAAGATAGCATGTTTTATTTTAAACCTTCCCAACAACTTAGGTATTAGAGTTGACACAGTATGATCCAATGTGTGCAAACAGGACAAGCACGGCATTTCTAAGCACTCTGACGCACAATTATATTAAAGCACAATGCTATAAGAGTAGTGACACCAAATTATATGTATTTCCAGAATTATATCTCAAAAGGATAAGGTGTCAACCACACAAGTAAATAAAGATATACCAAAGAACCCATGATGAAAGAATACAACTTCACAATCTCAAATGGAAAGAAAATGCGCAATATCCCTATGTATACAAAAAGTCTCATGGTTGATTGATGTTCCAAAAAAAAGTGATGAACAGTAATGTGATGGACCCCAGATCTATGGATGTAGTGTTTAGAAGGATTGGTTTTGCAATTCAAAAAGGACTAGCGGTGCAACTTATTGCCCGCTTGCCTTCTGTTTCGATGTAAACTTTTCTCTATTGATCATTTGATTCTTGGCTGTTTATTAGACAGATTTGCTCCCATTCGTCTCTGGTCAATAACCAATGTTTATTTTATATGAATTACATTAGGAGTTTTTGCATTCAAACTACATGATGAGGACAGATGCCCTTGAATCGGAAACTTCTATTCACGGACAGACAAAGAACGCAAGTGCTTACCTTTTTGGCTGAACGTTTCAGGCAAGGAGTTTGAGAAAAGGCTATTTTCATGAAGAACTCCAGGATCAGCAGATCCGTTCTGCTTTGCATTCAAGGGTTTGGACTGGAGATTAAAAAGAAAGTCAAAATTGAAGTCTGTAGATTTCCATGTAGACACAGACTTCTTCTCGGACCCCATTAGGTGCTGAAGGCCATGAATACCATTTTGCTCCCTGGTAAAGTAGGGTTGCTGAGGGGCTAGGCTTTGATGTGAACCAATAGGCATCGAATGAAATTTAGTTACTGGCTTGTTTCTCGACACAATGGCTCGAGCCATTCCTGCACGAGGGGCAAAGCAATGTATGCTTAAGATATAAAGTGCTAGGAAAAGTAAACACACAACAAATATTACGAAATCAGTGAGAATCAACACTGGCGTGCCTGCATTCAATGCACGATCCTGATAATTTAAAGAAAACCGCACAAAACATACCAAACTAACTAGTGTCAATATAGGAATGTTATCACATGAAGAACCCAAACTCCATTAAGAAAGCATTCAGATGCCCTTCCACCTATATTTAGCAAAAGCCAGAATCCAATTCCGGGGTATCATAAAATAAAGAAACAACCTGACAGATAATGTTGGTTTTTATTAATTCCAAAGAAACAAACAGGAACTCCCAGGTCCCATTGATTCAACCAAGCAAAAATATCCTCAAATGCAATAGCTTTGACATTAAATCGAAGAGATGCAAGGCAACTCAGAAAAAAAGATGGGAACAACAACTAGTGGCCAAGTATAAGCTTCTAGAGGAGGCCACCCAGTACTTTAGTGGGTTATAGCCTGAAACATTAAGGCAATCTAAATCCAGGCTTCCAAGACAGAAATCAAATTTGCCAAAGCAATAATATGCAGATTAATCAGCTTGACCGTTTCTGCAAGTCAAGAATCACTCCCCACGACATTACACCACATGGGCATTAAAAGTAAACCAGGCACTGCTGAAAACCAATCCAGAATCCAATGATTATTAGTTAGTAACCCTAATTCAAAAGATGGACTCACCATCACGGTCAGGATTAGACTCAGATTTCCAAAACCCAATCTCTTTCTGCAGGAAAAAAAGGGGACCAGATTAAAGAAAAGAGGGGACGGGTAAAAAAAGATGGACCTCCATGAAACAAAAGCATGGAGAGATAAAAAAAAGAAGGGGAGAGCGATCCAAAGTTTGCTCCTTTAATCAAGTCAAGTAATGATCTTGATTTTCCAAAGGATTACCAACCTCATAAAAAGGAGGAAAAAAGCCCCAAAAAACACAAAAATCTACCTGACCACGGCTTCTTCTCGCTTCAGAGAAGGGATCATGTTCAAAACTTGCAGACATTGCAGACAGACGCCTCTGGTCGTGCGATTCCGATGGCATCCTTCAAATCAAGAGCTCAAATCTAGCAACCTCTCGAGATGATTCTGCTGTGGAGTCTCACCTACGTTTCACAACAGAGAGGTCAGTGCGAGAAGATCATATCAACAACAGACATAGCACATGAAAGATTAGGAAATTCGGCCATTAGATTACCGATAGCTACAGGGAGAAAACAGAGGGGGCAGAAAGTGAAATTTATCCAAAAGATTATTGATGTGAAGCGGAAAAGGAAAGGAACCCACTTAAATCTGGGCCATACCAGAGACATGACAAACCGGGGAATTACAAAAAAACAAACAAACGAACGAATTTAACGAAGGGAAAAAAATCGAGATATCGAACATTAATCACCCAAAGACCTCTAATTGCAGGAGCTCAAAATCAATGCTTCCCCCCACCTATAAAGATCAAATCTAGTATCGACGAGATACCCAGCAATTGAAAATCCCCAGTCAAAGCAAGGAACCCAAATTCCTCTTCTTTCCACCCACAAAGATCAAATCTTGCACCGAACCCACCACGAAAAATTGGACTTTTAGCGAAGATCGAGCACCGAAACCACCAGGGGGATCGATCCAGCTCGGGATTTTCAGAAATCTTGCGATGGAATCCCCAGCTGGGGGCGAGAATGGCGTGGGAGGGATTTTAATAAGCTAAGGTTGGTGGATTAAGGCAAAAGGCAAGATGGTGGTGGTGGGATCCCAAACCATCTCCCTTTCTCTCTCTCTCTCTCTCTGTATATATATACTCATCTCTCTATTTTGGTATATCTATGAACGTAATATATGTTAGCATTAACGGCAAGGCACGCCCCCTGCAAATCCGTGGCGTGAGAAAGCACCTCAAGCAATCCAACTCGTCCTTTTCCTCCCTTCTTGACCCACATTGCAAGCCATCCCGACCCCGCGATCTGTGTGGGTTGGATGGCGCGGACGCCCGTGGTGGCCGGAATCTATGGCGTCGGCGAGGGCGGGATGCGGTGCCTTGCCTGGTCCCCGTCGGTGAGCTCAAGCGAACGCGGCGGAGAGAGAGAGAGAGAGAGCTGTCCGAGAGAGAGAGAGGGGGAGAGAGAGAATGGAAATGTGGAAGATCGATAAAGCAGATAAAAAGAGGGGAAATTTGCACAAAAGGGCTCGTCTTCATAATGACATGCTCTATTGCCCCCTCACTTTTTGATTCCTCTCTAACAATAGATCGTAATGGTCGATTTGTACTTTTACCTCCCAAGTTTTGCACCTCCTAATATTTTTTTTCTTAAACTGCATAAGATAATTCCCCTTGATCAATCAAATCCTTAAAAATGTGTCAAGTCTTTGATTGTTTTAATAACTAATTTCCTTGACTTATCCTTCATTTTCCAAGTGAAGCATCCCCCATCCTTTAATTACCAAAATGAACACCAGCAATCTTCACATTAATTACAAACGTATGCGCATTAAAAAAAATTGAACGTTGATAATAATTGTCGGCATCCGAGTAATTCAACTTTAATGCAACTGAATAGGCATCCGTGTGTGCAGGGACTGGAGTGCAAAATCAGAAGATAGGAATTATTTTTTGTGTAAAAATATAATAAAGTTGGAAAACGGTGAGAAATAAATACCCAGAAAAGGGATGGTTGGGGGAGTAAAAGCGCCAATATGGATAAACTAACGGCGGAAGCGGAACCGCTTTCTTCGTATTCTTGACCGCGAGCGGACCCCCTTTTCTAACGCCGTCAAAGGTTGCCAAGCCATAATTTTTGTGGTAAATTTACATCATAACTTTGCAAACTTTTAATATTACGTATGTAATCTTCTGTAATAACAAATTACATCCACAACTCTGAATGGTGCCTAGTCTTACAGCTAATCATACACCCATAGGTCATAACCCTATTCGTGCAAAAGTATACATAGTTATGGGATTTTGGGTGTAATTCACAATTATTAAAGGTCCTATCACAATATTGAAAGTATATATGATTATGGTATAAAAATCCCAGTTTTTTTTTGGGATAAGGCAACATTGCCATCCGCTAGAGTTGTATTTTACAAAAATGTCCCACTAGTTTGAGCATTCTAATTTATATTTGCATGCAATATATCATCTTATATTAGTTTATGGGTAAAATGGGGCTGTCATCTAGAGGGAACTAACTTCGCTCTCTTCACCTTATTTTCTCTATTTTCTCTATTTTTTTGAGAAATATTTTTTGTGGATTTTCATCATTATATCCATATATTATGTCATTCAGATTCCGTACGAAGCAGAAGCTCATACGATCTTCATCTAAACGGGGTCGATTTCAACAATTATACGATCGTTAAAAAATGTTTGTCTAGATGGAGGTTGTATGAGTCTCTGTTTCTCATGAAACTTGAATGTAATAATATAGTGATATAGTATGAATTTTCATGGATTTATTTTTTCAAAAAATAAAAAAATAAAGAAAATAAGATGAGAGAATTAAATTAACTCCCACTGATGGCAATGGCAGCTCCATTTTTCCCTTTATACATGTAATTTGCTTTTATATTATAGTTTTGAACATGATTATTACTTAATGGAGAATATTCTTATTTAATTTGATTTCGTACCATTCTCCATCCACTAATGTTGTATTTTACAAAAGTGTCCTATCAATTTGAGCTTTCTAATATATTTACGATTACTTTATAATATTTTCAAATCTCATGCATGTAATTTGCTTTTATTTTATGATTCTGAACATGTTAACATTTTTTTTAAAGAAAAAAGGGCCTTCATCGTATAGATGAGTGCCCAAAAACTTCACCATTAATCGCCAAAAATGCACACACCTGTAAACAGGTCAAACAAATAAAAGAAATTACAAGTTCCAATACTCCGCTAGCGCTCGAGCATGCGCAACAATGTTCTCTCCGTAACACCACTCCTGACGGAATATCACACCATTCCTGGCAAGCCAGATCGCCCAAATCATCGACAAGACTCCTGTTCTCTCCATCTCCGTGCCATTCCATTCCGCTCCAATGGATTTTCAGAAATCAAATACACCATCTACATAAATCATATGATTCCCAAAACACTCCCATGCCTTCTTTGAGTTCTCGCACCTGAAGAAAAGGTGGTCAGCATCTTCCATCTCACCCAAACATCGCATGCATGCAGGATCGGCTGACTGAACAAAACGCACAAGTCTGTCCCTAGTTAAGAGCCTTCCCCTTTTAAACAACCACAAGAAAACCTTCACTCGCATTGGAACCCTACATTTCCAGATCCTTCTACAATCTGCCACGCATCCGCCCGGGTCAAAAACCACTGACCCCTTCAAAGCCTTGTATGCCTTACCAACTGAGAATACCCCATCACACCAGGTGAACATGTTAACATGTTTATTATTTAATGAAGAATATTCTTATTTTACTTAATTTCGTTTCCCTATGGACCAACAATGGGTATGGATGGGAATTAAAGGCAGCACGGAAGGTGGAGTGGACATTAAATTTGAAGGGGCAATAAATAAAACGCCCAATATTAGGTACAGCGGGACATCAAATCCGAGCCATTTTACATAAAAGGACATCTGGTAACGAGGATGGTCATCGAATAGCGTGAGGACAAAGCAAGGGCATCTTGGTCAATTGGGAACTGCGAGAATTGTTTAAGTTTAGATAAGAACCCTTTGGATTGGGATTGGGTGTATTTCCTTATTTTAGTATTTTTGTATTGTCCAATGAGAAGATGACAGCAAAAAAGTTGCTGTTCTCACTCTTTGTGCCAAATTAATGATGTTTAGATATTCTGTAATACCAAATTCCCAATATTTGGTTAAGGAGCTCATTCTCAAGGATGTGGGTTTTTAGTTATAGGTATCCAAATTTGGGACATCTATATCATTTCTCTTATGTCATTTAAATGTGCTGGCTTTGGTGAGCTGTTGGCCTAACTGCATCTATACCTTCCATTAGGTCCTTTAGATTTTCAAATTTTCGCCTCCCATTAGGGGTGATGTGCTAGCTGATTTGCGAATGTTGGAAAAGGATGTATCACATGCATATACTTGACTCTCACGTAAAAAGATCATCTCATTAACAAAATGATGTTATGTTGTTAGAATGACCGATCTACCACTGGTTCTTGTCAAACCATCAAAAAAAACTATCAACTAGTACTAATAGAGATGCAAGTAATTATACAAATAATTAGTGTACATATTGAATGGACTATGTGCCCCTCAGTATGCATTATAAAGGATGTAGAGTTTTGGACACTCACTACTAGTTCGAGAAGAAAGGTCGAGCTCTAGGATTACATGAACCATTTGTAGTGCTCTCGTTTTCTTCATATTGTTGGAGTTTGAAGGAGAGGTGCAAGAATAATAGTTTGACCTCCTTGATTATGGAGATGCTTCACTCTTTATATGTGTGTGTGTGTATGTATGTATGTATGTATAGGTTCAGAGGGAAGTAAGTTGAGAAAGCTAGATGGGGAAGGGATTGTATAAGGCCCCTAAATAGTAATGTAGTTCTACCTTGTTAACACCTTCTTCCTTTCTTAAGAAAAAACACATATCGGCACTATATCCTATTTCCTTTTTCACATAGATATCATGGTGGGACTCAATTAGGAAGTTGTGAATGATAACTCGTTGTTCGCATACATTCATGTGTACTCATTATAGCACGACACTCAGCGAGTCATGCAGAACCGAGAGAAGGATTTCTGCGAGGAGTGTCTCTGCTTGAATCTATATCCCGGACGAGTCTGGGGTCGAACACAGGGACACAACGGATTAAGTAGGTTTAATTAAGGTTCAATAATGATGATCGAAATACTAAAAGGGGATATCTAGATTGGGACAAGTAACAATGCACTACAGAACGTATGAATGAATTTTTTGGTGATTTTTTATGCAATTTAGAGTGCTCCGATCCTTACTTAACACGCTCGAGGACAAAGGCATGAAGCTCGAGCAACTGATAGGCTGCAGCTCACCTAAGAAGGTAAGGATCTCGCTAGCAAGATTGCGTTGTCTACGCTCGCGATCTCCCTCCATTCATGTCATGAAGGTGGAGTATGGAGCTCGGAGTTCTCACGCATGAAGGTGGATGTGCACGAATGAGGCAAGATGAGGTGCAGGTGGTGGAGACGTGGGTTTGTGGGCTCATGGAGGACTGAGGGAGAGGAGAGAGGAAAGGACATATGTGAGGCGAAGACGAGGGACGATTGAGATTTGACTCGGCAAGGTCAGGAGAGTGAGGGGGTTATCCGAGTCGCAGGGAAAATGGAAAGGGGGAAGGTACACGGTGAGGAAGATCATGGTGAGAGAGGTAGGAGATGAGGTTTCGATCGTTGGATCTCACGATCCAACAGTTTGGATGGGAGTGCCAGATTAGATCTGGAGACTCGATCAAGTGGCTAATAAAGGTGCAGAAGAGTATGGTGAGGATGCGACTACCAAAGTTGGATCCAAGGGCCAGCATGGGAGGCCTGTGGCGCGTGAAGGGACGGGCCGCGTTGCGGCTCCATGGAGCACCACGTGACCCAATAAAATAAAAGAAAATAAGCAAAATCAAAGAAAAATGGAAAACAAATAATTACATGCAAAATTAAGAAAAAACTCAAAACATGAAAAGTTGTAGATCTAGATGAGATCTACAAGTTTCATAGTGACAAAAATCCAAAATAAATCAAACAAAGGGAGAATATAGTTTTGGAAACATTTTCAAATAATAAAAACACTTGATTTTTAATCCTTTTATCATTTTTTATATTTTTAATTTCTTTTTGAACCCAAAAAAATATATACAATAAAGGGGAATAAAATATACAAATATATAATAAAATTAGGGTTAGTTAATTACACAGGGTTAGAAGTTAATTTAAGTCAATTATGCACATATTTTATTGAATAGTTTAAATAAGGAGGATAATGAACAATAAATACTATGATGAATCACATATTCATCACACCCTATACTTAAACTATGCTCGTCCTCGACCAAAGAATAGAGAATAAGTTGGATATGCCTCCGACTATGCAAGTGAAAAACATGGCTTGATTCAGTCAATGACTCTCGGTTTCTGTTGACCTAAAATTCCAAGTTGAACCCAACCTTAGTCAAAAGTTATCCAACTCCCTCAATCTTCATACTCTCTGGTATACATATATAGTAAGGATATGATATTAAAGTGTGGACTGCAGTTATAAGAGCAGAGTCAAAGAATCATGTCAGGTTCCAATCCAAGAGACTCTCCAAAGGATCCAATCCTCAACACTAGGGAATAAACCAATTCGGACATTCAATCTACCATCTTTTTAGTTTGTCAGACTTAAATGTGAATGTGAACGTCCGATAGATGGAACAACATATGTTTGTGTCAATTCTTCTCTCCTTCTCATTGGAACAAGGAATTACTCAAGTGCCTAATTAACACAATGCTTATGTATTTTTGGTGCTGATCAGTGCATCCGTCATGAGAAGTTTGAGTCGTCTGCACTTGTTTTGCTGGGAGTACACTAGGATGTGCCTTTTTTGAGTATACAATATACTTTCTACACTCAGACTTGTAGTATTTACGATGCATAACCCTTTTTCGACTCCTAGTCCTAATAGCAGTGGTCCAAATGGATACTTTAGAAAGGTTGGGAGAACTCTCCTTTGGTGGAACCACTTTGATATTGGACTTTGTATGGTAAGAGATTTTATTTCAATATTTATTTCTTTCTTTTTGTATATTCGACTAGATCCGTTGCTTTTACCAAAGTTGGTGCACATTGATCAATAAAAAATTAATTTCATCACACCCTGACACTTAGGTATATCAAAAGATTGGTAGAAGAAACCTTGTTCTCATACCGAAAAATGGTTGCTTACACTCAGGTTTCATAAAGGCTTCATCGATTTTATCCCATCCTCGAGCATCATAAAATCAGATCCAGATTTAATTTCCTCATCTCAGTCCTTTAGGTGAAACCTCAACTCCTCTCATCATAACTGCAGTCATGCATGTAAAGTGTGGGTCATATTATTAGGAAAGAGACTAAGTACGTAATATAGCATAGAAAGATTTCAGGCTAAGGAAGTATGAATAATTAAGTCTAATACTCTAATGACTAAGGTTTGTTAATTCTGAATCTTAAGACCTCAAAAAACAAGTTTCCTTGAACAACACGTCTTGTGTGAAAAGTGTAAGTGTTAGGGACCAAACCAACTTAACTTAATAGTTAGTTGATTTTTATTTATTCTCTCTTTTTTTGAAACTTTAGAGATGTTGAAGAAAATGAAAGAATGAAAAGGACTTATCTTATTCAAAGGGTCTAGGGTTTCTTATATAGCATAAAACCCTAGAAAGCTCGAAGGAGAAAATACATAAATGCTCCTAAGAATATGCTCTTAGCATATAGAATATTCCTATCACATAGAATATTCCTAGCACAGAATATTCTCCTAACACTCCCCCACAAGCTTGGCCTTTATCCTGTCAATAGAAGACTAATTGGTCGTGAAGATCCATCGGCAAGCAACAGGCTTGACACTTGTTGGACATGACACAAGATCCCATGTGCCCCTGGATGTAAGCATGTCCATCTCCTCATCCATGGCCTTTTTCCGACCATGGTCCTACAATGCACTGTAATGATCACATGGAATAGTAATAGCCATAAGAGCATTTGCAAATCGCTTGTCACAACTAGATAGACTGTTAGTGGAAGTAAAATGTGACACAAGATGTATAGTACATTACCTTTTTGTCCGATGCAGAGCTATAGGGAGTTCTTGTGGAGCATCCGAAGCTAAAGTGGTGGGGACATTGGAAGATGGTACATCATCCTGAAAATAAGAAATAGGTAATGGTACATGTTCAAAATGACTAGTATGTTTTATTTTTAAACAATGGGTGGTGGTGGGAGCTCCAGGGGTATGTCGCTGACAAACTGAGTAAAATAACTAGTCTGTTCAAAGAAAGTGACGTCTGCAGAAATGTAGTAATGATGACTTGCAGAATCGTAACACCTATACCCCTTTTTGGTATGAGAATATCCAAGGAAAACACATTTGATAGCATGAGGAGACAATTTATCTATGGTCTGGAAATTGTGTACGAAGGCAATGCAACCAAAAATTTCTCAATGGAAGTGGAAAAGGTACCTTGTCAGGATACAAGAGTGAGAAAGGAGTTTCCCCATGAGGACTGAGGATAGGATCCTTTTGATGAGGTAGGTAGTAGTAAGAATATCATCTCTCCAATGGGTTTTGGGAACCTTCACGTGAATAAGAAGAGTACGAGCAATGTCTAAAACGTGACGAAGCTCTATTTCCGCTACCCCATTCTGTTGTGACGTATATGGACAAGAGGTCTGATGAAGGGTCTCCTGAGTGGCAAATAAAGATACCAAATCCTGTTGAGTAAACTCAAGAGCATTTCCAGTCCTGATAGTATGAATACATTTAGAGAAAGATGTTTTAATAATCTGAAAGAAAGACTTGACAATGTTATTAATTTCAGACTGCTCCTTGATCAGATAGACCCAAGAAGTCCTGCTATAATCATCTACAAAAAACAAAGTATGTATGAACGATGATAGTATGAATAGGGCAAGGTCCCCAGATATCACAATGGATCAAAGAGAAAGGTAATGATCGACGTGGCTCAGTCATAGGTGGAAAAGAAGCACGATGGTGTTTGCCGAACTGACATGCTTCACATTCAAAAGATTTCAGAGATGACAATCTGAGAAACATATGAGAAAGAGCTTTGGAAGATGGGTGGCCAAGTAGTAAATGCCATAATAATGGGTCTGCTGACACAGAGGTAGCACCTGTAAAGGTTATATCAACATGGATATCAAGATAGTAAAGATTGTTCTTCTCTTGTCCCCACCAAAAATCTGCATCGTCCGGATGTCCCCAAAATAGCAATGAACTCATCAAAAATCTCTCGATAATTGAATTCAACACATAGCTTATGAACAGATAGGAGACTCAGAGGAAAATCCATTACACAGTAAATGCCGGTGAGCTTGAGCTTGGAGGAGAACTCCATAGTTCCAACAATTGTAATAGGAGAATGAGCACCGTTTGCTACCCAAACAAACTTCACATTGGAAGATGGTAGAGACGAGGTCAAAAAACTACCTTCTCCAGTCAAGTGAGTAGACGCACCGGAGTCAATAATCCATGGTGGTGCTAGTACAAAAGTAGAGTTGGCTACATTATCCGAGGTAGTAACTAGATGTGTGGTAGCACAAATTAATGAGAAATAAAATCAATGAATACGAATAAAAAATGCTCAAAGTGAACAAAATAGAACCTCAATTAATTACTATCAAATAATGTTTCATAAATAGAATCTTAGTCTATAATATGATAGAGGATCAAATAAGCTTCAAAACAACATCAAGTGCACAAAAATCTGATCACATATTCCAAAGATATGACTTATTGAAGTTCAGGGACTTAATAGTAATAAAATAATTAAAAGACTTGCAGATATACCCTTAATAAGCACCTTCTGGTTATTTTGTTGATCCACCTAAGTATCATTGCAATTTTCACTAATGAGGGCACACGCGTATTTCCTAGAAAGCATCGGGGTAGTTTCTGCAGTTTACCCAGAGTCACGTGTGCAACATGCATGATAGGGACTTTTGGTAATTTTGGAGGAGTTAGGGGGCACGACCGCAATACCCGAGCCTTACATTTGGTGCACGTGAGGGGGGGCTGCCTCAATGGTGGTTCGGTAGCCCAAGCTCCACGTGTCTTCTTTGGGAGGCTTTGCTCCCCTAAGGCACGACGTTCAATGGAGAGGCTTGGGAGAAATATAGAACCTTCGTGCTCTCTTGATCGGATGGATATTGGTCGGACACATGGATTGTTGTAGTGTGTCTGATTGACTTTGATAAATGGGCGTATTTTGGGTGTTTCCCAATGGCTGAGATGAGTTCTTGATCTGAGGGTGCCTGGAGGTCGGGGTTTTAAATTGAGGAGGTCCTACTTCTCAACGACAAAGGCGGAGCGACATATGGAGCATGGGGGCATAGGTTGCTCTGACGACCGACACACGACCATGGGTCATCAGGGAAAAGGCATCGATGACGGGTGAGGGAGTTGTCAATGTCGATGTGCGTTCTACCAAAGCTGATGTCGATGAAGATGGCTTGGAGGGTCCCAACAAAGAGACAGAGGTGGAGCTCCATATTGATAAAGACGGAGCGACGACGGACGAATGTAATTGGAGATGCAGATGAGATGGTGTGTGGCTTAGATCCATGTTGGGTTGGGGTGGATGATCGGTAGAATGGACATGGTGATGATCACAGTGATGCATCGAAGTGAGTCATAGATGGATATGCAGTGGAGGAGGAATTATCTGAGAAGGGAAAATGAAGAAGGACAAAGTGGTTTACTAGGGAGGTGGCTCGACATCGATGGAGCCGGGGCAGAGCAGCGGCTGGAGTTGGTTGCAATAAGGCGGAGGCACCTTGGATCTCACCGTTAGGGATAGGAGGAACTGTCGAGGACGTATGCCCATGCAAGGTGTTGTCACCGTCGGAGTGGGGCGAAGGGGTTCCTGCTATTTGACTGATAAGGAAGGATACCCAGAGTAGGAGGTGACACTGGCATTAAATAAGAGAGAGGTTAGGGGAGATGAAGGTGATAGGGTTCGGTTGGTTAGGGTTTGATCAGATAAGGGATGATTAGCTCTAGGTGGTTGGAAGGGGATAGAGGGGACAACGAACCAGAGGGACGAGAAGGTCAGAGTATGTAGTTGCAGAAGGTGGCGATGGGCGTCACACGACGAAGGAGTCGATCAACGAGGATAGCGACGGTGCTAGGCCATGGGGTAGGATGGAGAAGATGGAGTACAACCTCTGCTGAATCATCCATGATCCAACGACACTGGTGGCTTGCATGCAAAGCACGTGGGCAGATGAGATCACAATGGGGAAATCAGACCCGTTGGATCAAAACAGATCCAACAATTGTAATGACAACCATTAAAGGACAAGATAGGTCGACTGGGTTTGACCGTGTGGCTGAGTGGGCGCTGAAGTGGACTAATGGAACAAAGCCATGTAAATAGTTGAAGTTGATCAAGACTTTGACTTGTGCATAAAAATTCAATTAAAAATAGAAGAGGGACTCAAACGGAAAAATAATCAAAATAGAAAGTGTGCGACTAATGGTAATCTATAATACACATGAAGGACTCATATGCAACTGAAATGCATAATGCAAGATATGATTTCTTTGGTGATATTTTATGTATATAAAATAATAATTTTTGGCTTTGAAATTTTATTTTGATTTTCTATCGTAAATAAATGCATGCAAAATAACCATATGATGTGAAATAATGTAATGGACTCATTGATTTTTTTTGAATTTTTATGGGTTTCAAAAAGGTCAAAAATTAGGGAAGTTAATTATGTAAAAGTGGATTAGGTTAATAAGCTTAAGCCAGAATTAATCTTTTTCTTTTCTTTTCTGATATCTTCGCATTTTTATTTTTATGTATTTTATTAAGATAATGAATGAATTAAAGAAATGAAAAAGAACATAATTAAAATGAGTGAAATATGTATAAGAAATTATAAATCGAAATCAGTAAAAATGTACAATGCATAGATAGGTCACCCAATTTTTATAATAGACTTCGATTCTTTCGAATTTGGTCTTGAGTTGTAGACATTTGAGCGTACATTAATTCAAAAGTAAGTAGAGTTTATGAGAAAGATATCAACATTTTCATCTGTCTTTTCTGAAATTAGGGTTTGAGATTATTTTGCATATATACAAGCTACCATTTTTTTAGGATTTTTCATATATTAAGGATAGTGATATGTACATAATGAAGTTGGTTTTATGTCAATTGGAGTTAGCATGAATTAGTTAAAAATGAGTGAAATTAGGTGAAAATGCATAGATGATTATGAATGCAATACGATGTGTTAGTTTATGCAAATTGTTTATAGGTGCATGGAAGTTAATTTGATGAAGTTAGCATGTAAATGATCTTAAATTCTCAGGATGAAGCTCTATTTTTAGCTAATTAGAGTGATGAATCATAGATTCATCACCAATTCAGTTCCATATACCCAATAGAGATATACCTTAGAAAACTTAAAGATTATGTGCTTAACCATTCTAAACCTGAAGGAACAATTGTTGAGGGATACTTGGTCAAGGAATGCATAACTTTTTGCATGATATACATAGACAATGAGGTGTAGCATTTCAAAAATCTTGAAAGAAATGATGCTTCTTATAATGAATTCAATGATGACCGCCTATAAATATTCGAGATTCAAGATCGAGTAATTAACAAAACGATTCTCATACAAATGTCATAGGATGAAAGAAGCTTGGTACATTATATGTGCTAAAGCAGGTGCACAAAATCGATCCATTCTACCATGAATGGAAAAGTCATCATGGTAATTTAAGGGGCTTAAGCGAGATCAATTTCATTGAGTCATTTGTTAGACGAGTACAACATATGAAATATGAAGAAGATAGTGCTTTGATTGAGGATTTCGATATGTTAGTTAGACGCCCATTCAGTTATGTACACAAACAAAGTGGATATATCATAAATGATTATAGATTCAAGATCTATTGAGAATCTAATAGTAATAAAGCGAATATTCTATCTGGCATGTTCGTCAAAAGCAACCTAACTTTGAGTTGTAATGCATACTATTGTCAGATCACTGAAATAATTGATATGAGCTATCAACATGATTGGCATGTCTATTCAAATGTGAATGTACGAGCTTTTTAACGACACATGCTTTAAGTTGGATCCAAATTTTCGATACATTAGCCTCAATCAAAGCAGAAGAATACTCGATAGTATGGAACCATTTATCTTAGCATACCAGGAAGACCAAGTATTCTATATTTAAGAGAATGCTAATTTTATTAGATAATACCGATTAAAATAACTCCTTGAGGGTTTATTCAAGGCTTTGCTAATGAGGTGGACGATGATGATGAGGTTGATGCTTACCAAGAAGAGGAAGATGCATGAACTCCGATACAATTCTAAAAATATGAATATTTCTTCTGTAAATTATAAATCTGAATATTTCTTCTACATGTTCTAAAAATATGAATATATGTAAATATTGTTTTGCAAGTGTAAATATCCATTACTTTCCATGTTATAAATATGAATATTTCTTTTGCAGGTTTAAAAGCAATTGCTCGTGATTATTAATATCTAATGTGGTTGTCATTTCTCTAAAATAATGTAGATGATTCGGACTTGTTTTTCTAGACAGAATGATTGAGGTGATGACAAGCGAGGAGTTGAGCCACCATGGTCTGAGGTGATTGAGAGGATATGGAAAGCCCCAAGATGAGGATGATGCTGATGTGGATGTGTCCAGTCCACAGGTTTATCCATAATCGATGATGATGAGGCTTCGTCGTCAAGTGACCAAGCACGTGCCTTTAGTATCACGTTTAATTGCATGGTTAAACTAAAAAAATCAAAGTAGTAGAGAGATCATTGGATTTTAATTAAAAGGTTCCATTTGGAAACTTCAATTAATATTGAGTAGTGATCCTTAAAAATGTCAGTGACGTAAGGAGGGGGGTCCTACTAAATGCATTCATGTAAATTAAAGTCTGGAGAGAGGGTGAAGGTGTAACTAAATAGGGAGGCAGACTTTAGGGGAGTATACAGGGTCATTTTCCAATCGGTTGTCCATCGCGACACGGACAAATCTATTGCTCTGAGAGCTTCCATCATTTCTGATATGAAGGTATGTTCTATTTAGAAAATCATTTTCATTAAATATCTAATTTATATAATTTTGTTGTATGATATATTTAACATTTTTGACTGGGACGATGATCTTGAGCTCAAGGAAAGGATCTTGCATCGGGCGGCGAAACTACATCATGATGTTAGAGCTAGGGGAAAGAAGGTTAGAACATTTTGTTGAGTTGATAATTCAATTGATACGATAATTAACCTTCTTTGAAAATTCTAAAAGCACTAGATCGCTTCACAACGGTAGCTGAAGCGTTAGCCAATCCACCCCCGAATTGGCATCCAGCTGAATGGGAGGCGACCATAAAGTATTGGGGAAGTTACGAGTTCAAGGTGAGAAATGTGAACAATATGATATGCTTTCTTACTTGTGAAATTATGCATATGTTTATAATGTTGTTATGCTCTCCTAAATTGTAGGCATATTCAATGAAAAATACCTTTAATAGGAAAAAAGCATCGGGTCCAACCCATAGCATGGGAACGACTAGTCTGGACAACCTGAAATACAAGCATGTAAGTTATTTCATTCTAATAAACTTACATAACAAGGATGAATTAATAAGAATGTAATCATTATATACTTAATTGTATAGCCTGCGACAAGAGATGAGTGATGAATCCGCGATTCATCATCTCAATCTACTAATCATAGAAAAATCCCCGAGTAAAATCTCAAATAAATATCCATAAAACTAATAAATTAATAAAATATCTCTTTTAAATTAAATACATTAATTATTACATATTATATTGTACAAAATAAATTAAAAATAAAAAATTGCAAAATAAAGGAGTTTTTCACATGTAAATAGCCCAAACCTTCATATATTTTTAATAAATTCATTTCAATTCCTTTTCGACTAATTATTTTTATAACTTGTTTATAAAAACTACATAAAAAATACAAAAATATAAAATTAATTTCACAACAAATAAATACTCTTAGATCCTAAAGAGAAAATGTCGTAAAGTACAACTTCCCAGCCAAATTCTCGGTCTGTATAAATCCCAAATTCACCAAACCCACTTTTAAAGTTCCAGTTAGAAAATTATCTATCCAATGAAAGTGGTTTCATTAAAATCGGAGGTCGTTTATAAAATATGGGTTTTGGGACCTAGGTGTATATTGTATATAATGTAAATATTCATTCTTTCTTCATTTTTATTTACTTTTTTAAATTACTAAAAAATTCAAAAAAAACATTGTTATATTGTATTTTATTCCTAGTATTTTATTTTATTTTTATGTTGAAAATATCTTTTACTAAAATTACAAAAAATAAAATTAGAAAGTAAGAAATGTACATATTATCTGTCTTGTTTTGTAAATTCTCCACTCTTTTTCTTCTCTTTATTTTACTGTATTTTAGTAGCCTACTTTATTTAATTTCTTTTCTTTTATTTGGTTCCCATTCTCTACAATAACTTCTCTTATTTCATAACCTCCATTCAACTCCACCATCCATATAACTTCTCATTCAACTCCACCATTAATCTAACCTCCCATTCAACCACACCACCTTTCTAACCTCCATTTTCCATCTCTTTTTATATATCTCATTCTCATCATATTTCTCTTTGATCCACCTTTATGCAAGAGAGAATTGAGAGCTCCGACTACTCGTCTCAGTGACAACGAACGACGAAGTAGAGCGACCGACCTCCTCTCCGGTGAGATCCGTTGGCATTCCGGCCAACATCGCAGCCACCCCCGCATGCTGCTCGGGCTCATCGCTCACCGGTGATTCGAGCGAGGATCATGCTTCTCGTGAGCACACCATTGGTGACTACTTCCATTGTAGGTAATTGTCGTGCCTCCACCAGCCGGCTCCCCCTGCTCGCAGCCACATGTCATCCACTGCCCATTGCCATCACCTCCACCGCACACGCTCCTTGAGCTACTCCAGCCCGCAGCCCTTCTTCTCTAGACAATCACCACCCCCAACGGCTCCCTCTGCCCGACCCGCCTCCTCCACCACAACAGCTCGATCACATAGTGCAGTGCCATATCCACCCTCCTCCTCGCTAACATGCCTTTCCAGTCGCCGCCCTCCGCCCGTGACGCGGTAGCGACCCGCCATTAAGGCCGTCCTCCTCCCATCGATGCCCCACCTACGCCCTAGGAGAAGGTTAATGTTTCTTTTTGTTATTTATGTAAAAATTATAATTTTTATTTCATATTTTTTATATTTTCAAAGTAGTCTTTGTACATGTTTTGTTGTAAGTATCGTTTTCTGAATTTACATAGACAATCCTATGTTTGCATGTTCATTTGGATATCTTTCTTGCATCATTTACTTTAATGAAAAGTGTCAATATGTTGAGCAACCAATTATCTATCATATGTATATTTATTTATATTTTTGTGATATGTGGGTAATTTATTAAAATTATTTTAAAAGAAAATTCTATATTTTACCAATCCGAGCTCTTAAATTCATATCTAACTCATGATTGCTCAAAAAATTCTTAAAAAATTGCAAATGATGCCTTGAATTGTACTTGAATTACCATCCAAATTTCATCTTAATTGGAGTTATATTGTGCCTTAAATAAATTATGGAATGATTTTCATAATTATTTTTTAATTGAATCCACACATAATATTTTTACGAAATTCCAACTCTCCTGGATTATTTCTTATACGACCTTCTTGAAAAAAACTGGATTCTGGATAAATTGACATTGTGGATTTATTTGGAATTAAATACTCACTATCACTTTATTTTCATTAAAAAATCCATAAAAAATCATACATTATCAGAAAATTCCAAAAAATACTGTATCCTCCTTGCATCATGTTTATGTTTCAGTAAAATTTCCATAACTTTTGCATTCTGTTTGAGAGAAAAATTGCCTAAAAATCCAAAAAAGTAGGATTGGAGACAAGGCCTACCATGGCCAGGGGTCGTCACCGGGGCCTTGGTCATCGTGGCGTCGTTGACTCGACCTCCCCCTATCACGGGGTGGCGGGGAGATGCTGAGCCAAGGTCCATGTATAGGTGGACACTTTGGCCGATGAAGTCCAGCGAAGACCTGAGCTTCTCCTCGGAGCTCATGCCCAGGCCACCGCGTCCGCCAAAGCTCCAGGTAAGTCTTCTTAATCTTCTTTGATTTTTCTCCTAATTTCTTTGAATTAATTAGGCAATTCCACGCACAGTCACCTTCAATTGGTTACCTTACTTGTTACCTCGCTTCTACGATCCTCGTATACACCTCCACCCAATCTCTCGATCCTCCATAGCCTTCCGCCATCTCACCTCATCCTTCTCTGCCTCGCTAGAGAAGACGACCAAGGACGCCACCCTTCTTCGCTCGTATGGCCCTCCACTTTACCTCACTTCACCCAGCGCTCGCACCTGCATGCTTCAGATATTCCCACTAACAACTACAGGTACTCTTCTTCATTGGCTGGAACCTCATCGAAGCTCATTTCTCGAGCTTCGCCTCCGGCGTACAAGTGTCACCAATCTATTCCAAGAAGTCCAGCATCTTCACTGTGCTTCGACGACAACCTCAGACCTTCCAGGAACCTCCACGGAGCTGCATCATGCACAAACGACGATGGTAGAGCTCCTGTAGCTTCACCGGAGACCCAATCGCGCTACCATCCACGGAGGAGGAGGGAGCTCTAGTTTGTACATGTGCCATTGGATGGCACCCTCCCGGTGCTTATCCAACGACCCACATTTATCCATGTTGACGTCTCTAAGCACGAACAATTATTGTCTGATCTCAATGATCATATGGACCAAGCGAAGCCACATGTCAGTCCCCGAGTCTTCATCCAGCCTCCAGGCTCGGGGCGCCCATGCCAAACCAGATCGTCATATATCTACACGTGGCCCAAGCCACCATCGAACCTATCGAGCCTCGTCCCGATCCTACACCTGCACCTAAGCCTAACTTCACGTGCCTTTATCACGTGAGTTTTGGAATAATTTTAGGGATGCCCCGCATACTTCTCCAAATTACAAATAGGTCTTCCTATCATGTGCGTAACATGCACGCTTGGGGTTAATTGCAACCGACCCCCTCTGGGTTTTCATAATTGCAATTTATCCCCCACATGTATGGGTAAATTAGAGGGAAAGCCTCATGACTTTTCAGAATTATATTTAAGTCCTTCCCTGGACATGTTTGTAGTATTTTATCTATTTATTTTGAAGTTTTTCTTACGTTTATGCCCCTAGACTCTTTCGTGAATATATTGAGCATGCGATCTCCGTTTTTGTTGATTTCAGTCTTGTTTTGAAGCTTATTTCATTCTCAATCTTATGGTATGACTTGCTTTTTGATTTGAAACTTTTAATTTTGATGATTAATTTTAGTAATGCAGGTGTCTTTCATGTAATGATTTCTCCTGCCTTGTATTCGTTTATCAATGGAATTTGCTTCATTATTGGATCATGAAGTCGACTACATTGTCTTGGCTCAAATATTTTACCTAGATAGGGCATACTAGCACTCGTATTCACTTGCATCTCATTGCATGATAAAAATCAAATAAAAATTGTCTTCTTCATGTGTCCTTACATTTTGACCTATGAGTTCTTAGTTCATCACTTATTTTGAGTAATGAGAGTCTAAATGGATATTTAAGAGGCTCGTATCCTTGAGTTCGATCTTGGGCTTGCTCAAGTAAAATATATTCAACTGCTTGCATTTAATTGGTAAATCAATTCAAGTAGTTTTTGATAGATCCTATTTAGCATAACTATAATGACATGAAATTATTAATATGACATTATTAAAGTACCATTACTAGGGAGGAAAATGACTTAGGGATTAGTTTGAAAAATTAGATTTATATTTTCACTCACTCAGGTAGTCTAACCTCCAAACCACCTTGTATTTATTCCATTTTTCTCTCTTATTTTTCTACTTATTATTGTATATATTTTGTTTTCTATCTCTCCAACATAAATTTTATTTTCCTTATGAGAGCCTAGTGGACTTGGAGTGCATCGTAGGTCGATGGACGTGACGTGCGCCGATTGTTGAACATCGAGGAGAATTAATTTATTTTCGAGAGCATTTTCAATTTTTGTAAAATTTTATAATTATTATGTTGTAATAACTTAGGTAATTTTCTCATTTACAACTGAGTGTTTGAGAGCCCACGCATGTAAAAAAGACTTGGACTTTATTTCATGGTGTGTTGAGATCTCTTTCACTCTTCGGTGAGGGTGGGGTTCGACTTGAGTGGCAAAATTAAGGATAGGCACACAGTAGTATAAAATCAAATTTGTTTATGCCCATCGTAATTTAGGCCACACATATCTTATAAGATTCACATATCTGATAAGATTCATAATGAGATGTACATAGACACATACTACTTAGCTCAAATTAACTCAGTTCTTCCCTACTAATAGTATATTGTTTAGGTGCGGTTTTCTTGATCTTCATGCATTTAGTGTAAATTTAAAAATTCAGTTTTGCATAACGCATGGAGAGTGCTGGGAGTCACTATAAGTATACCTTCTTCTGAGCATGCATCATCGTTTCATGTTTGCATTCTGATTTCTGAATCCTCTCTTATTTTACAACTTAAAATAAAAAAGGAAATTAGGACTGAACGATAGACATGTCTTGTTGTGCTCAGATAAATTTCAAGTGATAATCTAACTCTAAAATTAGACTGAATTGAGCAGGTTGATAAAAAAAATTAGAATAAAAAGAATCGTGTTCATGGGTGCATAAAAGCCCTCATTGTTTGAATTTACTTGCAAGTGTGAGAGAGACGACGCTAGGATAGAGCTATGGCAGGATTTTCCTAGTGGTTCTTTCTTTTTAGGTGATCAGATACTTCTCAATGAGGATCTACGGGTAGCGGGTAAATGGTCTGGATTTCCTTAGTAGAGTGGGAGGTTTAGAGGACAACTTTTAAGGCAATGTACTCAAGGAATGGGTAACCATATTTATACGGTCCGTACTTACCCCTATACTGGTTGAAAGTAGGTCCAACTAGTCGTAAGAACGGGGCTAGTCTATAGAGGAATACGAGCACCCAATAGCTCGTTAATCTTTCAAAGACTTGCATTTATCACCAATTAAAATTAACAAAATAATTCGGTAGAATCTTTACGATCATCACATGTTGAGTTGGTGAAATTGAGGATTTGAATTGCATTCGTATTGTGTGGTTTGAGAGGATGGCTACTCTCAAACCATTCCCTTCCTCTCATCCCACCTCACTGAGGAAGACCTTTACTTCGGTGAAAATAAATTTATTCATAAATCCTTTTTTAATGAAGAGAACATTTCTCATGTAGGCCTTAAAGAAGATTCAAGTAAAATGCCTCCAAAGAAGAAAAAAGAGGAAGAAGAACACCCTGAAGACCCGATGAGAATGGTACTAGCCAGATTAGTTGCATCTAAGCAGCAACACGCACTACTCAGAGCTTAGTTAGGACATCTCAATGTTGAGGTCGAACCACCAATGGATGCGACGTATAACCTTAGACAATACAGAATTTAGAATTATTTGAGTTCAGAAAAACCCGAAGTTGATTTTGAGTTGAAGCCATAATTTTTGAACTTGTTGCCATATTTTGATGGGAATGCTTCTGAGGAGCCATACACATTACCAAGGGACTTTGAGGTCGTCTGCGCTAACCTTAGACAATCCTAGGGTTAGCCAGGATTATATTAGGCTCACAACCCTTCCATTTCGCTTGGTAGCAAAGCTAACTACTGGGTGAAAAATCTTGGAGTTACAGTAACCACTTATGCCTAGTTCAAGGACTTGTTTATGATAAAGTTCTACCCTCTGAGTAGGACTAACATGATGAGGACACACATTACGAGCTTTTCCCAATTACCCCATGAAGCCTTCTGTGATTCATGGGAAAGGTTCAAGAATATCATGCAGAAGTGTCCTTATCATGGACTAGATGACAACATCTTGGTCCAGTCATTCTTCACTGGTCTGAACCCTGAGATGCAGGGTTGAGTGAGCGCTGCTTGAAGAGGCATCTACACATCATGAGGATCGGATACCATCTGGAAGATATTCAAGCAGATAAATAAAACCAGCCGCTCATAGATGGCCGACAGGGCCTATACCCCCAATTCACTCTTATCCGGAGGGGAAAAGTTAGTTGTAGTTGATCTCTCTCAGGACATAATCCCCATCATGGGGCTTATTGTAGACACATTTAACATAGTCGAGAGGATTGACAGGAGGATTGATGAGTTAGACTGGAGCGTCTCCAAAATTCCTAAGCAAATGGAGGAGTTGACTGAGAAGGTATTTAAGATATGGATACCTACCATGACTACACTCGTTGTGCTCATGTACCGAGTTCATCATGTTCAGGAGTAGTTGGTATCAGGGCAACCCCAACCGTGGGAGCATGACCAGTCCTATGCCCACTCTTTCCAACAACCCATCCATCAGTAGAGACAATTCATGAGGAGCCTTCACTGGTTTGGGAGATGAACGGAGTATGGTATACTTAGGACCATGCTAGGAAGGGAAGTACGGGGGATCGATAGACTTACTGGCATCCCCCGACCTTTCACAACACCGCATTCACCTGCACACCACCTCCTTCACAGTATAGCCCTAGATTCCAACCGCCCCAGCAGCAACGATAGCAGTACCAAGGGTATGGCCGACATGGACATTATCAGGCGGGCCAACAAGGCCCATAATCTCAGCAGATACCCCAGTAGAAGCAGCAACAGAAGCAATACCTTGGCCAGCAAGGCCAGTCTTCCCGTTCTTCTTTATAGTCTTATCCCCTTCCTTCTTTGTCTGGTCCCGTGGACATACAAGAACAGATACTCGATGAGCTCTGTTCCTATAGGAATGAAATTCATGACTTACAGGTGGATGTCAACTGCATGTCCAGATGGTGAGACGAGCAATCTGCACCATCTACCTCAATCCCATCCCAAGTTTAGGCTAACCCAAATTACCTGAACCGATCTAGTTTTCAACAACACTTTGGTCGGCTATACCATTCAACATCTCCTAGATTTGAATATGAGATCTTTTATGTGACGAGGCTAATTACATGTCACTTAGGAACAGAAGGACCGTGATAGTACTTGACCGGATGAGGGACACGAGGAGGGGCATCTCTAGAGCTCTACCTGAGGAGTCTTCAGAGGACGAGGAGGAGAGGCAACATATTTCGAAGTCCCATCAGCATCATTTAAGGATTTCTACTTAGGGAGCCGAGAGGAGAAGGAGAACGTGTCTGCAGCATCATCAGTGTGGATATACTTTCGAGTCTATGGACGACCCTGCATCTCCAGTTGTGGCAGATACCACTTCAGCTTCTATTCAAAACCTATAGTAGACAGTTATGATTTTGATTCCATGTTGCACCAAAAAGATTCATGTATGAAGAACTCTGTTTCCGTTAATGCTAAGAATGATCTTTCAGTTCATGATTCAGATTCTTCATCTTCTGTTTCTCTATCTTCAATCCCTTTCCCCTGTGCTCTTACGGCATGAAAGCGCATCAAAAAGATTCATAAAGATGACCCCAGTATGGCATAGTTTTGTAAAGAAAATATCACTATAAAGATGCCATTTGATGAGTATGTGGCTAACCATACTACATTCCAGAAATACCTTAAGGTAATATGCACACCTACTAGGGTTAGCAGGAAGAAGGAGAACCAAAATGTAAAGACACACGTCTTGTCAATAGCCACAACATATTGTCTCAAGAATTAGACATTCCAAGGAAAAAGAGAGACATGGGTTCTCATTATGTGGAGAGTCGTATTGACGACATCGCATTTGCACACACACTCTTGGATAACGGTTCTTCAATCAACTTACTTCCCTTAGCATTATATCAGAAATTGCAGTTGGGACCACTTCACAAATCTAGAGCTTTACTCCAATTTGTAGATCGTTCAGTGAAGAGACCTAAGAGAGAAGTAGAGAACATCGTTATCTCGATTGAGGGGCAGAACTATCAAGTTGACTTCACAATCTTGGACATGGAGACCCCCAATCATTGGAGAGAATATTAGATCATTCTCGGGCAACCCTTCCTTAGGACTGCAGGTGCAACTTTCGATTATGGTACGGGAATGATGAAATTTAGTTCTCCAGGCAGAAAGTAAACCTTGAGATGAAGCAAACCAAAGTGTCAACGACCCGATTCAGAGAGTAGCATAGAGTACTCATCTTCAGAGGCAGATTATAAAATGATTAGCACCGCTGGGATTTGGAGACAGGTTTCTTCAGGATAGAGAGAGATGCTTTCATCTTGAAAGGACATAGTGGATGATGCAGTTTGCCAGGTGTTGTCTGATCTTGTTAGAGATGCATCTACCTATTCCTGTGATGACATAGAGATCCATCTAGATTTGTCAGTTCCGTCCCTTTCGGAATGATCATGGGACATAGATGACGAGTCAGACACGATTTTAGCTGAATTACAACGTTTCTTTAACGATCCGACTGCCCACACTTATGAGTTGGTGGCGAGTACTATACAGTTAAGCCCATCTTCATGCAGCATGAAACCCGATTCATATTCAGTTCAGCCGGATTTGCTTGATGATACCACATTTCCAGAACTGAAATCACTACCTCCTACATTCAAGTATGCCTTTATTGCGGGACCCAAAGAGAGACTTCCTGTTATCATTAGCTCAGACTTGTCTTTAGAACATGAGTCTAGGTTGTTAGAGATCTTAGAGAGGAACCGTAAAGCAATAGGCTAGACAATGTCAGATCTCGTGGGGATCAACCCCACTCTCTGCTCGCACCACATTTTTACTGTGGTTAATGCGAGACCTTCCCATGAGTTCCATAGGAGAGATAACCCCAATCCTATGGTAATTAGTGAAGAAAGAGATTGAGAAATGGTGTAAGGTAGGGTTTATATACCCCATTTATGACTCCAAGTGGGTGGCCCCGCTTCATGTTATCCCGAAGAAGTCAGGAATTCAGACGATCACCAACGAGGAGGGGGTAGATATCGGGATACGAGTACCTATGTCGTGGCACGTCTGTGTCAATTACAGATGCATGAATGTCGCGATTAATAAAGACCACTTTTCCTTTCCTTTTATTGATATGATTTTGAAGAGACTCGCATGGAAAGAGTTCTTATGTTTTCTTGATGGGTACTTAGTTACAACCAGGTAGATATAGCCCCTAAGGACCGGAAAAAGACCACATTCACATGTCCATTCAATACTTACGCTTTCAGGTGCATGCCATTCGGGCTCTGCAATGCCCCGAGAACTTTTCAGCGGTGCATGATCACCGTATTTGCCGAGATGGTGGGTAATTTATTGGAAGTATTCATGGATGACTTCTTGGTTCATGATGATTCCTTTGATACATGTTTAGCGTACTTGGAATGAGTCCTCAAGAGGTGTAGAGAGGTGAATCTGGTTCTCTCATGGGAGAAGAGTCACTTTATGGTGATGAAGGGTATCGTGTTGGGGCATGTCATCTACAAAAGGGGAATGGAGGTTGACTCTGCCAAGGTGGAGGCGATCAAGAAACTCGATCCACCTACCAATATGAAGTCAGTGCGGTCATTCACAGGGCATGTTAAATTCTATAGGATTTTATTCAGGATTTTTTAAAGATCGCCTGCCTACTGACTGAGCTCTTAGGGAAAGACATAGATTTCATTGTAGATCACAGTTGTCCAGAGTCCTTTGAGCTCTTGACGAGGAAGATTTATGCCTCATCTATCCTACAAGCTCCTGACTGGTCTCTCCCCTTTGAGATCATGATTGATGCATCAGATTTCGCTATAGAAGCTATGAAGGATAACGACGAGAGGGGATCCCATTTGCAATCCACTACGTGAGCAAAGTATTATACCCTACACAGAAAAATTACATCATGACTGAAAAGGAAATGCTCGCTGTAGTATTGTCCCTTGAGAAGTTTATGTCATATATTTTGGGCTCTAAGGTGATAATCTACACTGATCACACAACTATTCGGAACTTAATAGAAAAGAAGGATGTGAAGGCGTGCCTTTTTAGGTGTATTTTGCTCCTCCAGGAGTTTGATTTGGAAATAAAAGATAAACCTGGAGTGA
Organism: Ottelia alismoides; assembly: GCA_037367405.1. Classification (NCBI taxonomy): domain Eukaryota; kingdom Viridiplantae; phylum Streptophyta; class Magnoliopsida; order Alismatales; family Hydrocharitaceae; genus Ottelia; species Ottelia alismoides. The sequence continues at coordinate 470,176 of JAZKJV010007615.1, read as the reverse complement.
AGAATGTTGTGGATGATCATCTCTTTCGGATTGAACTTAAAGATTCTCCTGAGTATGAGAGGATTAGAGAGACCTTCCTAGATGAGTAAATTTGTGTTATTGACTCACTCCAGTGGTATGTCAATATGGTGAACTATCTTATCTCCAAGCAAGTTCTCCATGGTTGGATTAGGAGCAGCATTGAGTGACTGAAGTCAGATTCGAGGAGATACTACTGGGACGATCCTTTCCTTTTCTTCAAAGGGTCGGATTGTGTTTGGAGAAGGTATATTCCTTAGGAGGAGTACCAGAGTGTCCTCGCATATTTTCATTCACTGGAGGCTGGAGGACATCCTTCGGGGAAGAGAACCACTCACAAAGTACTTCATGTGGATTGTATTGGCCGACCTTATTTAGAGATGCTATTGATTTTGTACGGTCGTGCTTGATTTGTCAATGGATGGGAGGGACAGTTGGACAGAGACATGAGATGCCCATGCAACCGGTGATTATTTGCGATGTTTTTGATGCATGGGTGTAGATTTTATGGGTTCCTTTCCCGATAGCCAAGGACATGAGAACATCTTGTTGGTGATTGACTATTTATCTAGGTGGGTGGAGGATATCCTAATCCGAACCACATACAACAAGACTGTCTGTAAGTTTCTGAGAGACCACATTATTGCTAGGTTTGACGTGCCAAAAGTTTTGATATCAGATGGGGGTAGCCACTTTGTGAATCGAGATGTGAGATCTTTAGCTAAGGACTATGGATTTAAGCACATAGTTACTGGTCCTTACCACCCACAGTACAATGGCATGGCAGAGGTTTCGAATAGAGAGGTGAAGAGTACTTTTACAGAAGTTGGTTCGTACCGATAGGAAGAACTGGTCCCAGCTCTTGGACCAAGATCTATGGGCCTATAGGACAACCTATAAAATACCATTGGGTACTTCACCATTAGAATGATCTATGGCAAGCCATGCCATTTGTCCACAGAGTTGATTCATAAATCTGAATGGGAAATTAAGCAGATTAATTGTAGTTGTCACCTAGAGAAGCTTTGTCGAGACTTGAATTTGAACGAGCTCGTGGAAATCCGGAACATGGCATATGACAACATTTTGATTTATAAGGACAAAGTAAAGAGATGGCATGATCAACATATTAGGTGCAAAAACTTTGTCCATGGGCAAAATGTATGGTTGTCCATTGCTAGGTTGAAGATGTTCCATGGGAAGCTTAAATCTAAATGGATGGATCCCTTTGTTGTTAAGAAAGTGCACGACAATGTAAGTGTAGACGTAGCTGATCTCACAGATAGTGCACAGTCTCATGTGGTGAATGGATAACTATTGAAATATTTTGTAGATTTAAAGAGCAGTTAGTCCAAGTTGAGGTCATCAACTTCATGCAAAGTGAGCAAAGAGCAGATACATCATATTACTCTTCATGAAGATGCAGCATCAAGATTCAACATCTTAGAAGATTCATTCACTCTTGTACATTCTCCCTTGTTTTTATATTCTCCAGATCACATAGTCTCACACTTACTCCTTTCCTACACTTAGGCTGATCAGAGCCTAAGTATAGGGGGCACCGATGCTTGCCATGTGTATATAATCATCCGTTTCTCCTCTTGACCTCATCCACCCCCTTTTTTGCTCTTCACCAACACGTAGGCTGCCAGAGCCTAAGTATGAGGGGGGGGGGGAGGATCGACTTTTATATTTTTTGTTATTTTAGCTATCCTACACTTAGCACGAACTATGTCTTTTTCTCGCTTCTTGTGCTCTGAGGACATAACACATGCTAAGTATAGGGGGCACGTATATATTACATATATACTTTACCCATAGCTCGTACTTTCACGTATTTTTGTATATATTATACAATAATTATGGGGTGGGTAAAATTAGTAAAAACAACAAAACTTTTTCAAGAAATCTTTTTTAAAAATCTTTCTAAAAAATAAAAAACTTTTCAGAAAATCTCTTTTTTTCTCTTTATCTACTTTTTAAAAAAATTCAAAAAAACCTTTTGGAAAAAAAGCAAAAACCTTTTTAAAAAATATCTTTCTTCCTTTCCTTTCTTTTTCAAAAAAATCACAAAAAAACTAACTAATGAGTTGGTTTAATCCCTGACACATTCACATTCACACAAGACTAGTAAAGTTCAAGAACACTTGGTTTATGAGGTTTTGAGATTTTGAGTTAATCAACCTTAGTCATTATGGTCTTTGACTTAATTATTCACATTTCCCTAATTTGAAAGATTTGTGTGATGTGCTTAGTCTCCACCTTAAGAATATGATCATCACCTCACATACATGATTGCAGTTATGATGAGATGAGTTGAAGTTTTACTTGAGGAACTTGGATGAGGGATTTGAGTTTGGACCTGATTTTACGATGCTCGAGGATGGGAAAATCAATGAAGGCTTATGAAACCCGAGTGTCAGCACCTTTAGCCAGTACGAGAACATGGTTCTTCTACTATCTCTTAGTATTTACCTATGTGCCAGGGTGTGATGAAATCTAAAAAATTTGTTGATCAGTGTACGCTAACTCTTGGTAAAAGCAGTGGAGCTAGCCAAAAAATGAAAAAAAGAAAGAAATGTTGAATGAAAAGCTCTCACCATAAAAAGTCAAATATCAAAGATCTTCCACCAAAGGCGAGCGCTCCCAACAATTTCAAATTGTCCACTTGGACCACTGCTATTAGGACCAAGAGTCGGGCTAGCACCAAAAAGTGGCTTTGCATCGTAAATGCTACAAGTCTGGGTGTAGAAGGTATATTAGATACTCAGAAAAGGAACACCTCGGTGTACTCCCAAGAAAATAAGTGTAGATGACTCCAACTTCTCTTGACGAACACACTAGTCAACAACCAAAAAATACATGTGTTGAGTTAATAACGCACTCAAGAGGATCCTCGTTCCAATGAGCATGAGAGAAGAAATGACACAATCATATGCCCTTCATCAACTGGCCTTCCATCTACACTTTTAAGTCTGACAACTAAAGAGACTGTGGATAGGGTGCAAGAAATAATTTATTCCCTAGTGTTGAGGATTGGGTTCTTAGGAGGGTCTCTTGGACTGGAACCTTGGGTGATGTTGCGACTCTACTCTTGTAACTACAGTCCACACTTAAAGTCATATCTCTATTATATATGTATACAGAGAGGATATAATGATTAGGGAAATTGGATACCTTTTGAATAGAGCTCGGTTCAACATAGAATTTTAAGATCTCTAAAATTGAGAGTTCTTAAACTGATCAAGTCTTGTATTCACATGCACAGTCAGGGATCAATACAACTTATTCATTCTTTATTTGCTCGAAGACTAGCAAATTTAAGTATAGGGGGGTGATGAATCCACGATTCATCATCTCAATCTACTGATCTTAGCAAAATCCCCGAATAAAATATCAAATAAATGTCCATAAAATCAATAAATTAATAAAATGACTCTTATAAATAAAATACACTAATTATTACATATTATATTATACAAAATAAATTAATAATAAAAAGCCGTAAAAAAGGACTTTTTCACCTATAAATAGCCTAAAACTTCATGTATTTTTAATGAATTCATTTCAACTCTTTTTCAGCTAATTCTATTTCCAACTTGTTTATGAAAATGTATATAAAAATATAAAAATATAAAATAAATTTCATCTCAAATAAATACTCCTAGATCCTAAAGAGAAAATGACGTAAAGTCCAAACTCCTGGCCAAATTCCCGCTCCGTGTGAACTCTAAATTCACAAACTCACTTTTAAAATTCAAGTTAGAAAATTATCTATCCAATGAAAGTGTTTCATTAAAATCAGAGCTCGTTGCAAAATATCGGTTTTTGGACCTAGGTGTACATTGTATATAATGTAAATATTCATTCTTTCTTCATTTTTATTTACTTTTTAATTATTAAAAATCCAAAAAAATAATTATGTTGTATTTTATTCCTAGTATTTTATTTTATTTTTATATTGCAATTATCTTTTATTAAAAATAAAAAACTAAAATTTAAAAAGAAAAAATGTACAAATTATTTGTCTTGTTTTGTAATTTCTCCACTCTTTCTTATCTTTATTCTATTATATTTTAGTAGCTTAATTATTTTATTTTATTTTCTTTTATTTAATTCCCATTCTATATAATAACTTTTCTTATTCCATTAACCTCCATTCAACTCCACCATCCATCTAACTTTCCATTCAACTCCACCATTAATCTAACCTCCCATTCAACTCCACCACCTTTCTAACCTCCATTTTCCATATCTTTTTATACATCCCATTCTCCTCATATTTGTCTTTGATCTACTGTTATGTGAGAGAGAATTAAGAGCTCCGAGCACTCATCTCGGTGACAGTGAACGATGAAGTAGAGTGACGACCGACCTCCTCTCTGGTGAGATCCGTTGGCATTCTGGCCAACATCACAACCACCCCCACGCGCTGCTCGAACTCATTGCTCATCGGCGATTCGAGCGAGGACCGTGCTTCTCATGCATACCATAGGTGACCACTTACATTGTAGGTAATTGCCTCTTTTTACCATTCAACACCATTTTTATTTTCTCATTTTTATCACATCATATCACCACCCATATGTCTTTCATTTGTTTATTTTATTTTTTCTCTAAAGCACATCACCATCATCCTCTTTGCTTTCTTTTATTATTACTCATTGTTTAAGAAAACAAAAAATTTAAAAAATTAAATTTAAAAATTCAAATCTAAACAAGAAAAAAAATAAAAAAGTAAAAATAAAAGCAACGGCCTGGCCGCCAACTCCAGGCTGCCACACCGCCAGCCAGCGCCGACTCTCCTCCTCGCTACTACTCCATCGCCAAGGCCACATCCGTCGACGCCCCTCAATTTTCAAGCCACATATCTCCAGCATACCCCGCTAGCGGCAGTTCCGCAGCCTTAAGATGCATCTTCCACTCCACCAGCCGTGCCTCTGCCAGCCGGCTCCCCCTGCTCGCAACCGTGCGTGGTCTACCGCTCGTTGCCGTCACCTCCACCACACGCGTGCCTTGAGCAGATCTAGCCCACTTCCCTTCTTCTCTAGCTAGCCACCGCCCCCAACGGCTCCCTCTGCCTGGCCCGCCTCCTCCACCGCAGTAGCTCCGCTATAGAGCACAACACCACGCCCGCCCTCCTCCTCACCGACGTGCCTTTCCAGTCACCACCCTCTGCCCACGATGCGATAGCGACCCACTGCTAAGGTTGCCCTCTCATCGGTGCTCCACCTATGCCCTAGGAGAAGGTTACTATTTCTTTTTGTTATTTTATGTAAAAATTGGAATTTTTGTTTCTATTTTTTATATTTGCAAAGTAGTCCCTGTACATGTTTCGTTGTATGTATTGTTTTCTGAATTTGCATAAACTTTAAAAATTACAAATGATGCCTTGAAATATGCTTGAATTACTGCCGAAACTTCATAATATTTTTATGAAATTACAATTCTTCTGAATTTCATATATAAATATCTTCTTGAGATAAATTGAATTTGGATAAATTTACATTATCGATTTATTAGGAATGAAATACTTATTATCACTCTATGTTCATTAAAAATAACTACAAAAAAATCATACATTATCAAAAAATTCCAAAAAAAATGTTGTATCCTCATTGCATCATGTTTATTTTTCAAAAAAAGTTTTGTAATTTTTTCATTCTGTTTGAGTGAAAAATTGCATAATACCCATAAAAGTGTGCATTTTTATTTATTGCATTTTAATGCATAAAATTCTAAAAGAATGTTTTGCATTCATCAATGGATCAGGTTTCTAAGATAAATATAACTTGGTTAAATTGGACTAATTTTATATTAAAATTAATTTGGCTAAGTTGTATGCTTTCTTATTAACTTAGTTCAACTGCATTTTGCATTCACATTCTTTTTGCTTTAAAAAATACAAAAATAACTTCATTGGAAATCTAGACCTAAGTTTTTGAAATAACCCGATTTGTTCCTTTGCCTCCCTGTGTTCGACTTCGGACTTACTCGAGATATAAATTTAAGCCAAGTCCTCTTCACAGAGATATTTGATTCGGTTCTGACAGATTCGTTAAGTACATGTATTACAACAAGCACAAATTATATCACGTATTTAGCGGACCTGTCAATGAGCTAGGTCGTGTTAGGCTCTTTGAGATGACTTGGCAGACTACAGATAAGAAGGGCAACACATACTTCATTCATGAGAGCTATGCAGAAGCCCACGTAAATCATTGATTTATTTGGTTGTTATAACTCTAAAAATATATATCTTATATAGTCAACTTGTTAAAGAATTTAGGAACGAATGATGGAGTTCATCAACAACCAACCACCTTCAGATCAAGGCTCCTTAGATCTCAGATATTTGAGAGAGTAGGCATTTTGCCACGTCTTCCCTCAATCATCACAACATTCTGGATAGGTCTTATTGGGTGGAGCATCTTCCATCAAGTCGAGCTTCTATGGACGAGGTGGTGGTCCATCGCAGTAGGAGTTCGACAAGCTAAAGTAGAGTACGATAAAGATGCAGCTTGACCTCGAAAGGTCACATGAGAGGGAAGATCAACCGCGACAAAACGTGCAACGGAATACCAGACTATGCAGCAGAATGCACAGATGAAGCATGAGATGTATAGGTTGATTGCTGAATTGTCTAGGAGGAGCACATGTAGTTCGGCTTCAACCCTTTCACGTCGATATGACATGACGATCCTCCCACTACTTGTGCTTAGGATTTAGGATGTTTTTTGCATTAGCCTAGCCACTAGATAAGAACATATTCATTTACATGTCGTATAACATATATTTTATCTTCGATGTATGCATATATAATATAATTTGATGTTTTGGTTATGCAATTTACATTTGAAATTGTGGTATCAGCCATGGAGCTCTTGAATATTGCATGAGTATTTTACCCCCACATATATTACATTTTACAAGTGAATTTGGTGACCAAAGTGGAGATCAGCAGCTTCCAAGCAGCTGCTTTTTTTACCGTCACTCCATTTGCGGTGGTCGGAGAGATGACTACATATAAAACTCATACACACACATAGTGGCTAATGTAGCCACCGTTAATATATAAACTATTTACGGCGGCGACAAAGCTACCGTAAATATCTAATAGATTTTGCGGCGGTTTTTTGTTCCCGATAGCCAATCATTACAGCGTTGTTAAATATACAATATATAGTATTATTCATTGTAAAATAATTTTTTATACCAAAAATAAGCGAAAAATGTTATCTCTTTCTATATATTAGCAATGGTTCATGTGACAATGCCTATCCATTTATTTTTCAAATTTTAAATTTACATTCGTTAATTTTCTCTAAAATTGTATTTGTTAATTTTCTCTAAATTAACGATGATAAGTTCAAATTTTAAAAGTAACATGTAAATATTGGCATCGTCCCTAAAGATATAGCAATGAATATGACATTTGTTATTAATTTTAAGTACAAAAGAATATTTTTCAACAAAAAACTAACCAATATGTATTAAGTGATGGGCATAATAACAACAGATTTTATAAAAACTGTACTATAGCCTCATTTTGTTATAGTGAGAAAGGATTGCCAAATAAATTCTCAAAGACACAAACAACATTTATAATTGAGTAACACTCTCGATATATAATGCCAGATCACTGCAACAAAATACGTCTATAGTGATACTTTTTTTTAAAAAAAATATTAGTATATCATCTGTTGTTAATATATATAACACTATATTGTATTTTTTTACAGTTAACATTAGCAAGGAATGTCGTATCTTTTTATTATATCATTAGCAATTATGCATGTAACAACGGTTATCCATTACTATTTTTTAAACTTTTAACTAGTTATCGACGATTTTCTTAATCAAAATATAACAACAAGTAGTTAAAGTTTTGAAAATAGCAACGGATAAGAATTATTATATGCAGCGTCGCAAATGATGATAGCAATAAATATTACTTCATCACAAATTTCAAGTATGAAAAATATTTCTGCAACGAATAAAATCGTCATTATTTAACAACTAGCAATATATTGACATATTTTAAGAAAACATGCTATAGATCTATCAATGTTTTCGATACTATTAATCATTTTTTTTAATATTCCGAATCAAAATATTCATTTTTCTTAATTCATGCTATTCTGATTATGGTCAATATCTAAAGATCATATCGCCACTTATTATAATTACATACTAGTACTTATCCGATTCTCTACTGCGCAAGATTCAAAGTCTTAAATTTCAAATCTACAAAGTGAATTTGTGAACTTTCTTATTGATGAGCTTATGGTCCTCTATCATTGTCTCCCATTTGATGTCATTAGAAAAAGTGATTCCAAAGATGGATTTACTCCATGTGTATATTTGAATATTGCTTTTCCAAAAAGTCATCATATCATTTTTTTAACGAAATACAGGCCAATTTCAGATTGTGGAATCGCAACAGCAATTGGAGATGGACTTAAATCTTAATTATGAAATAAAGAGGCAAAATTCCTTAATATTTTTGGTAATCTTTAGACAATTTTCAACGGATGTGTGTCGTATTGTATCGACCTCGGCATCGAAAGACGTAAAAATCTGCAATTCCAAACATTTTATACGGGAAAGAATATAATTGGTGCTTCCCAGCATGACATCTACGGAAATTAAAAAAAGTTATTGGAACTTCGATATCTTCAAGTTGTTCTTATAATATCCTTTGGAGACCAATCACCGATGACAATAAGAAAAAGACATTTCGTCGCTTTCAGGAAATCATTAGAATCATTTGCTTGTGTATAAAGATAATCACCGAAGAAATGCAAGCAGTCAAAATTGATATTATTTTAAGGCTTTCGACTCCATAAAACAAATTCTTTCGTGCTATTATTTCAAAAATAAAAATAAAAATAGAACAAAATTTATTGGAGCTCGATTTCTTCAAGATATCGATAAATGTTGACGACCAGCTGAGTGGTTCTATTATTTCTCGGTCTTCTCTTGACCCAATTTTATTCATTATGACATTAATTTCTCTTAATCATATATTGCAGAAGACCTCTCAATATGCTGACGACCTCCTTGTTTTTTTAGGAATCTTTCAATGGAGTTCAAATGTAATGAAAATCCTTCATAGCTTCTATGTAGTTTATGTCCTTCAAATTAATAAATAGAATGCGGATTTTTCCATTACACATTGCCCCGTCTACATATTTCACACATACACACATGTATATGTATATACATATATATATATATACATATATATATATATATACACATATACATATATATACACACACATATACACGTGTGTGTGGGCGCGTGCGCGTGCGCGTGCGTGTGTCTATATATACATGTATGTATGTATGTATGTATGTATGTATGTATATAGGAAATATTTCCAATGATGTGCACCTTTCCTGGGTGTATGCAAAGCCCATCATCCTAACCATACACAATCAATTTAATGGTTGTCATTAATAGCTCGTTATTAATACATTTTTAATGTTGAAAATCCATTATGGTCATTTTAAGATATTCTAAATTTAGAATGCAACAAATATATCCACAATTATCTCCTCTTTCCTCTCTCTCTTCCTCTCTTTCTCCCACCGTCTCTCTCGATCTCGATTGCCGTACGAGGTTTCTCTCCTTCATCTCTCTCTCTCGACGACGACATGAGGGGAGGAGGTTGCTGCTCGTCGGTGATGGTGTGCAAGACGGTGGATGCAACACGCTGCTCTACGGTGGTCGGTGATGGCTCCAAGGTTTTTTCTTGTATGTAATAAAGGCGACGTCATGTGGGGGTGATGGCTATGCGTGGAGGAGATGGATCCTGGAGGAGAAGGTTGAAGGAGAGCGTGAATGAAGGTGTGTGGGCGGAGGAGGACGTGTATGGAGGAGGGGGGTCGTGGAGGAGAAGGGCGGAGGAGGTGCGGGTAGAGTAAGGATGCTGGAGATGGAGGGCGTTCCAAGTTTTTTACAATCAGAGATCCGTTTTTGCAATCTCGAGTATTTTTTTACAATCTCAGATCATATTTTACAATATCATATCATTTTTTTACAAATTTCAGTCTGTTTTTTTACATTTATTTATATTCCGTGATATGGCAAAAACTATTTATGAGACTTAGATATATGTTCGAGAGGGGGATTTTACAATCTCAGACCAGAATATACAAATACAAAGACATTTCCTACATATATGAGACCTTTTTTACAAAGACATTACCAAATTTACAATTACAATAATAATTGTATTACTAACTATGATCTTATTCTACAATACATGATACAAATTTATAATATGGATTCGAATTATAAAAAGATGCTTGGCATTCTGCAGGGCGCGAAAGTACCGTACATTTTTGTGAAAAACACACATAATTGTGGTTGTGGATTTACAATCTTCATACATATTTTACAAAACGTGCATGAACTTTTACAATAGTGTTATCAAAATTACAATTATAATAATATAACTCCTACTAATTGTGATTTTATTTTACAATGCAGGATACAGTTCTACAATATCAACAGATATTTTACAAAAAGATCTGCTATTCTGCATTGCGCGAAAATGCTACCACTAGCGAAACTTCATTAACTAAAAGGCAACAAAAAATACCAAATCAGATGCGTTGAAAATGGAAAAAATACAAGGACAAAATAAATTTCAAATTCAAAATTAAATTCAAATTTAAAACGAAAATATATGGACTAAAATACCTTTTTGGATGAATAACCACTAGATCGAGATCTAACGGATCTCGTGATGGGCTTTCCATGCACCCAGTGAAGGTGCACCTCCTTGGAAGGGCCCTCTCTCTCTCTCTCTCTCTCTCTCTATATATATATATATATATATATATATGGAGTAGGTAACTTACCTACTCCACTCTCTTTTTTTCAAAATTTTTTTATTTTTTTTGAAAAATGCTTCCATGGATTTTCATAATTATATCCCTCTAATATGATTTTCAAATTTCGTCAGAAACAGAGATTCCTACGGCCTCCATCCAGAACGCGAAAAATACAGCAAATTTGAGACCATTAAAAAATGACCGTGTGGATGGAGGCCATAGGAGTCTCTGTTTCTGACGAAATTTGAATGACATATTAGAGGGATATAGTTATGAAAATTCATGGCAGCATTTTTCAAAAAAAATAAAAAAAATTTTGAAAAAGAAGAAAATGGAGTAGGTAAGTTACCTACTCCATGGAGTAGGATCCCTTCTCTCTCTCTCTCTATATATATGTATATATATATATGTGTGTGTGTGTGTGTGAGAGAGAGAGAGAGAGAGAAACTTCAAATAAGGCGGGGTCTCACCATATATATGGTGAGCCACCCTCAATTTAGGCATCTTTCCAATATATTTTATAATTTTTTGTTTCATACATATAATAATAAATATTAACACATGTACAGTGAAATAAAATTTTGAAAATATTATTATATTGGATGAAAATATTAATTTAAATTTGGATGCTATATTTTACACAATTCATTTTTTACAGTGTGCAGTTCTTACTTTTACAAAACTGTTACAGAGTTTTTACTAAATTCACAGTGGCCTTCATAATTTCAGAAAAGCACTAACCTCATTTGAAAGGTCCCCTATACATATACATATACATATACATATGTGTGTGTGTGCGTGTGTGTGTGTGTGCGTGTGTGTACGCGTGCGTGCGCGTGTGTATGTATATATAGGAAATATATCCAATATGGTGCACCTTTCTTTGGTGCAAGGAAAGCTCACCATCTCACCCCTTCATAATTAACAAAACAATCACGATTAATAAACTATTATCCTAATTTATTTAATGTTAAAAAACTCATTTTGGTCATTTTGTCACATTCTAAAAATAGAATATGACAACCCCACATTCTTTTTTTGGTATATGCATTGGGAGAATTGTTGTTAGGGTTTACGAATCCCACAACCACGTCGACGACAACCACGTCGGTGGCAAGCATAGCGGTGCTTGAAGCCTCTGCCTCCTCATCTTCTTCAGCTTGTGGTGCAACATCGCAATAGACAGACCTTTGCCTTGTTGCTGCAACGACGATCGGGGAGCACAACAACGTGGAGGAGATGGTGGCGCACGCAATGGAGCCTCCTTCCGCCTACGCACGTGACAACGATGGAGGAGGAGGTGACGAAGCGCAAAGACGGTGGAGGAGGTGGTGACACACGTGACACCAGTGGAGGAGAAGGGCGGAGGAGGTGCGGGTGGAGGGGGGATATATGAAGGAGAAGGAGGGCACGCCCAATTTTTACAATTAGAGATCAGTTTTTTACAATCTCAGATCCTTTTTTAGAATCCTAGATTATTTTTTTGTTTAAGTTGACGATAAATGCAATTCTCGAAAGATTAACGACCTGTTAGGTGCATGTACTTCTCTACAAACTGTCCCGATTCTTACGACTAGTTGCACCTACTTTTAGCTAGTATAGGGGTAAGTACGAACTGTATAAATACAACTACCCGTTTCTTGAGGACAAAGCCTTACACGACGTCCTCTAAACCTCCCCACTCTACTAAAGAAATCCGGACCGTTTACCGACAACTCGTAGATCCTCACTGAGAAGTGGCTAATCATTTTTTTGAACTAGTAGTCTATATGAAAATTTTAGCTTTGGCTCTATCCTAGTGTTTTCTCTCTCTCTCTCTCACTTGGAAGTAAATCAGGCAATGATGAGGTTGCTCTCCCGCAAACAAAGATTAATTTTAGTTAATTTTTTTAGTCTAATTCAATTAGAAGTCCCGATTTTAGAGATTCCGCATAAGAAATCGCGTCTACTATCCGATCCCAATTCCTTTATCAAAAGTTAGACAAATTGAGAGAGGGAATCAGAAAAAGCCAATCGCGATCAAGAAAATGATGATGAATGCTTGAGTAAGAAGACTTATAGTTCCTCCAACTCTCTACATGCAGGATGCAATAATAAATTGAAAATTTACACTATATGAAATGCAAACGAGAAAACCATTCCTAAACATGCAGTTCTGTTAGCGAGTGATGAACAATTTAATTTTTGACTAATAGCTCTGCGGTATAAGTGCATCTCGTTAAGTATGATGTGTGAACCTATAGAGTATGAGCACAAGCAATAAAATAATCTAAAGGAATACTCTGAGAGCCGCTAGTGCAGGTCCTACTCTGCGTCAATCAACCACACAACCATGACGGGGACAATATTCAGTCCTGATACAAGAGCGAGATTCCGAACAGAATCCGCTAGAAATCAAAAAATTAGTACAAATTAATGGAAACGAAAATCTCTCTTCAAAAAATCTTTTTGGAATCTCAACAACTGGATCCACAAATCATCAACCTCTGATGCACTTTGAGATGCGTCGACTTCAAGAAAGCCACTCCAAGTCCACCGAGCCCTCGTACAAAAAGATGAAATTTATGTTAGAGATATATCAAAATATATACAAAAATGAGCAGAGAAATAATTGAGAGAAAAAAATAGATAATTACAAGATGGCTCGGGGTCAGACTACCTGAATGAATGGAAAACCTAAATATAATTTTCTAAAAATGACCTAAGCCATTTACTTCCTCAAAAATGATGCCATTTGACGGACCCATTGATCATCCTATGCTAAATGTGTCGTGTTGTTGTAGTCAGACAATCAGGACCGATAAAAAAATAACCACATGAATCAATGAATCAACGAATTAATTAATGTGCAATTTTATGTATTTTTAACATGGGCAAGCCATAGGGTCGACTCAACGAGGTAAAGGAACAACATATGATCAACTTAGACGAATTAGCTCATGATTTTCCAAATGTTTTTTTTTGCATTTTTTATGCAAAATAAATGCAAATACAAATATGCAAATGAATTAAGTTTAAGAAATCTAATAACTTAGCTAAATTAATTTTAATATAAAATTAATCAAAATGAATCCAAAACAAATTTTTTGAAAATTTTGGGTTTAATATACAACGATGAAAACTGCAAACTTTTTAGGAGTTTTTATCCAATTTTTCATGCAAATAGAACACAAAAATTATGAGAATTTTACTGAAAGTTAAAAATGATGAATGAAGCTACAATATTTTTTGGAATTTTCTAACAATATATGATTTTTTTACTAAAAATAAAATGATTGTGAGTATTTAATTCATATTAAATCCACTAAATCAGATTATCCATAAACCAATTCATCTCAAAAAATATTTTAATAAGAAATCTAGGAGGCTTGTAATTTTGCAAAATATAATATTTGGGGATTTAAATAAAAATTAATTACAAAAATCACTCAACAATTTATTCAAGGCAAAAGACACATCCATTTTTGATGAAATTTGGACAGTAATTAAAATACAAGGAGAACCATTATCTCTGGATTTTGAAAACTTTTTTGGAGTAATATTTAATTAAATATGAATTGTATACCATGAAATGGGTAAAATATCTAATTTTCTCCAAAATAAATTTAATTGATTATCGAATGCTCACAAAATTCTAATTAAATAAAAAAATATACAGAATTAATTTCTCAATGAATTGCTATTTTGATATTAAAAATTATTACGAAATGGATGTCTAAATTAATGCGTAAAGGTAGGGGTGTCTTTGCAATACAGAAATTAAAAACTAAAAAATGTGCACATGGGCACTTTTGCAAATAAAAAAAATATAAGGGAAATAAAATGCAATTTTCATAAATAAAAAAATAAACCTTTGATCATGGGTCCAAAAATAGAACCCACCCTTCCGAAGCACGCTAGGGCACTGACAATGGCAGGTGGGTGCAGCGGCTGGCGGAGCGTTTGACCGTGACAGGGTGTGGTTGCTGCTAGTGCGAGCATGCAGGCAGCGTGAGGAGGCACACAGACATGAGAACGGAGGGACGACCTGACTTGGCTAGGCGTAGATCAGCGCGCGGCTAGGGTGACACATGGTTGTGTGCACGGCTGGAGGCGGTGTGGAGGAGAGGAGGGGCGCCAGGAGGGGGCACACAAGTGCATTGGCAGAGTCGGTCGCACCGCAAGCGTGCGGGCGGTGCAAGGAGGCGCATGGCCACTCACGGGTTGGAGGCACGGGTAGGGGTGCGGGTGGCTCTTGGCGGCAGGCGGGGATGTGCGCTAGGGTGCCGTGCTATGGGCGATGGCATACGAAGCTGGCGGAGGAGCACGTGGCTGGGAGTGGAGCGGGAGGCCTGGAAGGGTGGATGCGAGGCCGTGACGACACACAACGGTGTGACTGGGAGGCACGACCGTGCACAGTGTGGAGGAAGGGGGCGACGACGATTGCTGTTGCTTCCCCCAGTTCTCTTTTTATTTTATTTTATTTAATTTTTTTTATCATTTTTGTAATTTTTTAAACGGGAAAAAATCTAGAAATGAAAAGGTTGTGATGATGATAACAATGATGATTGTGATGATTGGTGGTGTTTGATGGTGATAAAAATGCAATGAAGATGTTTATGTACGAATAGAAAAATATGACTATGAGGTGGTATTTATGAAAATAATTTGATGATGAAACAAGAAGGAAAAATTTTTTAGATAAAATAAAATGAGAAGACAAAGATAGAAGATTTACCTGTGAAGATCACTGGATTTGCGGAGTGGCTATGATGGACTTCAGTTGTCACCTCAAACTGGTGCCCGCCAATAAAACACCATAAATCTCTGCTACTTCGACGAGTAAATGAGCAACTAAACATGGGAGACCTTGTGGATCTCGCCTAAAAGGTTGTCGTTGCTCAACTCGTCCCCTTCATCTGTCACCTAGAGGATAAAGGGGCTAGACCTCCCTTCTCTCGAAATAACATATAATCTTGAATGTGGGGGATGAGGGGAATAAAAAAAGGAGGAAGATAAGGGGAAGTTGGAAAAGAAATGGGGGTGGAAGTTGGAGGAGTTGTGGAAGATGATCGAGGGGAGTTGGTGACTTGGATGGGAAATTGGAGTAGAGAAGAAGCAAAAAGGAAAAAATAATATATAAAATAAAATAAATAGGCTACTAAAAATATTTTATGAAGAGAAAATAAAATAAAAATTAAAAGATATAAAAATTAAAAAATTACTTAATTAAATAAATAAAATAAGTATTAATAATAAATGAATAAATAAAATAAAATAAATTATGAAAATAAATAAAAAGGTTTTTATCAGTTGTGCCCTCCGAGATATTGTAATATTAGTTATACCCCTCCCTTTTTGGGAATATCAGATATACCCCCGACTTCTTGTCGTTCTATCACTTGTGCCCCTCTATTACATTGGCCGTTAATAAGTTGAACTTAACCATGGTTTAACCAATCTATGGTGTAGTCAAGAGGGGCATATCTGGAAACCCCCCCCGCCTCCCTCCTCACCCTCCAATCCTTCCTCCTCCTACCACATCCTCCTCCATCCCATTCTCCTCCATCCTCAACCATCAACAGTAGCATGTCGATGATGAGGCTGATCTTGCAGACGGTTCTATTCTAGATCAAAGGTGACAACTCCATAAGATGGTCTCCTCGCGAAGGTAGTGTTGTGGTACGGGAGAAGGGTGGAGAGCCGGGAAGCAGTTTCGAGAGAGTCAAACTGGGGAGGCATGGATGGAGGAGGAGGGGGAATGACAAAGTAGTAACTGGCGATGGAGGAGGGTGCGGGGGAGGAACAACTGGCAACGGAGGAGGAAGGGGGCATGGCGGAGGAGCATGCAGGAGAGCAGCGAGCAGAGGAGGATGAGGAGGAGGAGCGGGCGGAGGAGGAAGGGGTTGCAAGGTTGGAACAGTAAGCGGATGCGGAGGGGGAGGGGCATGGGGAGAAGCAGGAAACAGAGAAAGAGGAGGAGGGGCACGCGGAGGAGGGGGGGGGGAGGGATCACCAGGCGAAGGAGGAGGCAGGCACGAGGGGGCATAAGGTAGGGGCAGCAGAGAAGGAGGGTGGGATGGATGATTAATAGGCAGGGGAGGAGGAATGGGGTACGTGGGAGGAGCAATGAGTGTAGGAGAAGGACGAGGTGTTGAGAGGAGCAGGCTACAGAGATGGAGTCGGAGGGGCACGGGGAGGAGCAGCGGATGGAGGAGGAGGTGGCGGGGGCACGGGGGAGGAGGAGGCGGGGGCGCGGGGAAGAGCAGATGTGAGGGAAGAGCAGTGGGCAGAGATCTTCTTCGACAAGCTTGGTAGGCCGACAGAGGAGGCTGGGGAGTGAGAGGAGGAGGGGGCATCGGAGGATGAGCATGGGGCATTTCAATCCTTTTACGTAAATTTAAAACCCCATGTATCCCTAAAGTTAACGTCTATTTGCGTTGAGGTTGGGCGGCAACTAACGTGAGGGGTACAAGTGATAGAACGACAAGAAGTCAGGGACACATCTGATATTACCAAAAAAGGAGGGACATAACTGATATTGCAATATCTCGGAGGAGCACAACTGATAAAATCCCTAATTAAAAATGAGGATGACATGTGGAGGTTCCAGGAGCTGCCACGTGTCGCTCCTAGAAAATTCAAAAATTAAATGTAAATAAAAATTAAAAAGGAAAAACAAAATGGGGTCAAATAAAAAAGTGGTACACAAAAATTGCTTGTCTCAGTGAGATATACAACTTTTGTGAAGGATAAACAATCAAAGGGAGTCATCTGTATAAAAGTATTTTTGGCGGTACCTCATAGATATAAAATACCGTATTTTTATCTTTTACAAATTTTTTGTCATTTTTAATGAGAGAAAAATCAAAATAAGATTAGAGAAAATATGAAAAGAACGTTTATAACTCAATATATTTTTTAGATTTTTGATAATTAAGAAAATAAAAAGATAAAATGAAGGGTATTTTATTCAATATGTACAATATACAATAGGGGCCCAAAACCTAAGTTTCACATACGAACTCTGATTTTATGAAATTGGTCTTGTTTTGAAGGTCTTTGAATGTATATTACTTTAAAAAAGTAAATCTAAATCAGACATTGTATGAGAGAGATATTCAGAATTTAAGGCTTTCAGTCTCAAACCAAGGCTCGGGTTTTATTGGTCAATTTTACAAGTTAGTATTTTTTTTGATATTTTTCTTTTATTAGTGTTAGTATTGATTTTATTAAATTTAAAATTAGTATAAATTGATACAAATAAGTGAAGTATGTTAATATATAGGTGAATAATATTCAGAATTTAAGGCTTTCAGTCTCAAACCAAGGCTCGGGTTTTATTGGTCAATTTTACAAGTTAGTATTTTTTTGATATTTTTCTTTTATTAGTGTTAGTATTGATTTTATTAAATTTAAAATTAGTATAAATTGATACAAATAATTGAAGTATGTTAATATATAGGTGAATATGTACAAGTGAAATTGGCTCCTTATTTAATGCAAATATGCATGTTAAAATGTGAACATTAATTCTAGATGCATGAATGTGAATAATGCACAATAGATAGAAATATGCATCTAATTACTCAAGAAAAAATATCTATTTTTGACTTTTAGATTGATGAATCACAAATTCATCGAAGCCGAGACTTCATTTTTTTGGTCCACCACTTGTAGATGATTTTACATATTTACCCGTACACACTGGTAATACAAAATTTTGGATGAAAAAGTTTCTAATTATGTACATATTCCATTTCCTGAAACAATGAAAAAGACAAAAAAAATAAAAATTTGAAGAATGCTTTGTCGAATCCTTTGATTGTGGAAATCATTCAGAACTTGGTCTTAAATATGCCATTGATGAATGCCATGGAGTACATTCCGACTGCAAATAAAGGACTTAAGGAAGCATGTACAATAAGGCATTGGTCTCACCCTCACAATCCCAGAAGCCAGAATGGAAGAATGAGAAACATATCCTCACAGTGGTAATCATCAATGCTATCTGAAATATCCATGATAAGAAGAAAGACAAGAAAGCACCACTCATCAGATGTTGCATGTTCAGTTTAGAGTTCAAGCGAACATTGCTCAACAGTGGGTCTTTTGTCACTACCAAGAAAACTATGACTTTCTTGTGGAGATTCAAGATACAAATTTATTCCTAAATGACATTGAGATCCATGAATTCATTTTCCCTGAGGAAGTAGTTGAGAATGCAGTTGAATTCCCCGTTGTCAATGATGATGAGATCTTTGCTGATGCGCTTGATGAATTCTGTGTAGGCCCCTTGAGCCTTGAATACCAAGAGCAGATTATTGAGGATTTCTACAATTAGGTGGACATAATTGAATAACTTTGTGAATCATTGAACGAAGAAGCTGAACTGCCACACGTGGACACTGAATTGTTGAATGAACCAATACCTGCAGTTATCGCTGAAGTCACCACAAAAGTACCTCCCACTCCGCCAGAGCCCTCTGCTCTCCAACATGAAGCATGACTTCATTGCAGAAGAACCAAACATATATCTGATCATAATCAATGATCATCTAACCGAAGACCAAGAATCTCATCTGATGGAGGTTCTTAAACGAAATTGCAAGGAGATAGTATGGAAGATATCCAATCTCCATGGGATCAATCCGTCCATATGATCTCATCACATCTACTTAGAATACGACAACATGCCTTCCTATGAATTTTAGAGGACATTGAATCCAAACCTCTTAGAAGTTATCATTAAGGAAATTCAGAAATGGTGCCACATGGGGCTCATATATCCCATCTCCGACAGTAAATGGGTGAGTCCCCTACATGTAGTACCCAAGAAGTCTGTGTTTACCATCATTACCAATGACAAAGGAGGAGATTTTGACCAGAATGCTGACCTCATGGTGAGTTTGTGTGAACTACAGATGTCTGAACCTCGCCACAAAGAAGGGCCGCTTTTCCATTACCCTTCATCGACCAGATTCTCGAGAGACTGGTCGCGCTGGAATACTTTTGCATCTTGGATGGCTATTCTGGATATAACCAAGTTGTAATCACTACTGAAGACCAAGAGAAGATGATGTTCACCTATCCATTTGGGAAGTACACTTTTCGAAGGATGCCGTTCGGATTGTGCAACACCCCCACTACATTCCAGTGATGTATGCTAGATGTATTTGTCGACATGGAGGGCATTTTTATGGAGGTATTCATGGAAGATATCACAGTCTACGAGAATTCCTTTGATCAATGTCTGGACTATTTAGACTGAGTACTGCGAAGGTGCTGCAAAGTAAATCTTGTGCTCTCATGGGAGAAAAGAAACTTCATGGTAACAGAGGGGATCGTATTGGGTCACATTGTATCCAAACGTGGCATGGAAGTTGATCCAACTAAGGTGTTGGTGATTTTAAAGCTTGATCCACCTACAGATATCAAGCAAGTCTGGTCATTCTTAGGGGATATCGATTTCTACCAATGATTCATTAAAGATTTTAACAAATTTGCCCGACCATTAACCGAATTGCTAGGCAAGGAGACATATTTTATTGTTGGTGACCATGTACTCTAAGCCTTCACACAATTAAAAGAGTTGATTGCTCAAGACCCAGTCTTGCAACCACATGATTGGCTACCATTTGAGATTTTGACGGATGCGTCGAATAATGCCGTCGATGCCGTTTCGGGATAGAGGAAAAATAGTGTGCCATTCGATATTCACTACACTCGTAGACCATTAAATGAAGCTTAGAAGAACTACACCGTCATCGAGAAAGAGCTGTTAGCAGTAGTTTTTGCCATGAAAAAGTTTAGATCGCATATTTTAGGATTCAAAGTGATTGTATACATAGATTACTCCATCATCTGGTACTTACAAAGCAAGAAGGATTCCAAACCTCATCTAATCATATGGATCTTTCTCCTCCAAGAATTTGACCTCAAAATTCGTGAAAAACCTGGAGTCAAGAATGTGGAGGCAGATTATCTTTCCAAAATTATTAATATAGAAGATCTTGAGAAAGCCAACATTCCTATCATAGAAACTTTTCTAGATGAAGCTCGCATTTCTTTAACCTTACTCCCATGGTATGCCGACATTGTGAATTACCTCATCTCCAAGAAGATCCCGGTAGAATGGCCAAAGAGAAGCAAGACAAGTTCTTGGCAGACAATCGCTTCTACCAGTACAAGGAACCACACTTATTTTGTGAGGGAGAAAACTACATATGGAGGACGTGCATACCTCAGGAGGAAATAACATGTGTCGTAGACCACTGCCATAAGCTTGAAGCCAGTGGATACCATTATAGAAAGAGAACGACAACGGAAGTGCTTCAATGTGGCCTATGGTGGCCAACCTTGTTTAAGGATGCAACTAATTGCATCAAGAGTTGCACTAACTGCCAGAGAATGGGTGGAAACATCATCTCTAGAGACATGATGCCTCTAAAATACATTCAGATATCTGATGTCTTTGACGCTTGGGGCATCGACTTCATGGTCTCATTTTCTAATAGTCTGGAATATGAGTACATCATGTTGTCTGTTGATTATGTTAGCAGACGGGTCGAAGCTATCCCTACCTGAACCATCAACTATAAGACAATATGCAGGCTCCTTCGGGAGAATATCATTTTACGATTTGGAAATCCAAAAATGCTGATATCATACGGAGGAAGTCATTTCGTAAACAGAGAGTTCAAGAAGCTGACCAAAGAATACCGCATCGAACATCGTGTCGCTACGTCGTGCCACCCATAGTCAAACGGCTTAGCGGAATGTTCAAATAGGGAGATTAAGACTATTATGCAGAAGCTTGTATGACCAGACAGGAAGAATTGGTCCCAACTCTCTTGGACTCGGTTTTTTGGGATTATTGCACAATGTACAAGTCTCCACTTGGCATGTCTCCCTACCACCTTGTTTATGGCTAGCCATGTCAGCTACCCATGGAATTAATTCTCAACTTTATAGGAATTGAAATTGTGTAATTTCAATTATGAGAAAGCGATCAAACACAGAAAAGTTGGATCTGAGCCAGTCACGTGATTCAGAGACTATGCATATGACAACAACTTCATGTACAAGGAGAAATTGAAGAAATGACATGTTAAACACGTCATAAGGAAGACTTTCGAGCATGGATAGAAGGTATTGTTGTTTGACGTGCGGTTAAAAATCTTTCCTGGCAACTGAAGAGCAAATGGACAAGATCATATATCATCCACACTGTGTGTGATAATGGAAGCCTCTTGATATCAGAAATGTCATCTAATGCACTGCTCTTCGTGGTAAATGGACAGTTGTTGGAACCGTACATAAAAATAGATACATTCTTGTCCTTTGTAGATTCTATTCAAGTTGTATATGAAGATAAGCTAACAACATCCACATCTGCTGAGTCAGACGAAGTAGACAAAAACAATTTTTAAATGATCTTTCTCTTCATCTTTTCTTCTTTTCATTTTCATTTTTCTTTTTTCTTCCGAGAAGGTGTCACCCCTTTCATCATTGATATACTTAACACATATTTTCTCTTAAGTATAGGGGGTGTATACCCCGAGTTGTTCATTCTTTGATCCCATACCTGTCCCATCTGCTTTTGACACACTATCTATACTTAAGGATATTTTGCTCTAACTATAAGGGGGGATAGGTCGAGCTAATGATTTCGTACATTCCCACCCTTGACCCTCCTTGCCTTGTGTACAGTATGTTATACTTAGGATTATTCCATCCTAAGTATAGGGGGGACGGTCAACTTCTCATTCGTTGATTCTTTAGATTTGTCATATAGGCTTTTCGATACCCAGTCTGAGTTATATATTCTCTTTTTCTCTCTAATTTATCAATACATAGTTTATGCTAAGTATAGGAGGGTCATACATACTTCGTATATACTTTAGCTATAACTCATACTTTTGTATTTCTAAGAAGTATGGCTAAAATACAATTAATTAACTATAAAGAATATACTTGTATAGAATTCATTAAAATTCTTTATATATACCGACTAATAAAAAGGGTGAAAATGCTTTGCAAAATGTTTGAAAAATAGTTTGAAAATCTCTTTAAAAAATCTTATGACAACTATTTGGAAAATGTTTTGTAAAGTATTTTTAACCTTTGTAAAAAATGGTTTGTTTGTAAAAAGTTATTTTCTTTTTTAATAAAATGTTTTGAAAATCTATTTGTGAATGTTTGGAAAATCATTGCAAAATATTTTGAAAAATCTTTGCAAAATGATTTTCAAATTTTGTAAATGTTCGTAAAAATTATTTGTCAAGTTAGCTTGCAAAATAAAGTTTCTAAAATGTTTGCAAAAATCTTTTCAAATTATTTTTAGAACTATGTACATAACTCAAGCCAATAAAGATCCTTTATAAACTTTATATATACAATCATGTAAGTTCCTAAAATCTCAATTCTTGTAAATAATAAAAAACGCTCCCATGTAAATATCTGTACATATTCCGTTTGCTTTAAAAAATTTATTTGTGAAAAATACTAAAATTTTGCAAACTAAAAATCCAAAAGTATTTGCAAAATCCTTTTTCAAAAATTGCATAAACATTTGCAAAAGCTTTCAAAATCCCTACAAAATTAAAATCAGACAATTGCATCACATAGAAATATCTTCCCTAAATTGTGCATAACATTATCATTTTTCTGATTGAAATTAACAATTGAACAAGTCTAAGTAAAATCGGAAGATTGGAGCTTGGTTAGACCTTAAATCTAGGAATCTTATACGAATTGGAATTGAGACGCTTTAGGTCTTCTAGACTTAATTTTTTGAGATCATGAAACTTGATTCGGTGTCGTCTTGACTGCCTATGTAGAATATTTCGGAGCACACACATGACTCTTATTGATAATAACCTAGCTTGCACATGCACCTTACACTTTTCTCACCTCAGTTGAAGTGGTAGAGGACTGGATATGTCGACATGAGACACAAGCCAATGGAAACATCATAAGTCACACGTTTGTCGCTGTTGTACCCAACCTGATCCAGTAGCAAAGATGTCTAATAACAGAAGTTATGGGTTGCAACAAAGATTCAAAAGAGGATAGTCTACTGTCTCACGAGGAAAAAGTCTATAAGTAAATGATGCTTATATAATATTCAAAAAATACATAATTAAAAACACCAAAAAGAAAGATGGGAAAAATTTCAAGAAAAAAGAATTCCCGTTAGAGCATGTATATTTGTATATAACGAACAAGCAATCTTGATCTTCAAAGGCATATGTATGTGAGCCAGTAGTCGGGTGACTTGGCTACACTGGTCAAACATCTACACTGGTTACCATCATTCTTCTCTCCACCTCCTCTTCTTGAGTTGGTTGTACTTGAACTTAGAAGGGAATACCCTGCTTCTTAAGGAAAGAGTTGTTGGAACGGGAATTAGGGTCACCATGTTGGAGAAGACTGATTTTTATTGCTTCAGCCGAGGAGAGTTACATATCACACACACTATCCAAGATAAGTTCATAGTCGTAAGGGTTTGCGTATGAGTTGATTTATTCTGACCTGACTATTGAGGGAGACTTGAGCGGAGTTTTGTGACTCTAAGAGGTTTTTGTCATTCAAATCTATTTCCTACTAAGGTCCGACCACACCTGAAATCCAAAGGTTTGACTTACGCTCCAAACATTGATTTTGAGAAGACAAGTTTAAGAATTTAAATCAATCCAAGTTCTTTTTTTATTTATTTTCATTTCATGCACTTATAGGCATAAGTGTTTGCTATGGACTAGCAAAGGCAAGTATATGGGGTGATGAATCTCCATTTTATCACCTTTATTCTTTCAATTGGCCTTTAATCCCTAGTTAAATGCACGTATATATCATTATTTTGCATAAATTAAAATTTGTCATTTATAGTATAAATTATTGTATAAAATACAATGTTTAAAGACAAAATAAAAGAATAAAAAAAGAAAAAAAGAAATAAAATGCCAAAGGTACTTTATGACTCCAAACCTCGAGACCTAAGCATCATGATAACTGGATCACCAAGGAATAAAGTAGTAGGAGGTGAGGGCCAAAAACATCAATAAAACCTTATTTGTTCTCCAGTAATCCATTTTTGGGACCATTTTATTGTCTATTCTTTATACCTCAAATAAAGGAACTTTGTACAAGAAAGTTTTAGATAAAAATACATAGAAAAATACAAAATTTGTTTCACACAAAAATAATACACAATGTACATTTTTTACTCAACATAAAAAGTCAAAATCCAAACTTCCCAGGCACATATCTTCTCCATATGAAAATCGAATGCACCAAAATCACATTTAATTGTATATAACTTTTTGTTAGCTATTTAGTTAAAGTGGTTTCACTTAATTTGAAGTTAAGATGCGAAAGTTAGATTTTAGACCCTTATTGTATAATATTCCTTAATAAAACATTCATTTTATTTATTCTTTATAACTTTTATAATTTTATATTTTCGAAATTTTGTAAATATTACATATAATATAAGTTCATATTTATAATATAATAAACCATAAAAAACAATGAAATAAAATAATGTATAAAAATACTTATATGAATATATTATACTTATATCTATGTAATTAATACCATATTTAGTTAAGTGTATAAATTACATCAGAAAAATATAACAAAAGGATATACTTATGTATATTTAAATAAGTTATAAATATATAAAATATGTATATAAAATAATAAAATATAAAATACAAACTAAAAATAAAATACACATAACATAGGTAAATATACTTATAAATGTATCTCTAAAAAGTAACTTGTAATAAACTCGTAAAAATGAATAAAAATCATATTAGAATAAATAAAACTTTTAACGTTTTAAGAAAAATAATAAAATCGTTTAATATTTATTTTTGAATTATTTCTACTATTATTCTACATTCTTTCCTTTTCTGGTTGATGTGGCCTGATCAAGGTCGAGTCAGAGTTGACTCCGACCAACTCCTCGCCCTCCTTGGTTTTGCGAATGTCAAAGTTTTTGACCTATCTTCCTCATATTTTTCACACTTGATTCTTTCATCCATTTAGATCGATCTCTTCTTGACTTTTTCTCCTTGACTATTGAACTTACAAGCTGACTACTCATATCGATCTAAGAGCTTCTGAATTATGTGTGAGTCTCAAGTCAGCCTCACATGTATAAAACACTGCCTCTCACCTCTCTTCACTTGATCCTCCTTTTGCCACCAAATGCTAGCTCTCTCGCATCTAGGAGAATCTTGGTGATAGTAGGATGTCATAGGAGAGCTTAGCGGCCCAGTTGGTATTGAATCGAAGTCGATCCGAGCTTAGTCACCTCCTCCATCGCGAGCTCACTCTGGCTCGGTCCAAGTCAGGTAGTGTTCCTTTCTTTCTCGTATTTTCATTCATCAGCATAGCAGTAGTGTAATTAAGCTTTTGTTTCGATTGATTTCGCTTGATATTTCGTAAAATCGAAAAAACTAACTCACTAGAGTTATGGCTCCGTCGCCTTATTCTGATGTGCTCGACTGCACTCCACCTGCTCGATCACCCACGTCTCCTTTCCCAACATCTCTCCTTCGCTACCAGCACCTCCAAACACCTAGATCTCGTAAAGATTTGGAGATCAAGTCCTCCTTATCTTCCATTCGCCGGAGGACACAACCATGCTCCATTTCCACTCCATTCGCATCATTCCGACCGTCAGAGAGATTGCCTTTTGTCCTCTAACAAGCTCCTACAAGAAACGAAGAGAAAAGATCCCTAAGCAGGGGTCCTCGAGGTAGGATAGTATCCCCAGGTCTCGACCCTCGCTGGAGTTATTCCTGTGGGTCTCGAGCCATTTTGTAGGCCCAATACGATCATCCGAAGCTTTGATCATTGGATTCCTTTTAGGGATCTTAATCTCGGGCTTTCACTCCCAATCGTCATCGCCTCCTCTCTACCTGCCTCGTGTTCAAGTGGGATCTACAACATCGTTGGATCGCGCTTTATGATGGTATTTGCACACACAATCTCCTCTTTTTTGTGTTTTAATTTCAGTCTAGAAGCATTCGTATGCAGTTTAAATATTTTTGTAATATTTTCATGTTATCCCCTATATTTTCACTATTTGCATTTCGGTATAAGCACATCACCTCACATGCCTGTGCATGTGAAGGGGATGGGCTTTTTGCACTTAAGCTCTTGAGATTTTTGTATTTCATCTCAGTCCTTATTTTTTTAAGAGTAAATTCTACAAAAGTCCCTGAACTATACACCCAATTTCAGCTTAGTCTCTCAACTTTCAAAAGTAACAAATGAGTACCTAAAGTATCTTTCGGTCGTAATGTGGTCTTTTTACAACGGAAGAAGGAGACGATCGTCAACTCTAATGATGTCTGGACGAAATTATCCCTGGAATGGACTGCTATAAATCCCCCAACTTTCTTGATCATCCCCGATTAGGGGGTTGACTATTCCCCAATCTCCTCCCCAAATCCCCCAAATGCTCATCTCCATCCAAAGAATCACCACCACCACCATCTCCATCGTCCGATTCCCTCCCCATGGATCCCAATCTCGTTGTGTTCTCCCCCTTCTCCTATATTCCCCTCTTACCACCATTCAAAATTCGAAGTCAGTGCTCGAAACCCTCAAAGTTCACGGTTTTATGGATGCCCTAATCGATAATCTCGCTCGTAGATCCCCATGGATCCTCTCCTCCCGTTCCGATGATCTCGTGGGCACCAAAATGAGCTATCTTTGCCAAGAACTGGGCCTCGATCGATCTGATCTTGTAAAGATCTAGACTTCTTATCCGGTTGTACTTCGTAACATCTTAAAGAACACCATCATACGGTATGTCAATTATCTCGAGACCCTTCTCGACATGCGACATAGTGTAGTTTGTGTGATTGTGCGGGTGCCATGTCTCCTCTATCGTGCACATGGCAGAGTTGCATCGAATGTGACTTTCTTGAAGGACTCTTGTGTCACTGATTTGAGCATTAGGAAGTTGTTGTTCATGCTGCACTCGACCCTTGTATACTACAAGTCGGAGTGGTTCTGTTCGCTACTGGATTCTATGGTATCTGCCCTATGTTTGTTTATGCAATCTCCGTGAAGTCGTCGATGAGCAGCTTGACATGGGAGAAGAAGATAAGGGTATACCTGAGCTTTGATTGGTCGGTCAAGGAAACCAAATTGGCATTCAGGAGGTGTCCATTCTTGTATACATAATAGGAGGAGAGGCAAAGACAAAAGCTAGATTTTGTGACGAAGGTGCTCGGTATGCGACCCACGGAGGTGTTGGTATGCATGAATGTCATGACATGCAGCTTGGAGGGGACTTTGATCCCAAGGTGTTGTGTTCTGAATGCGCTGATGAAGAAGGACTCGTGAAGGACATGAAGGTGCATTAGGCTCTGTGTAAGAGAAAACAAACGTTTGTAAGGCTCTTTGTAGAGAAGTATCAGGATAACACTCCAGAAGTCTGGGAGGTTTTTCAAGGAAGATGTAGTTTTCGGGTTTCAATTATGAGTGATGAAGTTATTGACACCTATCTGGGATGTTCTTCTCTTTCACTTGGAATGCACGACAGAGGTGTTCATAGCCGTCCCCTCCCCTCCCTCTCCTCGAGCTCCGCAGCTCCCGCTTCCTCGACCGCTACAAGCTTCAGCCCAAGGTCGTCCTCCCTTCATCCTCCTTCCTCTGTTGCTACCCTCCGTTGGGGATGACCAAGAAAGTTGGGGGATTTTTATAGCAGTCCATTCTAGGGGTAATTTTGGCCAAATAGTAGAGTTGACGGCCATCTCCTTCTCCAGCTGGAAAAAGACCGCATTGTGACCAAAAAAATACTTTAGATATCCACTTGTTGCTTTTGAAAGTTGAGGGACAGTTGAAATTGGGTGTATAGTTCAGAGACACTCTTTTTGAAACAATAGTGCAATAATTAAGTAAAATTACATTTGGATCTCTATGCTTTGTTCTAATTTCAAAAGTACCCCTCCATATTTTGGGAAAAATTGTGTGTTTACCCCATGTACTTTCTTTTGGTGTTTGGATGTGGTCTATAAACTTTAAATATTTCCAATAATGCCCATGATAGAATGTATTTTGTTTTTATAGATTTCATTTTTTGAAAAATAGCTCCGTGTCTTTAATTTTTTGTATAAAATCCCATAAATACCTGATATAGCTATCTACCACATATATTTTTGATTGGATATTTAAGGCCTATTTTCCATTTATTAAAAATAAAAAAGAAATCTTTTATTCCCTGTTTATAGTAAAAGCCCCATAAAAATATAAAAAACTTTTGGAAAAATTCCAAAAAAGTGATTATGTATTATAGTATTTTACAACTCCATACTAAAAAACCCTAGAAATAGAAAAAGAAAACCAGTAAAATTAAAAAGTTTCAAAATATATACAAAAATCATAAAAAATTAGAAATCTAATTTTTTATGTCTATTTATAATCGTTTTATATTATTAGCTATTTATTAAAATTGATTTAGAGAAATTTTGACATTTTTTACTATTTTTAATCTCCAAATTAATTCATCCCATATCTTTAAGCCCTGTTTTGGGATATTTTCGGCTTTAAAAATATATAGAAATAAGAAAAAATTCTAAAAATCACAAAATAGTAGAAAAATTATAAAAATACAAAAAAATTATTCTACAATTTTTGTTTATTTTTACTTGTACTTATAAATATATTACCCTATAATGTATATATAGTTATATGGAAAAAATGGAGCTGCCCCATAGGGGTAGCCAACATGGCTGCCCCCACCTCATTTTTAGCAAAATTTTTTTATTTTTTTTGGAAAAATATCGCCATGTATATTCATCCCTTCCCTCCTATATGTCATTCGAATTTCGTCATAAACAGATACTCCTACGGCCTCCATCCGGACGTCATTTTTTTAACGGTCGCAGGAGTTTTTAAATCAACCCTGTCTGGATAGAGACCGTAGGAGTCTTTGTTTCTGACGAAATTCGAATGGTATGTAGGAGGGATATAGGGATGAATATACATGACGATATTTTTCAAAAAAAATAAAAAAATTTGCCCAAAAATGAGGCGGGACAGCCATGTTGGGGCAGCCCCATCAACCCCTAGTTATATATATTCCTATATTATTATATTAAAAAGAAAAATTAAAAATCATAAAATATAAAATAATATATGTAAAAATTAAAAATCATAAAATATAAAATAATATATGTATATATAAAATTTAAAAACCAAATATATATATAATTAAAAACCCATAAAATTTTCAAAAACCTCGAAAATATCTAAAATCATTTATTTTCTTATTTAGCCATTTTTGATTGTCTGTCCTTCGTTGTTTCATGTATTCGACCCCTACTGTACTTGTCCATTATACAATCTATTGTAGGGTATAATAAATTTTGATTCACAATGCTTGCATTGATTTTCTATATATTGTGCGAGTTAATTGTTGTTTGACTTGACTCTTGTGAACGACCGTCTTAACGGCATTTTATTTTCGCCATCCACAGGGATAATATTTTAGACCCTCGCAAAACTCATCTCAATAGTATGCATCGAGGTCGATACATGAGAATTCTAACAGTCTTTTAATTTATCGAGAATCTTTGGAAGTTTTTACTCAATATGGTTGTTAGCGGACAGGTTCAACGCTCCAAGGGACATGGCGTTACAAAGATCTCGAGTATTTTTCACACATATTTTTAACAAGAACAAATAGTTTTTCGTAAAGAGAGAAAACTAGTGACACCAATGTCAGTATACACCCCACCCAAAGAGTAAATAGGATGATGGCCTTCATTGAGATCTTGAGAAGTCAAATTAGCTACTTAGTCCTCCAAGTAGTAAATGCGGAGGTGGGCACAATGATCGGACCAGAAAGAGCAGAGTAGGAGTTCAATATTGGAGCGACCCAAACAACGATAGTTGGGACGTCTTACTGGGGATGCAAACGGATACGAATATATCTGTATCTGATCTGTCACCGTATCTGTTTTATATAGATTTTGACATCCGTATTTGTATCCGTTTTAAAATGGATATGGATATGGATATCGTTTTGATATCCACAAATATTCGTATCCGTATCCATATATCCGTTTTCGTATATAAACATAGTCATAGATTTATTTTTAACCCTATATAATATAATTCTCTACCTCCTTTTACCATATTTATATAATTTTTATGATACAAACACATCTAGTAAATTAATATCAGATGTTTTCCATCCAATTCTTATATATTTAAGTCGATTCTATAGAGTATTTCTAACATTACCGTGTGCGATCACTATCCGTTTTACACTCATACTGTTTTTTAAGGATATGGTATGATAGTTTTAATATCCGTCAATATTCGTATTAGAAAACGAATAAGGATACGGTAATACCTATATCTGTATCCGTATCCGACTGTTTGCATCCCTACATCCTACTCTAGTTTGGGTGATGGAAAACCCTCAATCCATACTCTTGAAATGGGTACATGGCATGAGCTTCACAAATATATGTATAGACAGGTTTGGTTCTGCACCAGGGTACACATGCAATAGATTGCACGAGCATATTGTTAAACTCTGACGAGGTTAAGACTTGAAATCAGCTAAGTCTAGGGTTAGTTTTTGTTAGTGGTAAGAATTTCAAAAAAAATAGTTTAAACTTTTTACTTGTTTTGGTCCTTACAATTTAGCTATCAGGAGTCAATTCCCTTATTAAAAGAAAGAGAAATGTTCTTTAGAAGGAGAAATCTCACAAAATGCAAGAGAAACGATTATCATGATCTTCACGGAGTTGAATAATTTTACATTAACACATGTAAGAAGTCTAGGGGACAATAAACTGCCTGATTTAATTTAATTATACTATTCAATACATACTCGATTTTAGAAAGGAAATAGATTTTTGAAAAGCTTAGGTAATAATTTAGGCGTGTGTTGTTGCATACTATATTTAGAATGTGGTATTGACCAAAATGGATTTTCAATCAATTAAAACAATAGCCACTAATGTGCCATTTATCTTAACTACTGGATTGAATATCAGCGAATGTAAGGAAATGCTTTCCATTACTCAAGCAAGGTGCAACATCTTAACCATCGGATTGGATATCACCTAATGAGAATCCACCTTATTCATTATCCCATATTGCAGGATTTTTAGTAAAGGATTTACTGACAATGAACTTTGAAAAGAGTGTAAGTATTGAAATCTGTTGTCTCGATTAACAAGTTGTGGCATAATATTATATAGGGTTTTTTACCCAGCAGACTTTATAATCTTTGTCAATTACCTTTACGACCTTTGAAACAACCTAATTCCCACCTCGACCCCGTAAACTTGCTCCGTCTTACCTCACAGACCCTGTCATTAATTTGAGACTGCTTCGGTTAACTAGCTTGGGTTTAAGTTGAGTTAATCAAACCCTAGCGAATCTAATGGTTCATGTGGGTCCCCATCGCCCGAACATCTCTTTTCATGAACATGAATGTCGATCCGAATCCACGCTAGTCTCGTCGCTATCATCGACTCCAGGGACATGGGGCAGACGTGGAGGAGCTGCAAGGTGAAGGAGGGATCCACCTGCTCATCCTCCCCATCCGATCGCTGGAGCTCTTCGGTGCCATAAAAATTGAAGCTTGGAACCTTCGACTTCAAGCGCATAGCAGCTGCCTTCCTCCGATGACCCATTCCGGAGGCCTCCAGGAGGTCGAATTCCACAAGATCTGAAGGCAGTCTCTCTTTGAACTCTGTGAGATCTGAAGGCGCGGTCGCTGTTCCGATTCTGAGAGGTCAAACCGTGGGGAACCATTGATGTGGGTCTTCAGAGAGGACCCAAGAGCCGCCGGTAGCCCTCTCTGTTGTCATCGGCGAGGACTCAAGAGAGTGCATGACGACATCCATGGTAGAGGAGACGACGCCTGCCTCCACAACCGGGAGACGGTTGATCACCGGGAGGAGGATGTCGAGGAGTACCTTGGAAGCAGGGTGGGAGGAGGAGGGGTCAAAGACAGAGCGAACAATGGAGAAGAGTGTGGAGAAGGGGCAGAGAGGGGTGGTGGAGGGGTCTTGGGAGGCGAGGAAGTGCTCGAGGAGAAAAAGAGCGGTGATGGAGTTGCCGGAAGAAAAGTGGAGGTCTGCGAGTTGAAAGGAGTCGAGCGGAGCAGGGGGGAGTAGGTCGAAGGTGGTGGGGTGCTGGAGGGGGAAGCGCCACTGGGCGAAGCTCTGGCGGAGGAGGAAGATGAGGAGGAAGAGGAGGTGTAAGGGGGAGGTGGTTCGGTGAGTGGTGAAGGTGGGTTGTTGGTAATGGTAGTGGTAAAGTCTGTGGTGGTGTGGGGGAACGACACAGGAGGAAGGTTGGTTTAGGTTTGGAGTAAGGGGAGGGGTGTTGGAGGGGCTGAGAGGGGAATGGGTGCAGTGGCGGAAGATGGAGTAGGAGAAGAGGGGCTTCAACTTTGGGTGGTGGGATTTGCTGGCCAAGGCAGTGGTTCCCGAGGGTGGGAGGGCGAGGGGCGGAGAGCGGGGAGGGTACGTGGGCGAGGGGCATAGGGTGAGGTGATTGGAAAGGGAGATGAGGAGAAGGTGAGGGGGAGTGACACTAAATGTAAATTTGATAAACAAAATGGGTATAATGTAAAAAAGCATAACGGAATCCGTTAGTTTTAACAGGTAAATGGATGGGAGTTAACCACAGGGTATGTAGGGTAAAGGTTAGCAAGTTTACGGGGTCGAGGGGAGAATTAGGTTATTTCAAAGGTCGTGGAAGTAATTGACAAAGATTATAAGATCTGTCGGGTAAAAATCGCTATTATATATGTAACATATCCAACTTCTTTTCGAACTTAGCATCAAAAGGACACAGTTATGAAGAGCACCAACGAATCCTGAAGTCCAGCTCTAGAGACTGATGATAATGGCAATGTTAGGCCTGGACAAGATAAAATGATGTGCCAACATGAATAGAAGAGGTTTTGGGAATATTTCCAAAAGAAAAGTATTTAGATCCATTAAGACAACATTGACCTATAACAGAAAATAATTCGACTATTTTGATATCATATCTTTCGATTTTAAATTTATAATAATGGATATTATTCGTCGTTATAGTTGCTAGTATTAAATTGCAATCGATACTATCTGCAAAATTATATTTGATCACTGAAATCCGCAAAGAATGTCTTATTTGCTACTATATTGCTAGAAACAGATCATATAACAAAGATTTTCTTGAAAATTTTATTTCACAAGTAGCTAACTTAACTAGCAACAATTAGTACACTTCTTATTAGAAAAGTTAATTAGCAACGAATATGATATCGATCGCAAGCTAGAAGAGATAAGTTTGCAAGAACAACATTGCTGTTATAAGTGTAATCTCAGAAGACAATGAATATTCAAATTATTAATTATTCGTCACCGTAAACCAAATCTGCGGAATGATGACAATGTCATTTTAGTCCCATTAACAATAAACTTATAAAGCGTCAGCACAAACAGTTAGTCTGTTTTCATCAAATTTTAGAGATGAATGCGCAAGTTGAAAATCAACTAGAAGATGGGTATCTTTCACGTAATTAAACTTTCTGATATAATATGATCAAACATGTTAGTTGAGGTGTGCGATCAAAGAGACAAAGGGATTCCAGACGATCATGGAATGCAGTTAGGGATGTCAGCGGGTCGAGTTTGGGGCGGATATTACTATTCCCAAACCCATACCCATTTATAATATCACTACCCATACCCACCTATTTATTAATTAGTTCATTTCTAGCGGGTACCCATATATCCGTCGGATACCCATGTACCCAATGGGTACCCATATCTTGGATATGGTAAATCTTAAGTTGTTTACAAATATATACAAGATTTTCACAAATAGATGAAATAGAGCGAGATCGTGTAATATGGAGATTCATAAAAATGTGCAATATATAGAGAATATTAAAATTTTATATATGATAAGTGCTTAACTCTTTTGTGTTGATAGTTTTTGTTTATTAAAGATATAAAAAATTCATGTCTATTTTTATATATATTTTTTATTCGGGTTTGGGGCGAGTTCTGGTTCGGGTACCCACAAAGCAATCCCCAACTCATACCCGCATGGATAGTCAATTCAAATCCCAAACCCGTCCAAAAGTAAATGGAGCGGATTTCGAGTCTTTAAATAGTTCGGAATGAGGTCGGATACCCAAATGTGTAAATCAGATTAACATCCTTAAATGCAGTGGACAGGATGAGATCCAAAGATGGAAGATCCACGTACAGCTCAATCTTCAAATCAGGAAAGAGGTCATCGTTGAGTTCCCAACTGGAGAACGTCAACACAAGAAAAAGGTGGGAAATTAGGACGGAAAACAATGGACCACCATTGGGGGATTGATGATTCCTGTGGGAGCCAAACCAAACACGCAATCGCTTCTCCTCAGCAGCTTCTCATCCAACAGCTCTTCTGCGTGTTCTCACCAAACACTGCCCACGTAAAGAAGCCCTTGACTGGGCTTCCACTCCTTGGGGTTACATATATGCTCTTCAGGAATCTGATATCCGTGTTTTCTTTCTGCTTTATGCTGAGTATCTATCCACAGGAAGTTAGTAGAAAATCATGTTGGGTTCATCGGCCATTTTTGTGTTAATCTTTGAGTCAATGTACTGACGTCGAAATAGGGATGCAAATGGTCGGACACGGATACGGATATAGGTATTATCGCATCCTTATCCGTTTTTTAATACGAATACAGATGCGATGGATATTAAAACTATCTTACCATATCCTTATAAAACGGATACGGATGTAAAACGGATATTGATCGCACACGAGTAATGTTAGAAATACTTTATAGAATCGACTTAAATATATAAGAATTGGATGGAAAACACATGATATTAATTTGCTAAATATTTTTGTATCATAAAAATTATATAAATATGATAAAAGGAGATAGATAATTATGTTATATAGGGTTAAAATAAATCTATGACTTTATTTATATACAAAAACGGAGATACGGATACAGATACAGATGTTTGCGGATATCAAAACGATATCCATATCTGTATGCATTTTAAAACGGATACGGATGCCAAAATCTGTACAACATGGATACGGTGGTGGATCGGATACGGATATATCCATATCCGTTTGCATCCCTACATCGAAAGATTCAATGGGATCTAGCGCTTTCGGTTGAAGCTTAACACAAGCCTCTAT
Organism: Ottelia alismoides; assembly: GCA_037367405.1. Classification (NCBI taxonomy): domain Eukaryota; kingdom Viridiplantae; phylum Streptophyta; class Magnoliopsida; order Alismatales; family Hydrocharitaceae; genus Ottelia; species Ottelia alismoides. The sequence goes on along the minus strand of JAZKJV010007615.1, from coordinate 434,126 downwards.
TGAAGAAATAAAATACTGAACTTATAGTAAAATGTATCTAAGTAGAACTCTTTAGCTCAAGCCCCATGCTGGAAGCCTGCCTTATCATCATCAAAATCAAATATGAAAATCTCTGAAAATTGTAAAAACCAACCAAAATGATGGAGGGATAGATAAAGTAGGAGAGAGAGAGAGTGTGTGTGTGTGCGCGCAATGCAAGAGAGAGACTCGCTTATTGCAATCTTTTGCTAAAATAAAAATACCACTAGGTGCCTTATACTTAGGAGTACATCCCATAATTTTGGTTCCCAAATGTATAGATATTTAGTATCTTTTTAAAGAAATCAGAAAATAATTAAAAGATAAAAATATACCCAAGATTTCCAAAAAAAAGATTAGAGACAATTCCTTTTTACCCATTGTAGCACATATCCAAAAACCACTAATAAACTCTCTAAAAATCGTATAAAAATTCAAAAACACACAAACTGTAAAAACGGATACATATTTGTAGATTATTATATCTACTATAAAAATAACTAGCAAATTGTATTTCCATTAACTAGATATAAAGCATTTTTCTCCCATATTTTTACTTCAAGTCAAAACTGTTTTCGAAATCCCCTTTCTTTTGATTTCCTAGAAAATGATTTTTCACTTTTAGAATTCAAAAACCTTATTAAAACTCAAAATCACAAAGATATTTTATTTTGCATGTTTACTTATTTTTACACCTTTTTATAGAATTGAATAACTTCATTTTTTGTAAAATATAAATATGTTTTCCACTTTTATTATATTCTCAAAATTAAAATTAAATAATGAGGAAATTAAGAAGAAAATAAAAATTCTAAATTCAATAAAAATTTGAAAAACTAAAAGAAAGTAAAAGTGCATAAAAATAAAATATATAGATATATTACCATTATTTATCGTATAACAAACAAATAAAAATAATATAAAATGTATAAAAATAAAAACACAAAAGCACATCGAAACACCAATGAACTACTTGAGTGGAACATTAACCTAAGCCCACTTTAGCAGATCTTTACATAATTGTATTGTTTCATTGCTAAGTTCGACCTTGGATTTCACTAAGTTAATAAAAGTTTGAAATTTGTTTGTTAATCATTTGAGATTAATATATTGGCACCATGAATGCAAGTAATGTAGATGGATATCTTGTATATAAGAGGTGTTGATATTGGTAAAGAACCTTTATTGTGGATCATCTATCCATCCAAGATATTGTTGGTTATCTAAATGAGGAACCTTTACTGTGTACTTTAGATAATTTTCAGATGGTTTTCTACACATTAATGGTAATTAAAGAATCGATACATCTATCAAGCTTATGAGTCGAGTGAGTTTAGTTACACCTTTTGGAGGTTTGTTTCATAGTGAGTATGTGTACCCTTGAAAGTGAATTGTGCATTTCATAGTACACACAGACTAATGGCTACTGTTATCATTGTTGTTGAGTGATTGCTCAAAACATTACATTTTGCATGGACCTAACTTGAGAACCTAAGTAGTCGTAGCAATAACAATTGTGTTGTTCGAACTTCCACTATTAGTCGTGCACCAAATATGATGCATTAAAAAAATTACAGGCTCGTTGCTTACAACCTTTATAACTTTTTCTTTATGAGAAACGTTTTGGAGAGATATTGTATCATCTTGGGGCTACACCTGAGCCAGGATAAAGGCTAACGAGCCTCACAACTTGTTGGGTTCATGCCCACGTGGACATGTGGACCACAGTCAAATACTAAAGCTCAAGTTGTTCAATAGTAGTTCTCACTAATTACCCACTCTCACGCTTGTGATTGCTAGATGTGTGACTACGTTTGGGGTGCTACATTATCCTTCATGTGTAACATCCTTATTGTCGAATGGTTCGATGCATATTCCCAGAAATATTGGGGGTTGCACGTTCTTAGATAATCCTTTCCTCCTATCTCTTCGATAGGGTGACCACCTCATAGGTAGCATTGTCCACTATTTATTAGAGGGAACTTGCTCTAATATTATTTATGATGCCTCGGGCATAGACCAAGCCATTATAGAGTATTGCTAACCTTCACAACTTGTTGGGCTCTGGCCCAACCCAAGTGGGCATGTTGTTCACAACTCAAAATACTTAAACCTAAGTTATTTAGTAATAGTTCCTACTACTTACCCACTCTCACACTTATCACTACTAGATATGGGACTATATTTGGGTTGCTACAAATATATTTTTGTGAGCATATTGTTTCAGCTTCACATATATGCATAATGTATCTCTTATGGACTTGAATTCTTTTTAGGATATGAATAATGAGAATAAATATAGTTTCCTTATTTCAATTTTCTTTTTTCTTATTACCTTATATTTAAAATGTTGATCTATGTGTATCTGATGGTCTTAGGTTCCTCCATAATGTCTTAAAGGCCTCACGAGAAACAAGCCCTATATTACTTTTTGAAATCGGTACCTATTATAATCATAAGTATATGATTCTGGTAGAAATATCTTGAGTATAAATCAAGTGTCTCCAAACCCCCAAAGATATTAGCCAAGCTTGAAATGATGTTTTAAACACTATCCCAAGATTGAACTTTCATGTCCTCCTACTTATCAGGATAGAAATAACCAACTCAATGCCTTCACATAAGGAATGTCCCCTAGGTTGAAATGCATCCCCTCGTGTCATGTTGTAACCATGAACAACCTAGTCAATAATTCAAAACTCGATTGGAAAAAGGAGTTAACTAATACCAACTACCTCATATAATCACAATCCCATAATCATTGTAGAGATTGTTCATTGATGAATATGTGATTCATCAAAGTATTTATCATTCATTATTCTTCTTATTTAAACTATTCAGTAAAATGTGTGCATAATCGACTTAAATTAACTTCTAACTATATGTAATTAACTAACCCTAATTTATTGTATATTTGTATATATTTTATTCTCCTTTATTGTATATATTTGTTTTGAGTTTAAAAAGAAACTGAAAGTACAAAAAAATAAAGAATTAAAAATCAAATGTTTTTTCTTTAGAAATTCTTCGAAAATTATTTCTCCCTTTGTTTAATTCATTTTGGATTTTCTATCAACACGAAACTTGTAGATCTCGTCGAGATATACAACTTTCATGTTTTAAAATTTCCTTAACTTTTGTTGTAATTATTTATTTTGTATGTTTATTTGATTTGTTCAATTCTCTTTTATATTATTGGGACACGTGGTTCTCCTTGGAGATGCCACATGGCCTTCCCTTTCATGCGCCACACGCCTCCCGTGTTGGCCCACACGTGGTTCTCCTTGGAGATGCCACGCGGCCTTCCCTTTCATGCGCCACACGCCTCCCGTGTTGGCCCTTGGATCCAACTCTACTAGTCGCATCACCACCACACACTTCTGCTTCTCTCTTAGGTTCTTGATTAGAGCTCCAGATCTAATTTGGAGTGCCCATTCTTGCTCCCATCCAGACCATTGGATCGTGAGATCCAATGGTCAAAACCGCATCTCCTACCTCTCGCCCCACGATCTTCCTTGTTGTGCACCTTTCCCCTTTCCATTTCCCCCATGACTCTGATAGCCCCCTCACCCTCTTGACCTCATCGAGTCAAAGCTCAACCATCCCTCATCTTCGCCTTACATCTGTCCCTTCCACTCTCCTTTCCTTCGGTCCTTCATGAGCCCATGAACCCACGTCTCTAACCCCTGCACCTCATCTACTCCAACTTCAAATACTCCACCTCTGCCTCACTTCACGTTCATCGACCTTCATGCATGAAAACTCTGAGCTCCAGACTCCACCATCGTGATAGGAAAAGAGAGAGAGAGAGAGAGAGATCATAAGCATAGATAGAGCAATCTTACCGTCGAGATCCTCACCTTCTCAGGTAAGCTACAACCTATCAGCTGCTCGAGCTTTACACCTTTGTCCTCGGGCATGTTAAGCGAGGTTCGGAGCACTCCAAGCTCCCATCTAGAGGTCTGTTCTATCCTCCATTTCATCCGCATCCATTGTCTTCTACCTCAGATAATTCCTTCTTCATAACCATCCCAACCACATCCCCTCAGCCTCGGCTACATGCTAACAACTGCAAGTATCAATTTCCTTTGAATGGTCAGATATTGGAGCCCCTCTCCAAACTCAAGCTTCACGACGGCGATACCTTCCCCAACACACAACTTTAGACTGTCTTTGAGCTCATACATCATCATAAAACCCTCGCAGAGGCTCCATCTATCTTCGTCGATCTTCACCGCCTTCAGATTCATTGAGAGGAGAAAGAGAACCTTCATAGAGATCTGCCCAAGCACCACCACATGCGGTGTAAAGGGAGGAACATCATCTACAGGTGTCATTAGATATGATCTCCCGGATCTGATCTAACAGCCAGGATCGCTCCCGAGCCTCTCGCCGAAGCAACGATTCATCTCTTAACCTTGAGTACCGAGCCAACATCCGAGCCCATGTAAAGCTGCCACTTGCTCACCGAGCATCATGCTTCCATAGCATTGTGTTTTTTGCATGTGACATGGGAAATTTGCATTGGGGCCCCTGGAAGTCTTCGATATTGCTATTAGGTCCCTGATTGCACAAGTGCATAACACGTGTCATGTGTTAAATTACAAGATAAGCCTTGTGTTTGATTTTATTGTATTATAGTCCTTCTATATATTGTGAAAATTGCATGTAGCCCCCTGCGGATTTTGCTAATTGCATTGAAGCCCCTATTTGGACCGTTTTGAAGTAAAAAGTTAATGTTTTCTTTCATTTAGGCCCCTGAATTGAATTGTGAATAACTTGAGCACCCTTTATCCAAATTGCATGAAATTGGTCTTGTTTTAACGCTAAGTTAATGCTTTTTAATGTGGACTAATTGGATTCAGTTTGTAACCTATTATGCGTGATTGAAAATCTGGAGAACTTAGGTTATTAATTGAGCTTAATTGATTTCCTTGATTGGCTTGATAAATAGATTAAATGCACCACTTTGATCCCTGATTTGATTGACCATTAAGTAAATTTCCAGGAACTGAATTTGAAATTTATTTAACTTTTAATTCTTGAGTTAATGTGACTTTTAGAGTTTAATTATTCATTCATTAAAATTGACTTAAAGTGTGATGTATATTAAACCTAAGCCATTTCTTGAGCTTAATTCGTGATAAAATTTGGATTAAGGGACTATATAGATACTTGATTGAGAATTTTCAAGAGCTTAATTTAATCAACACATCTTGTCATTAGGCCCATTTGGTGTGCGTGCTTTCATGTGCATTTTGTAGCATCTTTAAATTGCATAAAAAATCACCAAAATCCCATTCATACATTCGATAGTGCATTCTTACCTGACCCAATATAGATAGTCACTCTTAGTAGCTCTATCATCATTATTGAACCTTAATTAAAACTTCTTAATCTGTTGTGTCACTGTGTTCGACCCCGACTTGCTCGGGATATAAATTCAAGCTGAGACACTGATGAATCTGCAATTCATCACTCTTAAAGTTCAAAATAGAGTCTTGTTCCCGAGTAATCAGTTGCATATTTCCACTTATATTGCATAATTAGCATTTAATCATGCATAAGTAATATCTGCATTTTAGCATTCACATTTGCATTAAATAAGAAGCTCAATTCACTTGTATTTCACCTAATTGTATATATTTCATACTCACTCCAAAACCAATAAAATCAACTCTATAGTATATATACTACTAACACTAATTAAAAAAAATATCAAAAAATACTAACTTGCAAATTTGACCAATAAACCCGAATCCAAGTTTGAAGTTAGGAGCTTTAAAATGTAAATATCTCTCTCATACAATGTTCGATTTAGAACTACTCACTTTTAAAGTAATATACATTCAAAGACCTTCAAAACAAGACAAATGTCATTAAAGTCAGAGATCGTATGTGAAACTTGGATTTTGGGCCCCTATTGTATATTGTACATATTGACCGTTTCACCCATTTATTTTATCATTTTATTAAAAATAAAAAAAATAGATTAAGCTGTAAATATTTTATTTCATATTTTATCTAATTTTATTTTGATTTTTCTCTTATTTAAAAATGACAAAAAAATGCAAAAGACAAAAATGTGGTATTTTATACCTATAAGGTACCACCCAAAAATACAATTTGTACAAACGATTTCATTTGACCTTCATGAAAGTTGTATATCTCATCGAGACGAGCAACTTTCGTGTCGACCACTTTTTGATTTAACCCCTTTTGTTATTTCTTTTTTATTTTTCTTTACATTTAAGTTTTGAGTTTTCTGGGAGCGACACGTGGCAGCTCCTGGAGCCGCCACATGTCACCCTATTTTTTTTTATTATTTTCGGATTTTTTTAATTATTATTACAATTTCAATTATATTGTTATTTTTAGTAGTCTACTTATTTTACTTATATTATATTATATTTTTATTTTCTTTCTTTCTTCTCCTTTTTACTTCTTCTCCCTCTACTTGCCCTCTACTTCAAGTCACCAACTTCCCATCTTCCCCTCATCTTCCACCACTCCTCCAACTTCCACCCCACTTCATTCCCAATTTCCTCCTCCTATTTATTCCACTCGCCCTCTATATTCATCTTCATCCGCCATTCTATAAGTGAGAAGAGCTCCAGCTCCGCCAAGGTTCCGAGGTGACAGCTCGTCCATTGGTGTTAAGCGACGTCGAGTCCAGGCGAGATCCACGAGCCTTGTTCATGTAGCATTCCTCCACAAGGGGATTGCCTAACTTCTCTGCTTTTCGTCAAGCTCATCGAGGCCACGATGGAGGCCGCACATCGCAGTCCTACCTTCGGAGACAACAAAGGTAAATCTTCTATCTTTAACTTTTCATTTTATTTTTTTATCTAACGATATTTTTTTCACATCACTATATCACCTTTACTAAATCATCACATTTCCACCTCTCATTTTATTTCCACATTTTTTTCCCTACATCTTCATTCCTGTTTAAAAAAATTACAACAAAAAAAAAGTTACATGTCGTACGTCTTGTCAGCAGCTCCCCCCTCGACCGACCGCCACCTCCAGGCCGGCCACCGCCTGCGACTCCCGCACTGTCCATCCGTCCTCCAGCGGCAACCAGACGCCGCCGCGCGTCGCGAAGCTCAGGTCCTTCTCCTGCCCGCGTGCGTGCCTCCAGGTCGCTGCGACATCTTCACTCCCCGCTCAAGCCGATTACCCTCCGTACCTGCCATCGTACTAGACACGGCCACGTGCCGTCGCGCGCCGCTACAGACCACCCACCTCCTGAGCATCCGCCACGCCTTCCTGCTCTCCTCCGCCAGTCGTCGTCGCACGACTCGGGCCACGCTCCTGGGCGAGGTCCCGTTATCGCCCCTCTCCTCTCCGCCCATCGTCTGAGGTCGCACGTACCCCTCAGCCATGACCCAGCGCCACGGTGGACCGCCGCCTTGCTAGGAGCCTTCCAGCACCAACCACCGGTCCTTCACGAAGCTGTTCCAGCTTCAGGGGCCCCCATTCTCGGCGCCGCCACGCTTCCAGCCCACCAGCCCTTGTGTGCGTGCAACCCAACCGTGTGCAGTGCTTCGCCGCCGCCTCACGGCGTGTGCGTGCTGCCACCTGTACACCCGTCAGCCCGCAGCAAGCAACCCTCCATCACCCTTCATCATCGCCCGCAACCCCAACCGCAAGTCGCTGCCCGCCCTTGCCGTCGTTCGCGCAGCGGTGCCGCCCCTTTCGTGCAGGCCCACGCGCATCTGCGGTCGCAGCGCCGCACGTTGACCCCACCAGCCCGCCTTCGCCCTTTTGCTGCTCCAGCCCACTCCTCGTCGGTGTCCGCCAGCCGCGTCCGTCTCCGCCGCGCGAGCGGCCACTGCAGGTCGACGACTCCCCCGCGTCCCCTGCGATGCTGCGCCGCCCCCGCCCACTCCCCCCGCCTTGTTCCCTGGCGTGGGCTAAAGAAGGTCCACTTTTAATTTATATTGTGAAAATTGCATTTACTTCCTTTCATGTTTTTGAAATTATAAAAGTACCACTGTGCACATTTTTAGTTTGTTTACTTCATTTCTGTATTGCATAGACACCCCTAGGTTTACGAGTCAATTTGGACATCATTCTCGCATAATTTTTATTCAAAAATAGCATTTTGCATAGTATTTAATTATTTATCTCGTGGATATTTATTTAGATTTTTATGTATATTGGATTATCTATTAAAAATCAGAGATTGAAATTGAGTAATATTTTACCCATTTACGCTCTGAAATTCGAACAAACATAATCTTGCTCTAAAAATTGTAAAAAAATTAGAGATGATGCGCATGAATGTGATTTAATTTCTACCCAAATTTTATTTAAATTGATATGTCGTTTACACAAAATAAATTCTAGAGTGATTTCTGTAATTGATTTTTAATTAAATTCACAAATAAGACTTTTGCAAAATTTCGAGTCTCCCGGATTGTACATTAAAATATCTATTTGAGATAAATCACATTTTGAAAAATTTGATTTTGCGAATTAATTAGGAATTAAATATTCACAATCTCTTTGTTTATCATAAAAAATTCATAAAAAATCATAAAGCGTCAGAAAATTCTAAAAATAATATTGTGGCTTCATTTCATCATATTTAACTTCTGGTAAAATTTTCATTATTTTTACATTTCATTTGCATGAAAAATTGCATAAAAACTCTCCAAAAAGTTTACATTTTTCATTATCGCATTTTAAATCCAAAAAATTCAAAAAAAAAATACATTCTGCATTAATCATTGGATTAAGTTTACAGAAAAATACAACTTGGTGAATTTGGTCTAATTCCATATTAACATTATTTCTGGCTAAGTTGTTGATTTTCTTAATAACCTAGTTCATCAGCATCGGTGCATCCGCATTTTTATTGCATAAAAAATTAAAAAAATCCCACTTGGAAAAGATCTAATTCATCTAATATGATCCCGAGTTGTTCCTTTGCCTTCTTGAGTTGACCCTGTGGCTTACCCAGATTAAACAAATATAAAACCGCACATTAATTTCATTCAACAATTCATCGATCCATGCGGTTAATTTTTGATCAATCCGAATTTGTTTGACTGGAACGAAATCGTTAATTCGACACTATTAAATGGGTAGATACCTGACCAATCAACTCCTCATGGAGAACCTTCTCTCAATTATGCTTGACCCACTAAGTGGCGTGCTAGAACGAGTACAAATTAACATACACGATCTATGAGTTATTAGATGGTGCCATTTCTGGAGACACCGCTTGATTAATATTTTTCAGTAGGTCTGATTTTAGTGATTTAGTGAATTTTGAGTTATTAAAGTTGATCTTGATTTATTTTCTTGTTTCTGTTATTTTTTTTTGTAATTAACTTTTTATCTTTTTGGCTATACATATCTCTTGAGCTATCTTACCATATTTGATTTGACCAAGGCCTATGGAACGAATCACGAGGAGCTACATGGAGGTCCGAGCTTAGAGCCTGACCTGAAGAGGGTTGAGTCAACCATTTAGAGAGAAGACTTAGCCAATTAGATATTTAGTTAATTAATTGCATTAGTGACATTATTTTTGTAATTATTTGTGACAACCAGGTAATTGCTTATTTCCAGCAGCTCTTGTTTGAGAGATCACATTTGTAAAAGAGACTGGACATTATTTTTATTCATAGTGTGGGTGTATCGATAGTGGTTCTCGATTTGAGTGATGAAATTAGGACAGACACATGGTAGAATAAATCAAATTTATATGTGCCCTTCATAATTTAGGCCACACATCTTAGAAGATTCACTACCTAATAAGATTCATAATGAGATGCACATAAACACGTATTAGTTAGCCAAATTAAAATCAACTTCTTCTCCGCTCGTATTATCTTATTTAGGTGTGATTTTCTCGATCCAGTATAAATTTAAAATTCAGTTCTGCATAACAAATGGAGAGTGCTGGGATTCGATGTAAGTATACCTTCTTCTGAGTATGCATCATAGCTTCTTGTTTGCATTATGATTTCCGATTGCTCCCTTGTTTTATAAATTAGGATTAAAGAACATTGGGATTGAATGGTAGATGTGTATTATTGTTCTCACATTAAAATTCAAATGACAATCAAAACTCTAAAATCAGGACTGATTTGAGTAGATTGATTAAAAAAATTGGAATAAAAAGAACCTTGTTTTATGGGTGCATAAAGTACTCATTTGGATCACCGGTACATACCTCCAAACAAGAGTGGGTAAGGACGTAGCCCCTAAGGATTAGAGCCAAAATCCTTAGACTTGTGTCCTAAGTGCTTGGACTCACTCTTAGGGTCCTGCTGTTGCTACAAGCACTTGCCTCTGACCATTAGAAGAAGTAGTCTTGCTTCAAGTTGGTGTGTGACGAGGCGCAGAATCGGCCCTTTAATAATGCTAAATTAGCACATGTAATCGTCATCGTAGTCGAGCCGATTCTGGTCGTCAAAAGATCACCTCGTTTAAATATGTATGATAATGAATCAAAACGAGGCGATCGTTATTTTTATTTTACTTGGCAAGAAACCAAGGTCGAACTCAGGGACACGCGCTTCTCTTGTATTAATCAGATTTCAGTGTGTTCAATGAAGTGTTGAAATAAAGCATATAGGTCAAATGATGCAAAGACACAACAAGACAATGCAATGCATTAAAATTAAACATGCATTTTTTTATACATTTTTATCATGCAAATAAATGCCATGAAATACAATGGAAAATATGCCCGAAATGATCATTACTTGAGTCATAAAAAGATACGAGTTGAACATAATCAGATAATGAAGCACTTTTTATTCATATAGCAAGTATGCATGAGAGACAAGGTAAACAGGACACTTCGTTAACCAAATAGAGCATTACAGATCAAGGTGTCAAAATGAGAATCTAAGCATGCCATACTAAAGATGTCGAAAAGAGCTTCGAAATGAGACTGAAATCAACTGAAAAGGAGACATGATGCTCAAGATATGCATAAAGGAACGCAAGGGCATAAATAAAATAAAAACATGAAAGATATTTACAAACTAGTCCCTGGGAAGGACTCAAATGCAATAAAAATAAGTGTGGAGGACTTCCCTGTAAATAAACCATACGCGCGGGGGCATATTTGCAATTATTGAAACCCGCAAGGGTATAAGTGCAAATAGCCCCAGGCGCGCATGTGCTGCACGTGCTCAGGACCTGTTTGCAAATGGTGGAAGGGGCGAGGGCTACTCTGCAAATACCCCAGAAAGCACGTGCCTCGCACGCGCCATCCAGGCTCGGAGTACCCGAGCCTCCAGGCTTGGTGTCGATCAGGCTCGGCGTGGTCTCTGGTTGTGCCACGTGTAGCGGGACCTGGATGCAATATGCGGGACATGCGAGGGCACCGATGCAAAAAGCCCAAAACCCACGTGCGGGTGGCACGTGAGCTCAGGCTCGGGTGGGGGCGAGGCTCGGTGCAGCTTCGGGGGCCGTAGCAGGTGGCTCGGGCCACGTGGCGGCTCGAGGGTGACTCGGACGAGGCTCGGTCCCACCGAGCCTCCGCGCTCCGGGGTAGTCGACGTGGCGCTTCCAGGGCCGTTGGATCTCCGCCGTGGGGCGAGATCCAACGGTAGCTGCTCTTCCTCCTCCTTCGTCAGGTGGCGGCGCTATCAGAGCTCCGGCGTGAGGCCTGGAGCTCCGCCGCGCCTCGCCGTGCTCGTTGAAGCTCGGGGAAGATTGCTGGAGGTCTTGCGATGAAGTTCTGAGGTCGGGGCAGACGCGGGGACACCTGGGGTGCTCTGTCGACGACTGATCGCCGGAGGCGGAGCTCTAGAACTGAGCTCCGCCCGAAGTTCGGCCAATGAAAGTTGGACCTGCAAAATGGATTAGAGGCGTGTGTGCGTGCGATGCGAGGTGAATGGAGGGCTCTTGGGGCGGAGAAGTGCAGCCCTTAGTGGGTCCTCCTCCGCCTCCGGCGGAGGAGGATGCCTGGGATGGAGGGAGGTTGTGGCAGAGGAAGTTGATGGTCGGAGAGGTGCGCGGGGAAGGTGGATCGATGGTGGAGCTAATGGAATGGTTAATGGTGAGGGAAAGAGCTTGAAGAAGCTACGAAAATTAAGCAAAAATAAGAAGAAAAACAAAAGAAGATCAGAGGGCTTACCTGGCCGGAGATGGAGGGGATGGCCTGGGCTGAGCATCGGAGAGGATGCTCGGGTCGTCACACATACTGGCCGGCCGTGCCAGCGAGCTCGAGCGGGGCTCTAGGCCACCGCAGCGCCGCCTGAAGGGCGGCGGGTCTCATCGGAGCAGGAGGTCGTCGTCGCTCGATCCGAGCTCCTCCCCCTGTCACAGGGAGGAGCTAGAGGGCTGGGCCACCGCCCCTTGGTTGATGGACGAGGGTGAAGTGGGGCGGAGGCACGGTATTTAAAGGGCGAAGTCGGAGGTGCTGATGAGTGGCGTCGCGGGTTTAGAGGGTGGTATGGAGCGACTGGGAGGTGGTCGTGGGTAGTTGAGTGATGCGCGGAGGAGGTGGATGATGGGGCTCGGTCGTGAGGTGTTTAGAGAGAGGAGAGGATGACTAGGGCTATGGCTAAAAATGGAAGGGGGAGTGGTGCGCGCGAGGCTGAGGCGGAGGATGCGGGAGGAGGAAGACGAAGCCTCAGCCGTTGGATCTTGCGATCCAACGGCGGAGGGAAAGGCGCAAAGGGATGGCCACGATCAGCTCGATGGCGATGGGATCGAAGGGCTACGGAGCGGCCACGTGGCAGTCTGTGGGAAGGGCGCTGATGGAGGGTGGTGATGGGATACTGGAGTTGATCGAGCGGCTAGGATTAGAAGGTGGATTGAGCGGCTCAGATCAGAAGATCCATGACATGATCAAGCGGACCACAATGTGCCACGTGGCACGAGGAGCGAGAGGCGGCAACGAGCGGCTAGGATTAGAGGCGGAGATGATCGGATGGATGAGGGAAAGCAGCGGGCGTGGAAAGCCTGGGACCGTTGGATCTCAGGAGGAGATCCAACGGCTTGAAGAGGAGGCGGATGGGACAAAGAAGGCGGACCACGTGGCGCCTTCAGATTGGGCCACGTGGCCCAATCAGTTTATTAGGACTTCAAGTTGAAAAATGAAGGTCAAGATGGCCGAATTTGAGAAAACTCAAAACATGAAAGTTGTAGATCTTGACGAGATCTACAATTTTCATGTTGGCCAAAACTGGAGATGAAGTCAAACAAGGGCCCGAAATATTTTTGAAGGTATTTTTGAGTCTAAAAATACCACGATTTTTGTTTTGCCATTTTTTTTGTGGTTTTTAATTTATTAAGGACTCTGTTAATTATTAGACACTAACAGGGATTTATTGACAAACTTTTAAGCAAGGGGGTTAATTAAGGGAAATAAAGATGATGAAACTGAGGTTCATCAACCCCCTATACTTAAACTATGCTCGTCCTCGAGCATCAAAAAGAATGACTAAGTTGGATTAACCCCCTTGTGCATGTGAATACAGGATCTAATCTGATCAAGTCGACTCGGCTTCAGAGATCCAAAATTCTAGAGTTCAACCCAGCCTTAATCAAGAGGTACCCAATTCCTCTAATTCTCTAGACTCTCTCTGATGTACATATAATCTAAAGGATATGACTTTTAGTGTTGACTGCAATTCTGAGAGTAGAGTCAATTTGTCACCCAAAATCTTGGTCCGAGAAAATCTCCTAAGGACCCAATCCTCAGCACTAGGGAATAAATCAAATCTTGCAATCAGTCCACCGTCTCTTTAGTTGTCAGACTTAGAAAATGTGGATGGCAGGCCAGAAAATGGAGGGCATGGGATTGTGTCAATTCTTCTCTCCCTCTCATTGGAACAAGGATTCTCTCTAGTGCCTTTTACGCAACACAATTTTTTTTGGTGTTGATCAGTGCGTCCGTCAAGAGAAGTTGGAGCCGTCTGCACTTGTTTTCCTGGGAGTACACCGGGGTGTGTCTCTTTTGAGTACCTAATGTACCTTCTACACCCAGACTTGTAGCATTTACGATGCAGAGCCCTTTTTTGGTGCAAGCCCGACTCCTGGTCCTAATAGCGGTGGTCCAAGTGGACACTTTGAAAAGTTTGGGAGCGCTCGCCTTTGGTGGAAGCTCTTTGATAATTTGACTTTGTGGAATGAGAGCTTTTCTTTGAGATTTCATTGACTTGAATAATTTGTGGCTAGCTCCACTGCTTTTACCAAAAGTTGGCGCACACTGATCAACAATTTTTTTATTTATTTCACACCCAGGCACTTAGGTCATTGTCAAGAGATTAGTACAAGAATCAAGTTCTCATACTGGCTAAATTGCTGACACTCAGGTTTCCTGAAGCCTTCAAAGATTTTATCCCATCCTCGAGCATCATTAGATCAAATCCAAACTCGACTTCCTCATCCCAATCCCTTAGGTGAAAAATCAACTCATCTCAATCAAAACCGCAGTCGTGCATGTGATGTGCTGATCATATTCTTTCTGTCTGAGACTAAGCATGGAATATAGCATGCAAATCTAGAAACCTAGGGGAATGTGGATGTTTAAGTCTAAGACCCTGATGACTAAGGCTGGTTAACCGCAAATCTCAAAGACCTCAAAAACCAAGCTTCCTTGACCATTTCAGATCCTGGGTGAAAGTGTAAGTGTAGAGGTTTAATCCAACTCCTTCATTCCAAAACACACATTTTTTTTTTCTTTTTTTTTTTTTTTTTTTTCAAGAGATAAGAGGACTGCCTAATCTCCATTAAATAGTTGCATCTGCATTCAGCCAGTATGGATGTAAGTACAGGCCGGAGCCCGTTCCTTAAGGACGGAGCCTTACGCGATGTCCTTTAAACCATCCACTCTGCTAAGGGCGAACCCTCACTGAACACGGCTACTTAATGGGGCTTAGTAGTCACTAATAGCTCCTAAAGGTTTTTAGGGGTTTTGCAATTTTTATGGATTTTAATAAGAGAGTTAAAACACAAGTTAGACTCAACTTTCCTTGATAAAAAGATTTTCAAAACCATGTCACACCAAATAAAAAGTTTTCAAAACATTTTCAAAAATTAATTTCGAAAATATTTCTATAAAATAGTGTAACATAATATCGAAAAACCGCGAAAATCCTTTGAGTTTTCTTAGTCCAATGAATTTTACCTTAGCCAAAAAGTTTTTAATTTTTCAAATTTTTCAGATTTTAGCTAAAGTAAATATACGGTATATACGGTATACCCCCCTATACTTAAACTTTGCTATGTCCTCATAGCACTAGATGTTGCAAGAACATAGATCCATTTAAATATAGAAGAATATACGGGACTAAGAAGGGACCCCCCTATACTTAGGTTAGAAATAACCTAAGTATAAAGGCAAGAAAAGATGAGTAGAGAAAATCACGGGGACTTGGGTCCCCCCTATACTTAGGCTGAGATTAGCCTAAGTGTAAAGATAGAATTTGATGTCGGGAAGGACCCAAGGTGAACGAAGAAGGGGGATGGATATACAAGTGAGCGGCTGAATCTTCGGAGATGAAATGGAGTGTCTTTGGATTTGGGGTGTGTGTAGCAAACATGGCTCAATTCAAACAAGCAAACCCATAGTTTCACCAACTCACACATGAAACCAACCAAGGTTGGTTAATTATCTTGTCCATTTTATTGGTGATAAAACATTAAATCTTTACGCGAAGAAAATGTGAATCAAGGCATAAGCGCGGGTGTTGCTCTCCCAAAACCGAATTTTACCCCATTTTAAGTTGACTTGCAATTAACAGTCCCAATTTTATTTAAATTGTCACTGATTTAAGGTTAGCCATCAATCAGAAAATCATCGTCTACCGTTCATTCCATTTTCCATTTATCCTAGGTGATCAATCTAGAAAAATGAAAGCCGAGAAAAACATGTATTCGATGAAGAAAAACGCGATCGAGGCTAAGCGAGAAATCCTGCAGTGATTTTTACGATAAAAGCCGCGAAAAATCTGGGTCGTTTTGAAACTCAAAATCAAACATGTATGCAAGTCGAAAAAGCCGCACCTAATCATGCATCTATTAGCGGTGTGTGATCTTCATTAATTTTAGCTCAGTGATACGAGATTATGTGCGTCTTTATTTAAGTGTGTCCTAACCTACGATCAAGCACATAAGATACGAAAATTGAGCTCGGAGATCCGTGTGCCTAAGTCCTAGGTCGACACTCAAGTGGGGACGATCCCCACACAACCACGACCGTTCGATTACAATCGCGAGTCTTCGATCGAAGACCGCTGTAAAAGACGTGTTTATTAAAAATACAATGCAACAAAAAAAATGCGACACTTTTTTTTCTTTTTCTTCCTTCTTTGCTCCAAGCATGCTCCTGCGGCTCTTCGCAGCGGGGAACGTCCTGCTCCTCGCCTCCTTGATCCATCAAGGGCCCTGTCACAGAAACAATGGTTAGAGATCAAGAAAGAAAAATTTTATATGCAAAGTATGTGACCATTTAACCTATAAAAAGATACACTAAATTAAACACACAAAAAATCCCAAAAATAAAAGAAATGAGCCGTATCCCCGGCAACGGCGCCATTTGACGAGGCGCAGAATCGGCCCTTTAATAATGCTAAATTAGCACATGTAATCGTCATCGTAGTCGAGCCGATTCTGGTCGTCAAAAGATCACCTCGTTTAAATATGTATGATAATGAATCAAAACGAGGCGATCGTTATTTTTATTTTACTTGGCAAGAAACCAAGGTCGAACTCAGGGACACGCGCTTCTCTTGTATTAATCAGATTTCAGTGTGTTCAATGAAGTGTTGAAATAAAGCATATAGGTCAAATGATGCAAAGACACAACAAGACAATGCAATGCATTAAAATTAAACATGCATTTTTTTATACATTTTTATCATGCAAATAAATGCCATGAAATACAATGGAAAATATGCCCGAAATGATCATTACTTGAGTCATAAAAAGATACGAGTTGAACATAATCAGATAATGAAGCACTTTTTATTCATATAGCAAGTATGCATGAGAGACAAGGTAAACAGGACACTTCGTTAACCAAATAGAGCATTACAGATCAAGGTGTCAAAATGAGAATCTAAGCATGCCATACTAAAGATGTCGAAAAGAGCTTCGAAATGAGACTGAAATCAACTGAAAAGGAGACATGATGCTCAAGATATGCATAAAGGAACGCAAGGGCATAAATAAAATAAAAACATGAAAGATATTTACAAACTAGTCCCTGGGAAGGACTCAAATGCAATAAAAATAAGTGTGGAGGACTTCCCTGTAAATAAACCATACGCGCGGGGGCATATTTGCAATTATTGAAACCCGCAAGGGTATAAGTGCAAATAGCCCCAGGCGCGCATGTGCTGCACGTGCTCAGGACCTGTTTGCAAATGGTGGAAGGGGCGAGGGCTACTCTGCAAATACCCCAGAAAGCACGTGCCTCGCACGCGCCATCCAGGCTCGGAGTACCCGAGCCTCCAGGCTTGGTGTCGATCAGGCTCGGCGTGGTCTCTGGTTGTGCCACGTGTAGCGGGACCTGGATGCAATATGCGGGACATGCGAGGGCACCGATGCAAAAAGCCCAAAACCCACGTGCGGGTGGCACGTGAGCTCAGGCTCGGGTGGGGGCGAGGCTCGGTGCAGCTTCGGGGGCCGTAGCAGGTGGCTCGGGCCACGTGGCGGCTCGAGGGTGACTCGGACGAGGCTCGGTCCCACCGAGCCTCCGCGCTCCGGGGTAGTCGACGTGGCGCTTCCAGGGCCGTTGGATCTCCGCCGTGGGGCGAGATCCAACGGTAGCTGCTCTTCCTCCTCCTTCGTCAGGTGGCGGCGCTATCAGAGCTCCGGCGTGAGGCCTGGAGCTCCGCCGCGCCTCGCCGTGCTCGTTGAAGCTCGGGGAAGATTGCTGGAGGTCTTGCGATGAAGTTCTGAGGTCGGGGCAGACGCGGGGACACCTGGGGTGCTCTGTCGACGACTGATCGCCGGAGGCGGAGCTCTAGAACTGAGCTCCGCCCGAAGTTCGGCCAATGAAAGTTGGACCTGC
The DNA here is from genome assembly GCA_037367405.1 of Ottelia alismoides. NCBI lineage: Eukaryota > Viridiplantae > Streptophyta > Magnoliopsida > Alismatales > Hydrocharitaceae > Ottelia > Ottelia alismoides. Next base: position 416,107 of record JAZKJV010007615.1, on the reverse strand, counting down.
AAAATGGATTAGAGGCGTGTGTGCGTGCGATGCGAGGTGAATGGAGGGCTCTTGGGGCGGAGAAGTGCAGCCCTTAGTGGGTCCTCCTCCGCCTCCGGCGGAGGAGGATGCCTGGGATGGAGGGAGGTTGTGGCAGAGGAAGTTGATGGTCGGAGAGGTGCGCGGGGAAGGTGGATCGATGGTGGAGCTAATGGAATGGTTAATGGTGAGGGAAAGAGCTTGAAGAAGCTACGAAAATTAAGCAAAAATAAGAAGAAAAACAAAAGAAGATCAGAGGGCTTACCTGGCCGGAGATGGAGGGGATGGCCTGGGCTGAGCATCGGAGAGGATGCTCGGGTCGTCACACATACTGGCCGGCCGTGCCAGCGAGCTCGAGCGGGGCTCTAGGCCACCGCAGCGCCGCCTGAAGGGCGGCGGGTCTCATCGGAGCAGGAGGTCGTCGTCGCTCGATCCGAGCTCCTCCCCCTGTCACAGGGAGGAGCTAGAGGGCTGGGCCACCGCCCCTTGGTTGATGGACGAGGGTGAAGTGGGGCGGAGGCACGGTATTTAAAGGGCGAAGTCGGAGGTGCTGATGAGTGGCGTCGCGGGTTTAGAGGGTGGTATGGAGCGACTGGGAGGTGGTCGTGGGTAGTTGAGTGATGCGCGGAGGAGGTGGATGATGGGGCTCGGTCGTGAGGTGTTTAGAGAGAGGAGAGGATGACTAGGGCTATGGCTAAAAATGGAAGGGGGAGTGGTGCGCGCGAGGCTGAGGCGGAGGATGCGGGAGGAGGAAGACGAAGCCTCAGCCGTTGGATCTTGCGATCCAACGGCGGAGGGAAAGGCGCAAAGGGATGGCCACGATCAGCTCGATGGCGATGGGATCGAAGGGCTACGGAGCGGCCACGTGGCAGTCTGTGGGAAGGGCGCTGATGGAGGGTGGTGATGGGATACTGGAGTTGATCGAGCGGCTAGGATTAGAAGGTGGATTGAGCGGCTCAGATCAGAAGATCCATGACATGATCAAGCGGACCACAATGTGCCACGTGGCACGAGGAGCGAGAGGCGGCAACGAGCGGCTAGGATTAGAGGCGGAGATGATCGGATGGATGAGGGAAAGCAGCGGGCGTGGAAAGCCTGGGACCGTTGGATCTCAGGAGGAGATCCAACGGCTTGAAGAGGAGGCGGATGGGACAAAGAAGGCGGACCACGTGGCGCCTTCAGATTGGGCCACGTGGCCCAATCAGTTTATTAGGACTTCAAGTTGAAAAATGAAGGTCAAGATGGCCGAATTTGAGAAAACTCAAAACATGAAAGTTGTAGATCTTGACGAGATCTACAATTTTCATGTTGGCCAAAACTGGAGATGAAGTCAAACAAGGGCCCGAAATATTTTTGAAGGTATTTTTGAGTCTAAAAATACCACGATTTTTGTTTTGCCATTTTTTTTGTGGTTTTTAATTTATTAAGGACTCTGTTAATTATTAGACACTAACAGGGATTTATTGACAAACTTTTAAGCAAGGGGGTTAATTAAGGGAAATAAAGATGATGAAACTGAGGTTCATCAGTGTGTTCTGTCAGTTTGAACATGAACTACCTTAGGAGACTATATCTGTGGATAATGGATTAAATGATTATTTTACCACCTACTAAAACTGACAAGATAATTTTGCCGAACTCTTATGACCCTCACGTGTGAAGTTGGTCAATTTGCCAAAGGGGTTTGCATTGTGTTTGTATTGTGTGAGTTTTCTCCGCACATTCAAGTGCACCATAGAATTAGCATCTCATTGAGCTTCATGCTCTAACTGGTTCGTTTTGACATCAGAGATGACTAATTGTCAGGATATTTATTCGAACTTTGCAAATCTCTCGTTGAACCTCCGAAGAGTATGTCTTCAAAGGTCCACTCATGACCTGGACCAACTTGTACTCATGACCCCCTTGAGTTCAGGATCACTCACTCTGGGGATGGTCACTCACCCCTCATTTCCTTTCTCTCCGCCCACCTCATCGAGGAAGACATTCACCTCCTTCCCTTTCTCTCCGTGAGACTGTCTTGATTTCAGAATCCTCTATTAATCAAGATCGTATTATTGATGAAGGTCCCAAAGAATATTCAAGTAATATGCCTCCAAAAAAGAAAGACGAAGATGAAGAACACCTTGATGACCCCATGAGGATGGTACTAGCTAGATTAGCTGCATCTGAGTAGCATGCCTTACTCTGATCTCAATTAGGATAACTCAATGTTGGAAGTGACATGTCGATGACGATCACAATTGTCAACCTAAGAAGATGAACTGGCATACATATGTGCCCTTGATATTTAATCATGAATGACATGGTTCACTGCATTATGCAGAATGGTGGCTCTATAGGAGATGATGTACTCAAAATATTTGAGTACCTACCTGAACCAATGATTTTAAGAGTTAAGATGTATATAGATATGATGAGTGTCATCATTCTACTATCTATACTCTAGTCATTCATGAAGCTTCATAATATTCATATTGTATGAAGTGAATGAAGAACGTATAAACGTTGAAATACTCTTACATTGAAATCTTCTGAATTCAACATAAGAAATCCTTCATCTTAAGAAATTGTTGTTTATAGATGAAAGGAGCACAAGGGAAGCATGGGTTGGACCCAGATTAGAAGAAAAGTCAAAGAGTTGACTATACTTCTATGGTTTCCATACATATGACATCCAAAGAGTTGTATGAATGCCAATACTTCAATAAGTCGATGTACTGATGGTATGACTATCTAGACTATCTTGGATCCTTAGAGAAGGACCCAGATAGTGCATTGAAATAATATACATCTACATATAATCATTGAAATTGACTTTCTTATTTGATAAGTTAAAAGTCTAATAATTGTATCTCAATCTTCTTATAACACTTGCAATTGGTTGCATACGTATTAGGAGGCTAGAAGATTTGATCTTAAGGTTTAATAGACATCCACATAGATGTTGATGCAATTGTTGCAACAATCTTTGTTGGATGGATAGACTTCATATTTTCAGTGGGAGAGTCCTTAGTCTAGATATTGTCTCTATGACCTGGATATTAGAATACACTCATAGTTTATTTCTAAGTGTTGGAAATAAATATGAATTATGGAATAAAACTATCATAGAGAGTTATAATGGATATATTTCAGATAGTAATCTAACATCTAGTGGACCCAACTAAATTAGAAAATTAATGAATAGTTCATTAAGATTTCCAATATTGAGAGTTAAACCTTAAAAGATCAATAAGAGGATGAAGATTATTCAACAATGATCTGGCATCTAGCCTAGGGCATATGTCTATTGACGAGATCCATATATTAGTAAGAGATGAAACTTTAGAATGTCTAAAATTTCAAAACTTATATACTTGTGAATATTGTATTCAAAGTAAAAATTGTCCAATGCACCCTTCTCTGGGAATGGTGTAAGATGTTATTAAATATCTCATGCATACTGATGTATATGGATCATCTGTATCATAATGAACATTGATGATATGTAATATCATTTAATGATTATTTGTGATATGAAATTTCTTCCCTTCACCTTAGCTTTGAAATGTTCAAAGATTTCACAATTTTGGTTTAGAACAAAAGTTTGAAGGAAGATGAAATGAATTTGATCTAACCTAGGTAGCAAGTACCTGTTAGATGAATTCAAAGAATACCTCATGGAGATATGAATATCATTCCTATATCGCTCCTCCTAATATACCTAAACTCGAGAGAGTTATAGTGAGATACAATTGATCAAGTGTGACATGATTTGATCAATGATTAATCTTAGCATAATTATCTGTTAGCTTCCAAGTATATATATGTGGTAGAGACTACATTATATATCCTTATAAGGTTCCATACTAGTAAGCCGGAATATAGCACCAGAGAGTTCTACTTCATTAGGAAAATAAAGTATGGTATTGGATACCTACTTTATGACCTTGAGATTCTTAAAAGATCTCATCTCTAAGAATGTGATCTTAGAGGATGACTCTCTTGATGATCAAGATGAAAATAAAGTAAAAGGAACTCATTAATCTTGAGAAGATAAAGAGGCTCCTGAAGTTGGAAACTAAAAGGGCAATTAAAAATGAAACACTAATACCTCTTCAAATGAGTTTGAGGATGGATTCCATGTGTCAAAGAAATATGACAATTATCAAACTTCATGTGATGAAGCTTCTGAAGATCATGTCATGGAAAGATGGATGTTACCAATCAAGTTTGTAGTAGACTTCATATACAAGTGTTGTATATGGACCCTCGAGGATCCACCTATATGGGTAAGACCCGTTAAGGTGTAAATGGATCTCAAGAGAAAGAGGGAACCTAATGAGAAGGTAGAGACCTTCAAAGCACGTCTTGTAGCCATGAGCTACACACTGAATAGAAGACATCACTTGTGATGAGACTTGCTCTCCAGTGACCTTGCTTAAATCCATCAGAATATTGATAACTATAGCTACACAATTTGACTTCGACATCTTCGAGATATGAGTCAAGATTGCATTCCTCTATGAATACCTCTACGAGGATATTCACAGGAAGTAGCCCCAGGGCTTCATGGTTTAGGAAAGCAAGGTGTGCAAGCTAAATAACTCCATCTGTGGACTCGAATAAGCTTCTTGTAGTTGGAACATTAGATTTGATGAAATCATAAATGTTATGATTTCAGATAGAATCTTGATCTACCATGTAAAGCATAGTGGGAGTGCCATTGTATTTATAGTGTTAAATGTAGATCATATCCTAATCATTTGGAATGATATAAGGATTATAATAATAAGTATTTTATAGACTGGCTATTCCATACCTTGAGATATGATCTCAAGGATACCTCTTAGATCTTAGTTCTGAAGATGTTCAGAAGCAAAGAGAAGAGGGTATTGGGACTGTCATATTAGTTGTAAACCTTGGACATGTTTCATTTTTGGGAAAATTCCAAGAAAGGATTCCTTCCCTTAAGATATGGTACTGACCTATCTAAAGGGATAGCACCTCAAAGAGTTGAGGAAGTGATTGCTAGAACTACTTGCCCTTGTGCATCAGTTAGAGAAGCCAAGTATATACTAGATGTGTACAAAAGTTAGATATCTACCATGCAGTGGGAGTAGTAAATGTTACTAATCCTACTAAAGAGATAAAACACTTGATTACAGTAATGACAATATCTTCAAAGATGAAAATATTTCTTGAGATAGTGATCTCAAAGTCTTATCTTCAAGAACTTAAGACTTTATAGATAGTGATCTAAAAGGTCTTAACGGTGATATCTTAGGAGATAGAGATCTCTAGGAATAAGGGTATTCTAATAAGGATTATGGACATACTAGTTATAACAATTATTAAGCTATAGTATCAAGGACACTATAATTGACAATATTAAGTATTGGTTGCATAAGATGCAACATTCGCATTGGATGCGAGCACTGTTACTAGGAGATATGCAAGTGCCGTAAAAGGACTTGGCATAGTCTCTTAGGAACAGAGTGATTGATCAGCTTACCTAGCTATTTTTATAAATAGCCTATGATTGTCACATGAGTGTGGGTTTAAATGATTAGCCCATTAATGGTTCTTTGGGCTGGTGGGATATTGTTGGACATACGAGCCCACGACGAGCCATTATGCAATAAATGTTATTGCAAATATCATTCACAAATTTGAAATAAAGAATAACTAATTTGCATAATAGGTCCCTTAGTACAATTAGGGTTTTGTACCATGGCCATCTTAATGGTCATACCGTTGTTGATTCAATTACTGAAATAGAGGCTGGTGCTTGGATGAATATCTAAAGAGTTATATTGAGGACTCATCAAGTACCATCAAATGATTATTAAGAGATGATCTCCAGCATGAGTAGGATATGGAAATCCGTTCTCACGTGGCTGGTATCTGACCAACCTCTTGATGCAGGTCCTCTGCTTGGGAATAGAGATTCAAAGGTGAAGAGTTGACTTAACGAGATAGAGATAAACAAAGTCCTATGTCATATACTGTCACGATATAGGCACACATCCTCTGACCAGAGACAGATGTGTTACTATATGTCTGAGTATGTACATTCGGCAGACCAATAGGTTGATGACATAATCAAGGTCTATATACCAGCGCGTTGGTGTGCATATAAGGGCATATGAGTAATACGATCTCTCAAAGGGATCATACAGGTTCATTACTGAACCGGAAGATATGAGCTCACTCATGAGATATTGGGAAGAATCAAATTCCGTGTATGGTCATCTTGCTTTGGAAGCTTGAATGAATTTATAGGTTTGATATATACTTTTGGAAAGTATATGATCAACACCTGGGTATGATATATGCTTTTGGAAAGTATATGATCGATACCAACTCTCAATAGACAAATGAGAATCTTAATGATAAAACTTTGAAGTAGACAGTGTAAAATTGATCTTATACTTCAGGTTTATTCTGGATCTTCCAGTATACATGATGTACATGTATTGGGAATACCTGAGGGTGATGTAATCATAAACGATTGCATAACCATGACGCTTCCATTCCTAGGGAGTGATGAAATGGGTCTGGATTTTAGTGACTCATCTCATAGAGAAGTGATCTAATGTTAGTCCAAATGTTAGACATTGATCTGAATGTGATTCAGATGCAATGAGAAGATTAGATCTACGACTTTGATTTAATCAAACATCTACGGAAGGTTCGTAAGATCTGGATTTGAGATTTGATCTCAATATCCAAGTCACTATACATAGAACAATACAATAGCCATGTCCTTATCTCCAAGTATCCGTGGAGAAAGCGCATTATCCTTTAACGAGTTCATAGATAATTTCATTGTTGATATGTTTATCTGAGCATTGAGAAAATTGATAATTAAGTGTGATTTAATATCATGAATAATATGAATTTGATTTATATTATAGGAGAGATATCTAAGATAATTAAATGTGATTTAATTATCAAAGATGTGAATAATGTGAATGCAATTTATGTTATTTGGGCATATGAGAAAAGAGATTCAAGATGATTAAATGTGATTTAATTATCATTGATATGAATAATGTGGATATCACTATCCATATTAATCATATATATTATAAACGCGATTTATAATATATTAGAGAGAGCATATTATGATTTATATTTGTTAATTAATTATTGATGTGAATTGGATTCACATTGGATGATTAATTAAAATGTAATTTTACATTTTATTTTGGGATGTGAATGTGATTCACATTTTTCCAATGGTATGATTGCAATATTTCACAAGATAATTATGAATTATTTTTGTGAAAAAATTTACAACAATTATTTTTGTAAATCCTGGAGATATTATGAGATAATGGTATCTCATGAGATAATGAGATCTCATGATATGTTGGTAGTCGTCCCCCCTTTCTAGGGGATATGGTTTATCTTCTCATTATCTCCAAGTATAATTAATTGATTTGATTTGAATTTAAATATATTGATTTATCGATATATATATATAACTTTATATTAAATTAATTGTTGTTGTTTTTTACAATAAGATCACAACCATTGAAAGAACACAAATCAATCTTACCCATTAATTGTGTGATGTCCATGGATTGGGATCCATGGAATCCCAAAACCCTATATAAGAAGAGGCACCCCTTGCTCTTCGACACACGATAATGAATGCTATCTCTCTCTCTCTTTTCTCCACACGCCAAGCCTCTCTCTCTCTCGTAATGGTCATCCACCATTGATCCCTTGTGAAAGTCGTTATTGTCGCAGCATCGCCGTTATGCTCGTTGATCTCCATCTCCTTCGATGCGCCTCACTCATGAAGAGGTACACTCCTTCTTTTAGACACATCTAATCAAAAGAGGTACACTCCAAATCAGATCCTCGTGTTTCCAACTGTCTGATTCGATCAAAGAGAAGATATCTGAGCCATACGTCACCTCAGACCCTCCACGTGTCTAGCACATTCTCCTGGGTATATTGCATCCTTGCTTCTTTCCATTTCTTTTATTTCTCAATAAGTCCTTAATATGACACATGCCATTTCTGATAGTGTTTGAACTTTTGCAAATAAATCCTTATAGTTTCTCAAATTTGTAGTTTAGTCTTGTTGTTTTATATTCACATGCGCCCTCACGTGTGGTTGGGAATTTTTGCAACATTACCCTTAAGCTTTCAAATGTTAATAAAAGTGAGAAGTTTTTTAGTATTTGTAGTTATACACATGTGGTTCTAGACACGTGACTCACTACGTGTAATTGTATGATTTTTACAATATTAGTTTTGGATTTTATTTCCATGTTATAATTTGGTCCATAAACATGAAATAACTACATTTCAATCCTTTTTTCCATATTAAATTATCTTGTTTATTTTGCATAAAATAAATATCTTTTGCTGTGAAAATTCCATAAAAATTAAGATAAATTCCTGCTGAGTTGGTTTTATATCACATAATTTTAATTTGTTAAATTCCTTTTATTTGTTGTTTTTAACAATTAAAAACCATCAAAATTTGTCTTGTCTACATTAGAAAAATCACAAAAAATCGAAAAATGGTCAAAAATTCTAAAAAATCATGTACGGGTATTTTTATTTGTTTTACTTTCTATACAAATGTGTTTGAAAATTCTTTTTAAAAACCCTAAAAAATGTCAAAACTTACAAAACACAAAAAATGATAAAAGGTCATTAAAAATTCTATAAAATACATAAAATAACTCTTTGGAGAGCTCTAAAAGTTATCTTCCTGTTTCTGTATATTCCTTTAATTTTTCTTATTTTCTATTTTAAAAATCTAAAAGGAGCGTCTTCTATCTTCTGTTGAGATTACTTCCTATTTTTAGTATGTTTAGAAATCCGAAAAAATCTAAAAATATATGAAAAATAATAAAGACATAATTACCAAAAACACAAAAATATGTTTATTTGAATTTACTACATGTTTTGCCATAATTGAAAAATATGAAAAGAGTTTAGTCTTCTTTTATTCCATTTCTTTTATTTTTGTTTTATTTGAAAAATTAAAACATGAAACTTAGCAATATTAAAAATCATTAAAAATTGAAATTAGAAAACATAAAAAATATAAATTAAAACTCTATAAAAAATATAAAAGCATAAAAACCTATAAAAACATCAAAAAGAGAAAATGAAAAAAAGAACCTTTTTGATATCTTTTTGGAAATTAATAACCTTATTTTTTTGTGCGTCCTTGAGTTTGGCCCTGGAAGCTATACCACTTTAATAAAAAGAAAATCCATTTTCTTTTCTTTATTTGGATAAAATTGTTTAATTATATCGAGTTTTCCTTTTGGGCTACAGAGACACATCACATTATCTCTCTTTATTAAAATAAATAAATCCATTAGCAAAATCTGAACGTAAAGTATTAAACATGTCATGTAAGATGACGTAGAGTTGTCATTGTCCTTTTCATAGAAATCCTCTAGCAAGCTCACTTATTTCTTCATGTTAAATATCATTCATGTCTCAAATAATTCACCTGAGATAAAACCTCCACAAATGTAGAAATGAGTAGGTCTAATATTGCTCCTACTTTTTAATCACTGAAACATGCTACCTTTACAAATCTGACGTTTCTCCCTCATTGGAACTATTCAACCATCATCGAAGGTTCTTTCTTTGTATATCATCATGTCCAATATTTACAAGCTTACTGAAGGTTGTCTTTGGAAATAACAATGCATGTTGTTTAGATGTTCGTTGATGTCTGTTTACATTGATGTATGTCTACAAATTGCACAAAGTGCTCCATGTAGCATCCATGTTGAACATATCCTTTGCCTAGAAACATTAACTTGTAAACAACAATAAGTAATACACTTTCCAAAAAATTATTACAATGATAAAATCAACGTAGAAACTCTTAATTATTTCTATTATATCTAATTTTTTTATGAATAGTGCTGATTTTAATATGTTTCTATCAATAATATTGCTTACTTCCAAACGTGTTATCATCTTTACAAAATTCTTTATCTGCCTCGATGTATTTACATTCCATCTTTGAAATAACACTTCCATCACTTCTTTCTGATCAATTGAAATAAACACCTTATGTACTTTACTTAATTTGTTCTATAGCATAAGGGTATAATTTGTCTTATGCCTGAACTACAGGGAGTTCTTCATGATGAATCCGCGATTCATCATCTTAATATCTTGATCTTAGCAAAATACTTGAGTAAAGTATCAAATAAATGTATATGAAATCAATAAATTAACAAAATAACTCTGCTAAATAAAACACACTAATTATTGTATATTAGATTGTACAAAATACATTAGCAATAAAAAGCCATAAAATTAAAGGTGTTTTTCACCTCTAAATAGCCCAAAACTTCATGTATTTTTAATAATTTCATTTCAAATTCCTTTTGGCTAATTCTTTCTTTAACTTATTCATAAAAATGTATATAAAAATACAAAAATACAAAATAAATTCCTTCTCAAATAAATGATCCTAGATCTCAAAGAGAAAAGATCGTAAATTCCAACTTCTCGACCGAATTCCCGCTCCGTATGTACTCCAAATTAACCAAACTCACTTTTAAAGTTCAAGTTAGAAAATTATCTATCTTACGGAAGTAGTTTCACCAAAATCGAAGCTCATTTGCAAAAATTGGGTTTTGGGACAAAGATGTACATTGTAAATATTCATTCTTTCTTCATTTTTTACCTTTATTAATTTCTAAGAAACAAAAAAAATTATGCTTGTGTTGTATTTTGATTCTAGTATTTTATTGTATTTTTCTATTGTAAATATCTCTCATTAAAAGATAAAAAATATAAATTAGAAAAGCAAACAACAAATTGTACACGTTGTTTGTCTTCTTTTGTAAATTCTCCACTTTTTCTCTTTTTATTTTATTCTCTCTTTTTAGTAGCCAACTTTTATTGTATTTTATTTAAATTCACAATAACTTCTATTTTCCTCCATTAACCACCAAGTCTTCTTTCAACCTCCATTCCACTCCATATTCTTCATCCAACCTCCCATTCAACTCCACCAAAAATATAACCTTCCATTCAACTCCACCACCTATCTAACCTCCCTTTCTCTTCTCTTTATATTCATCTCCATAATATGATGAAGGTGGTGGTGATGGTATGATGTGATATAAAATGATGGTGTGGTGAAAATAACAAGGAAATAAAATGTGAGATAAACAAAATAGGGATTTTATCACTTGTGCCCCTCCGAAATATCGCAATATCAGTTATACCCCTATCTTTTTGGTAATATCAGTTGTGCCCCTCACTTCTTGTTATTTTTTCACTTGTGCCCCTCGGGTTAGTTACCGTCCATCCACAGTGCAAACGGACGTTAACTGTGAGGACATAGGCGGAATTAAGTTTAAAAAAAAGTTATGAGGTCATTTTACACCCTCCTCATCTTCTTCTTCCTCCTCCTCCCCATCCTCTTCTTCTTCCTCCTCCACCTCCTCCTCCTCCCTCTCTGTCGCCGCCCCCGCCTCTGCCCCACGCCGCCCAGCTCTGCCTCGAGCTCTCCGCCTCCATCTCCAGGCGCGGCCTCGCGCCACCATCTCTCAGCAACCCCGCGCGATCGGGCGCAGCCCCGACCTCCCTCCGCTGACCTCCCGCGGCGCACCAACTCCGCGCGCGACGCGTCTCTCCCCACGCGCGAGCCTCCCGCCGGCCCTGCATCCCTCCCTCCGCCACTTTCCACGCCAGGCGTCGCCGCGCCTTCTGCACTCCACAACGTCGTCCTTCTCGCCTTGCGCGGCCCCACGCGTCGCGATCTCGTGGCCGACCTCCGCGCCCAGCGACCTCCCCTCAGCCGCTGCTAACCTGCGTGGAAGCCCTTCCGCCGCCCCGCGCTCCATCTCGTCCCGACCGTCCTCCGCCGCATCGCCCCCACCCCCTGTCGCCCCACCGCCCGACCTCCCGCACCCCCCTCCCATCCCGACCTCCCCCACCCCCTGCCGCCCCTCTGCCCGACCTCCCCCGCCCCCTCCGCCCCGACCTCCCCCACCCCTGCTGCCCCTCCGCCCCGACCTCCCCCCGTCCCCTGCCCTCGCCTCTCCCTCCCCCTGAACACGCCGCCTCCTTGCCTATCCCTCCTCCGGCCCCTTCCGCCCTCCTCCTCCGTCTGTGGTGGCTGAAACTGGAGTTGAGTTTTTTTGTTAAATTTTGATAAAATTTTGACTAATTGATTCATAAAAAGTCATCCAAAAATTAAATAAAATTCATTATTTGATCCGTAACGAGTGATATGTCCGTGGAAATATAAAAATTTTAGAGATTCGATGGATGCGTGAAGGTTTTAGTAAGAGAGAGAAATTATGAATAGAAGGAAGAAGAGCAAATGGAGGAGGAAGAAGATGAAGAAGGGTATGGACCATAATACCCTTCTTAACCACACCATGGTTTGAATAAACCATGGTTATTTTAATTTTTTGACGGTCAATCTGACGGAAGGGCACAACTGGTGACAGAGCAAGAAGTTAGGGGCACAACTGATATTACCAAAAAGATAGGGGTATAACTGATATTGCGATATCTCGGAGGGGCACAAGTGATAAAATCCCAACAAAATAACAAGGGATATGAGAGGAAATACTTAACTGTAGCTTGCTGGATTTGTGGAGAAGCTACACTGGACTCCTATCTTCGCTTCGATCTGATAGCCGAAATAAAAATCGAAGAAGCTGCGTGAGCTCGATGGGGAACTCGTGACGCGGAGCGGAGTTCCGCGGATCTCGCCTGAAGGAGGCCATCGCTTGAGGAAGACGCTTCGCCGTTGTCGCTAACAAAACATTCCAAGCTCTCTCCTTTTTCTATTAGAATGACGGATGCTAAAAATGTGGACCGTGCGGCCCCTGCGGCCACAGCGTCGCACGTCGGCCGCCCTCCCCCCCCCCCGCCTTGCCTTGCATCGTACTTTCCCCCTCTATACCCTAACAACACAAGACATAGGTCTTTAATTTTCCATTTCTTTTATTTTTTTGTAAAATTTGCACATTTTCCCCTTTTAGTTTCTCTAATCCTAAAAGTTCCCCTATGCACTATTTGCATTACAATTTTAGTTTCTAAAATAGCACGGATACCCTTGTGTTTAAACATTAATTTGAATGTCTTTTTCGTATCATTTCTGTTAACGAAAAATGTCAACATGTTTAGCATCTAATTCTCTACCATTTAAATATTTATTTATATTTTTCTGAGCTCTAGTTAATTAACTAAAATTGATTAGTGAAAACTTGCATATTTTACCTAATCAGTGATCTTAACTTCATATCTCACTCACAGTTGCTTGAAAAATTTTGCAAAAATTAAAAATGATGTTTTGAAGTGTGCTTGAATTACTATCCTAATTTCATCTCCATTAGAGTTATCATGTGATTTAAATAAATTATAGAGTGATTTTAGTAAATTATTTTTAATTAAATCCTCACATATCTATTTTCTGAAATTTCAAATCTCCTGGATTGCATATGAAAATATCTATTTGAGATAATTCGTAATTTGGCTAATTTGTTAATATGGATTTATTAGAAACTATTTATTCAATGTCGCTCTATTTGCATTAAAAAATATATAAAAATCATATTTTATTAGAAAATTCCAAAAAAATTATTATAGCATCCTTGAATGATGTTTTAATTTCAGTACGATTTTCATGATTTTTGCATTCTGTTTGTGTTAAAAATTGCTAAAAACCTATAAAAAGTATGCATTTTTAATTATTGCATTATAATTCCTAAAAATCCAAAAAAAATTGTTTTGTGTTCATCACTAGATTAGGATTCTACGAAAAATACAATTTGGCTAAATTTAACTTATTTCGTATTAAAATTAATTTGACCTAGTTGTGTGATTCCTTAGTAGCTTAATTCACCCGCATCTCATATTTTGCATTTATTCTGCATAAAAAATAAAAAAATCATTGGAAATCTAGATCTTAATGTTTCTTTGCCTCCCTTTGTTCGACCATGGACTTGCCGGGGATATAAATTAAAGTCGAGACACTCTTGACATAGATCTTCTCTCGGTTCTGAATGATTCTCTAAGTACACATACGACAACGAACCCAAATTAAATCACGTATTCAACGATTCGTTAGATAGCACCATTGTCGGGGAGGCAAACAGTTAGGGATTAATTAAAAAAATGGATTTAGATTTCACTTACTCGGGTAGTCTGATCCCCGAGCCATTTGTAATTAATTCATTTTCTCTCAATTATTTCTATTCACATTATTGTATATATTTTGTTTTTCTCTCTAAAATAAATTTTATTTTCATTGCGAGGACCTGGTGGACTTGGAGTACATCAGAGGTAGACAGACGTGACGCGCGCCGACTGCTGAATATCAAGGAATTTTTAATATATTTTTGAAAGAATTTTGTAATTATTGTGTTGTAATAATTTAGGTAATTCGCTCTTTACAGCTGCTCTTGTTTGAGAGGTCACGCTTGTATCTGGACTGGACTTTTGGACCCTCTCGTGGTCGTGTGGTTGCTTGATGTAGAATAGGACTTGCACTTGCGGCTCTTAGAGCATATTTTTATTATAATATCTTATTGCTTGTGCTCGTAATTTTTAGGATCACACATCACATTTAACAAGACGCACTTAGACCGCAGTGTTATTAGTCAAATGTAACTTGTTCATCACTCGCTAATGAAATTGCATGTCTAGGAATGGTTTTCTTGTTTGCATTATATAGCATAAAATTTCAATTCTTCCTTGCATTCTGCATGTAGAGCGCGAGGATCGCTGTAAGTCTCCTGAATTGAGCATGCATCATTGATTTCATTATTTGCATCGGTTTTTCTCGACTCCCTCCCCCTTGGTTTTGAAACTTAGATTTAAAGGAAATCGGGACTGATCGTTAGGCGTGCTTTATTGGTGTACTAATCAAGTGATAACCAAACTTAAAATCAGGACTATTAATCAGAGTTGACAAAAAACCGACTAAAACTAACACTTATTTTGGGAGAGCAAAACCCTCATTTTATGCCTGACTATTGTGATTGTTGAGAGGTGAGGACGCATCCTTAGGATAGTGCCCAAAACCTATTTTTTAGCCTTGCGTAATTGGACTTATACATTAATTTATCACCTAATTAAAACTAAAAAGATAAATGATCAGACTTTTGCGACCATCACTGTGTTGAGTAGGTGAACTCAGGGTTTTCTCTTGTGTTTGTTTGTTTGTGTGTTATTCGGTGCACTTGCACGCTTTCTTCCTCGATCCACTGTATTCTCCCATCTCCCTTCCGAGATGTCAGAATATTGGTCATCATATCCACACCACTCTTTTTCGACCATATTTCGACCATCTCCACCTTCTTATTCCTCTTCATACCTTCACCTCCACCGCGAAGTCAGAACTCCGACTGATTTCTCCACTTATTCGTCCTTCTCTCCTACCCCACATTCTTATACCCCTGACCCACAACCACCCTGGATAGACTCATCATATTATCGTCCGCTTGCTGGAGTTAAGGAACAAATCAAAAAGCAAGCCACCACTGAGATGAATGATTGGCATATTCAGTTGACCCCACATACCTCACCTCGAGTTAGAACTGGGCAACCATTTAGGGTACAACAAGTTCGACCAAACAAACTGAATGGAGATGCCTACACCATACGATCTTCCTGACTTGATTGACCTGAGTGATCAAGCCAACATTGACCATCCTTCATATCACCCATTCGGAGAGCTGTCATATACAGGGGATTGGATTCATGCGACCGATCTATAGACCCCCTGTCTACTGACTCCACCTTATGAGGCTCCGACCAACATCTGCCATATAGAAGGGCCATACTCAACCCAGCATTACACGTATGAGTAAAGGTGTGTTGAGTATAAGAGCCCAAGTTCTTAGCAGTATCCTCCAATTGCGCAGACTTCTCTCATGAGGTGTCATGAGAACTTATTGAAGGATGACATTTGTAGACCGATAAAAAGTTCAAGTAGGAATGCAGATCATGGATTTTGTGGATTGAATCTTTAAAATCTGGAAGACACCGGATTGACTACACATTATGTACAGCTGGAGTCCCTTCTACCCCCTCTTCTATTAACCACTTTTCCTCCAAATTTGAGTCTATACATTCTCCTATTCCTCCTTCACCTACCAAAAAGACCAAAAAAATTGAAAACTAGAAAATACCATAAAAATTGAAAAAGAAAAAGATCTTAAAAAACTGGATCCTGTAGTTAGGGAAACACTAGATGGAAAGTTGATTTTTGAGCTTCCCTTAATAATGGCAATTGAACACTTTCTCGACCTTAAAATATTTGTGAGAAATAAATTGATGCCTAAGGTCGGGCAATAAGAGAACAAGGACTGAGAGACATATAGTGTCTATGGTCACATCTTTGATGATAGGGAGAAAAACCAAGAGCCGTAAAATAAAGCGGTTGTCGAGATTTGATTGTGAAATCAAAGACACTACCTTCACCCATACAAGAATCGACGATGACTCACCGATTAATATCCTCCCGATTTCATATTTGCCAAGCTCAAACTCAGATCTACCAAGAAGTCAAGAGAGAGCATTCAATCGGCAGATTGGTCCAGTAAACCATTTCAGTCATCGTTACTTTCCAAGATGCTCTATTGCAGATAGACTTCACGATAATTGACATTGAATACTGAGGAGAGTTCACCCAGTCTTCGATCATTATTGGGAAGCCGTTCTTAGCCTTGGCTAAAACAACTATAGATTGCGAGACTCGAGAGATTGATTTCACTACATTGGGAGCACTTCAACCTCACCCGATCTTTGAGGGCACACAATATTCTAAGGTAAACTGTAAAGTCACAAACAGTCGTGATCTTCGAGAGATAGTTGAGTCTAGTCTCTCTACTACACCTGAGATATCGACTGTCCAAACGACCATTAGTTTAGAGGCTCCTTACACCTCCACATCACCCATTGCTTGCATCCCCACCACTGTAACAGCTTCTACAGAGGACTCACAACCAGAAGCTACCCCTGAGTCGGACATGATCATTTCTGATTTCCTTGACTATTTAGATGATTCGATGCATGAGCTGAAAAATGCTAAGCCAACTGAGAACACTATGTCATACTAGAGATGTGTGCTGACCCTGCAGGAGTATTACAATGCATATGGTGACTCATCTGATGAAGAACCTCTGGTAAGCATCTCGCTACATCCAAGACCTACACCAAAAGAGACAATTGGGACCAAATTGACCAATCTTGATAAATCGGTTGCTCCATCCTCTAGTCGGTCATCTGGTAAGAAGAAGAAGAGTATTGATTCCTCGAGGTGTTCCTCCGAACCCCTCAAGGCATGTCACTCTCCTCTTCCTCTTGATGCTTCAGGTTCTAGAAAACTGGCTAAGAAAGTTACCTTCGATGTACCAGAGAAAGAACTTTCTGAGGAGTCCTCATCAGGTCCGGATGAGGTGATCTATATGAGTGAGCTCAGTTCGGCTGTTCTGAAACCATATTTGAGCAAGCAGCCGTGTGTCGACCCTCGTTGGACATTCCCTACACCTCACTATTATTCTTATGAGGATGATTCTAACAGCGACACATGTGTATACTACCCACCCCTTTGCTCCCGCAAGAAGTTCCGTCACAAACCTTCTTGATCCTTGTATATTCTCACTCCTTGTATAGATTTTCCTCCCATTATTTTCCTCCCTCCCCCATGATTCGCATCAATCTCCCCAGTTCAGTATCATTTTCATTTTGTGGATCTACGTAGGATGATTAGATCCTAAGTATATGGGGGTGAGTGAATCGAGTTGCTCCATTTCTTCTTGTATATTCTTTTCCACTCTCATCGGTTCCCCAATCTTGTGTTCTATCCAATACTTAGGCTGACCATAGCCTAAGTATAGGGGGTCGATGCCTGTTGTGTATTCTCCCAAATTCTTATATTCTTTTCACCCACTTATATTTAGTACGAGCTATGGCTTTATGTCACCTAGTGCCATGAGGACATAGCACATGCTAAGTATAGGGGGGTTAGGGGGTGTGTATATATTACATATATACCTTACCCATAGCTCGTACTTTCATGTATTTTTGTATATATTATACAATAATTATGGGGTGGATAAAAATCTTTTTAAAAAAAATCTCTTAAAAAATCTTTCACAAAAAACTTCTAAAATTTTCCCCGTTATTTGCTTTAAAAAAATCTTTTTGAAAGAAAATATCCTTTCTTATTTACCTATCTTTTGAAGAAAAAAACTTTTTCAAAAAAAAAACTTTCTTCTTTTCTTTTGTAACTTTTTCAAAAAAACTTTAAATTTTTTTTCTTCTTTTCCTTTCTTTAAAAAAATCTTAAAAAAATAAAAAAAACTAACTAATGAGTTAGTTTAATCCCTGACACATTCACATCCACACAAGACTTGCAATGTTCAAGAACACTTGGTTTATGAGGTCTTGAGATTTTGAGTTAACTAGTCTTAGTCATTAAGGTCTTTGACTTAATTATCCACATTTCCCAGTTTGAAAGGTTTGTATGCTATATTGCATGCTTAGTCTCTACCTTAAGAATATGATCAACACCTCATATACACGATTGTAGTTATGATGAGATGAGTTAAAATTTCACTTGAGGAACTGGGATGAGGGATTTGAGTTTGGACTTGATTTGATGATGTTCGAGGATGGGACAAAATCAATGAAGGCTTCATGAAACCTGAGTGTCAGCACCTTTAGCCAGTATGAGACATGGTTCTTGTACTATCTCTTGACATTTACCTATGTGCCATGGTGTGATGAAATCTAAAAGAAATTGTTGATCAGTGTACACCAACTTTTGATAAAAACAGTGGAGCTAGCCAAAAATATTACAAATTAATGAAATGTTAAAGAAAAGATCTCATTCCACAAAGTTAATATCAAAGAGCTTCCATCAAAGGCGAGCGCTCCCATCATTTCAAAGTGTTCAGTTGAACCACAACTACTAGGACCAGGAGTAGAGCTAGCACCAAAAAAGAGCTCTGTATAGTAAATGCTACAAGTTTGGGTATAGAAGGTATAATAGATACTGAAAAAAGGCACACCCCGGTGTACTTCCAGGAAAACAAGTGCAGACGACTCCAACTTCTCTTGATGGACACACTGATAAACAAACAAAAAAATACATGTGTTGAGTTAATAAGGCACTCAAGAGGATCCTTGTTCCAATGAGAGTCAGAGAAAAAATCACACAATCCTATGCCCTCCATCAATTGGCCTTCCATCTACACTTTTGAGTCTGACAACTAAAGAGACGGTGGATTGGATGTAAGAAATGGTTTATTCCCTAGTGTTGAGGATCAGTGTTCTTAGGAGAGTCTCTTGGACTGGAACCTTGGGTGACGTTGCGACTCTACTCTTGTAATGGCAGTCCACACTTAAGTAATATCCCTACTATATGTATGCAGAGAGAGTCTGATGATTAGGGAAATTGGATACCTTCTGACCAGAGTTTGGTTCAGCTTAGAATTTTAGGACCTCTACAATCGAGAGTTCTTGAACGGATCAAGTCTTGTATTCACATGCACTGTCAAAGGTTAATCCAACTTATTCATTCTTTATTTGCTCGAGGACTAGCAAAGTATAGGGAGGTGATGAATCCGCGATTCATCATCTCAATATCTTAATCTTAGCAAAATCTTTTAGTAAAGTCTCAAATAAATGTATATAAATTCAATAAAATAATAAAATGACTCTTGTAAATAAAACACACTAATTATTGTATATTAGATTTTATAAAATACATTAGCAATAGAAAGCCACAAAATTAAAGGTGGTTTTTCACCTGTAAATAGCCTAAAAATTCATATATTTTTAATAATTTCATTTCAACTCCTTTTTGGCTAATTCTTTCTTTAACTTGTTCATATAAAAATACAAAAATACAAAATAAATTCCATCCCAAATAAATGATCCTAGATCCCAAAGAGAAAAGGCCGTAAATTCTAACTTCCGGACCAAATTCCCGCTCCGTATATACTCCAAATTCACCAATTCACTTTTAAAGTTCAAATTAGAAGATTATCTATCCAATGGAAGTGGTTTCATTAAAATCGGAGCTCGTTTGCAAAATTTGGGTTTGGGGACCTAGATGTACATTGTAAATATTCATTCTTTCTTCATTTTTTATCTTTATTAATTACTAAAAAACCACAAAAATTATGTTTGTGTTGTATTTTGATTCTAGTATTTTATTGTATTTTTCTGTTGTAGATATCTCTTATTAAAAAGATAAAAAATATAAATTAGAAAAGCAAACAAAAAATTGTACATGTTATTTGTCTTCATTTGTAAATTCTCCACCTTTTCTCTTTTTATTTTATTCTCCCTTTTTAGTAGCTTACTTTTATTGTATTTTATTTAAATTCACAATAATTTTCATTTTCCTCCATTAACCACCAAGTCTTCTTTTAACCTCCATTCCACTCAATATTCTTCATCCAACCTTCCATTCAACTCCACCAATAATATAACCTCCCATTCAACTCCATCACCTATCTAACCTCCCTTTCTCTTCTATTTATATTATTCTCCGCATCCACAATTTTTAGCATCCGTCATTCTAATAGAAAAAGGAGAGAGCTTGGAGTGTTTTGTTGGTGAGAGCGGTGAAGCGTCTTCCTCAAGCGACGACCTCCTTCAGGCGAGATCCGTGGAGCTCCGCTCCGCGTCACGAGTTCCCCATCGAGCTCGCGTAGCTTCTCCAATTTTTATTTCGCCAATCGGATCGAAGCGAGGATAGGAGTCTAGCGTAGCTACTCCGCCAATCCGGCGAACTTCAGGTAAGTATTTCCTCTCATATCCCTTGTTATTTTGTTTATCTCACATTTTATTTCCTTGTTATTTTCACCACACCATCATTTTATATCACATCATACCATAACCACCACCTTCATCATATTACCACCTCCTTCACCATCAAATTATCTTTCCACCTTCATTTTCTTTTATTTATTCCATGTTTAAGAAAAAATATAAAAAACTTAATCACAAAAAAAATCACAGAAAAAATAAAAAACCACAGGTGGGAGCAGCAGCCGCTCGCCGCCGCCCCCCTCCTTCGTGCGACCCACACCCACCTGCACCCATCGCGGCCCCAACCGCGACGCGTGCCGGCAGCGCCCCTTGTCGCCGCTACACCCATCGTGGCGACGTCCTCCTAGCCCGCACGCCGAAGTCCCCACCGCATGACCCTCCTCAGACTGCCTCTACCGCGGGATCCCACCGCCTTCCTCAAAGATACCGCCGACCTGCTCCAGGCGCAGCATCGGTCGCCCGCCGGCGCACCCCTCCGTGCGGCCCCTGCAGCCGCACCGTCGCGCGTCGGCCGCCCGCCCGCCCCGCCTTGCCTTGCGTCGCACTTCCCCTCTCTGCGCCCTAACATCACAAGACAGAGGTCTTCAATTTTCCATTTCTTTTATTTTTGTAAAATTTGCATATTTGTCCCTTTCCGTTTCTCTAATCCTAAAAGTGCCCCTATGCACTGTTTGCATTACAATTTTAGTTTATGAAATTGCACAGATACCCTTGTCTTTAAGCATTAATTTGGATGTCTTTTTTGTTTCATTTATTTAATGAAAATTTTCAACACGTTTAGGATATAATTCTCTATCATATGAATATTTATTTATATTTTTCTGAACTCTGGGTAATTAACTAAAATTGATTTATAGAAAAGTTGCATATTTTACCCAATCAGTGATCTTGACTTCATATCTCATTCACATTTGCTTGTTACAGAAATTAGAATTGATGTCTTGAAGTGTGCTTGAATTACTATCCAAATTTCATCTCCATTAGAGTTATCTTGTGCCTTATATAGAGTGATTTTAGTAAATGAATTTTAATTAAATCCTCACATATCTATTTTGCTAAATTTCAAATCTCTTGGATTGCATATGAAAATATCTATTTGAGATAATTCGCATTCTGGCTAATTTGTTAATGTGGGTTTATTAGAAATTATTTATTTACTATCACACTGTTTGCATTAAAAAATCCATAAAAAACATAATTTGTCAGAAAATTTCAAAAAAAATACTGTAGCATCCTTGGATCGTGTTTTAATCCAGTACGATTTTCATGAGTTTTTCATTATGTTTGTGTTAAAAATTGCTAAAAAACATAAAAAGTACGCATTTTTAATTATTGCATTATAATTTCTAAAATTCTAAAAAAATGTGTTTTGTGTTCATGGATTAGGATTCTAGGAAAAATACAATTTGGCTAAATTGGACTTATTTTGGATTAAAAATAATTTGACCTAGTTGTGTGATTTTTTTAGTTCACCTGCATCTCGTATTTTCCATTTATTCTGCATAAAAAAATAAAAAAAGTCCGCATTGGAAATCTTGATCTTAATTTTCAAATTAACCCGACGTTGTTCCTTTTCCTCCTTATATTCGACCCCGGACTTGATCGAGATATAAACTAAAGCCGAGACACTCTTCACGGAGATCTTCTCTCAGTTCTGAACGATTTGCTAAGTACACATACTACAACGAACCCAAATTAAACCACGTATTCAGCGATTCGTCACTTCACCATATGTAGTGCTCTTTCAGAAGATCCATTGCCTTGCCTGGATCCGTCATCATCTCTTCCCTCAGCCTCATTAAAGCCTGAATCATTGTCTGCCTTTTGCTATACATACTCAACACGAGCTCATATTATCCTTAAGCATTGTATAAGTATTATTAACTTAAAGCTTATACTCAATAGTAATCCACAACTATAAACATTTTCCATCGCTTATATATATATATATATATGCATCAAGAAATACACACCAAATATATGTATCCATTGAGTAATTGCTACATTTCATGAAATCTTTTGATCAATTCAAATTACATTTTCGAATTCTACTAATCAAGGCTCTATTATAGTTCATTACTTCTCCATAAATTTTACATGATATAATGATATTTTGAAAATTCTCCTTCTATTTTACAAACTTCAAATACACCTTACATATGAAAATCCTAAACAATACGCATGATAATTTAGGCTTGAATATCACTGAAGTTTTATTTGTTTTAACCATCTTTAGATAAGAATGTAGGATCCCTTTTCCCCCTAAATCTTAGTTTAAACTATGATTTTTTTACAAAATCCAATGATATTTTACAATTCCAAATATACATGACATATGAAAATCCTAATTGGTGCACTGTCTGAATTTTCATGCTTGAATATCCATGATGTTTAATTCTTTTTATCACATAGTACTTGAAAAAACTTGATTTCGAGTGATTGAGTATGATAGAACAATACCCCCAATGCTTTTATTCCCATCCATGAAAACACTTCACAAAACTTCCATCATTCTTACATGCATCAACGCTAATGTGAAACTTGTTTTCTATCATCGAGTTCGTATTGCAATAAAAGAACTTCATCTACTCCATCTCCTTTGAAATGTGATCAACATGATCTAAAATACCCTAATTATTTTTCAGAAAATATTACATGGATCTCCTCTTTGTATTGATCACCCTTCACTTGATCTTACAAGAACTCCAACAGACCTTTCTCCTATCACTGTCAAGCCTTGAGAAATACTCGTGTTTCCTTGGTATTTACCAAGTTAGATAAATTCGTGGTTTCTCGAATAGGCATTTTTTCTTTTGATATATAATTATTGGTGTTATCTCCATCAATGTAGTTATATTATTCATTACCTTATTAATGATGCTACAATTACAAAATTATTTTATATCTTCTTTATTTGGTTTATTATTTATTTAATTTTGGTTTCTTAATATTTTTCAAAAACAACAAATAGTATTTCTTCTTTTTGAAAATTCATGTGATAATAAATATTAACATATACTCCTGTGTTTTTTGTTGTAGAAGGAATCTTTTAAATAACCACTTAAAATTAAAAATAAATTGAAATTCAAAATTTTCAAACTTGGCTTCTAACAAACCATTTATACATGGTAATGAATATTCCTTTTCTATAAACAATTGTTGATCTCATTGCATTTAGGAATTGGTATCACTTGTAAAATATCATGCACAAATACAAAATATAGCTACTTAATTGACAAAAAATTATGTTTCGAGCCGCGAAAGGAGAGTGGAGTTCCCTTCCATCTTCTGGAGAAGATTGAAGGCCTAGCGGGGGTTATTTCTAAAGATAAATGCATTTTTTCCATTCAAAATTAAATCGTCAATGATTACAGTAGAATTTTCAACCATTAACCGATTATTGTAACATACTATAAAAATTTATAACATATCATACACAAATTTAACATAATTAATACAAATTTATTTATATCTGAAGTTAAAATGCATTTTCCATTTAAATTTAACAATCAATAATTACAGAAGTTTTTTCAATCATTCAATTTTTTTTACAAAAACTGTATTCTTTTGTAAACTAATATTCCAAAATGCAAAATATATTTTCTTGCTCAATACATTTCTAGTTATTTCTAAAGTGAAAATGCATATTTTTATTCAAATTTATCTTGTCATGCGAACTATATTTTCAATTGGAATTTCATCATAAGGAGGCGCGATCATACAATATTTTTTGTAAAACACTATCAAGTTTTTGTAATAAAGTATCTTCAATTATAGATTAGAAAGTCTATTCAATACATGTTTAGTTACTTTGAAAGGAGAAATGCATGTTTTCTATTCATTTTTAGCGTTGTTACGTGCGAATGAGATGCTTTATAAAATACTATGGACATATTGTATTTCATTGTCTATTTTGTTGCAAATTATGGAACTTTTTTGGAATTTTAAATCATTCAATTATCCTTTTCGCTAAATATACAAAATCTAGAGACATTGATTTTAAAGGTAATGATCAACTAAGTCGATCATCTATTTTAGGAAGTATAGTTGTATCAAAAAGCACTCTCTTTTCAAGTAGTGGTTTGAATCTTATGTGTATATATGTGTACATATATACACATATATGTACATATATTTACCTTCCCATTAAGCATGGCAGGGAACTTAGAAGTAGCATGCAGACCATGTGGGAGGGATGGACGATCTTCCTTACTCTCTAAGGAACAAATATGGATAAGAAGTTGTAGGTATTGATAAGGTGGGGATAAGAAGACATATATCCATTGGTTGCTGAGTTGGATTGGGTTGGGTTGGGGTACCCCTGTGAATAGTAAATTGTACCCCTGTGAATAGTAAACTGTGAGGAAGATTGTGAGGGTTGGAAGGAGGGGTACACCGGTGTACCCCAACCCAACCCAGTCCAATCCAGCAACCAAACATGCCCTATGAGGTTCCAAGTTATTTCGGTACCATGCTATATGGGTGCTATTCTTATTTTGGTCATTTCTCGCCCAAAGAAAAGCATAACATATCTCTATGTCTATGAAGATTCTGTAGGATAAATGGCCATCTAATGAGAAATGTCTGCACAGATATCTACTCTTTTGCCCAACGATTAATTCATAATTTTCAAAATCTACCTAACTATGTAATAGTTGTTGAAAAATGTCTTAAATGGATAACTGCATCTTTTCCGGATCCGATTACTACACCATCATATTTATTCCCACATCGTGGAGTGGTTTTATTTTGGTATCGTGGTGGGGCTATATAAAGAATCCCACACCCATTATATCCATTGAGAATATGAATATAAGAATCATCTCTTAGTGGTGCCCTTCCATTGTTTCTTCCCGCTCTTTAGGAAGTAGGTATTCATACAAAATGAAAATATTCATCATGCTTTTGATTCCACATTTTATATTTCTCTATTTTCTACATGGTATCAGAGTCAAGTTCAATTGTGGGTTCTCTTTGAAGTTCTAATTGCCTAACACATAGAAAATAGGGAGATAGGTGAGGAGTTCTGTCGCGAAGATCTTTTGCCCTTTGATATAAAGCGGGAGACACTTCCTATCCCTCCTCTCATCAGACCGGGCAAAGGACAGTGCAAAGAGGAACAGAGACTGAGGTCAACTTTGGTTGGCTAATTCGATCAGTTCATCGATGGTCACCCAATCCGCGCCCTACCCCTGATGCCCGCTTCAATATCAGGCTACCTCTCCCTACTTCACTGACCTCACGGATCTGCTTGCTGGCTGGGAGCTGTATGAGCGGTAACGTCCACATACGGCTCCGTGAGAAGGTGGAAGGATATGATAGTGAGATTTCATTATATTTCAAAGTAGAGAGAGAGCCCGGGTTGCCCCGGTCCATCAGAGCACGTATTTCTTTTTTGGTCGCAACCTGCAGCACTCCGAAGGGTGCGTCGAGAGGCTGAAGCCTTTACCCTCGCCCATTGAGCTTCCGCCGGTCACCGCATCGTCCACATTCCTCGCCCCCATAATGACGTCCTCTTGGACAGCGTAATCGGAGTCGACCTCCGGGGGTGGGGCTCGTTGGACGTACCACCGTTGGCTTCCCGATTCAGTAGTGTGCCTGTCACCCCCCGTGAACAACTGCCTCAGATCAAAGTGAGGGAGCAACTCTGTGCCTTCAATTATGACTAAATTACACTCATAGGCGACGGGTTCTCTGCCCCCGCGGGGATGGAGCGCGGATGCCTGCTTAGGCCCCTTCTTCCCTTCACGGATCAAATCGTCCACCGCCTGACCCCTGGATTTTCTACTTTTAGGGATTTTCTACTGGGATTTGATAAGCTAAAGCATTGTCCGCAGAGAGTCTATTATATTAGAGGCAACCCTGGCACTACTTGATCCGAAATGGCCGATTGAAGAGGAATAAGCCCTTCATATTGTACACAGCAGATCTTCCTGGGCCAAAACTTGGAGCGACTACACAGCTTCATGCCCTTTACCACCAACCACTACGTCGATTAATCTACCATGCTGATCGAGGACCTGGACTGACCTCATCCTAAGTCCGGAAAATAAAAGAGATGAGAAAGTGGAACATGGGAGCAGCAAGCCGAGCAAGCCAACAGG
Organism: Ottelia alismoides; assembly: GCA_037367405.1. Lineage (NCBI taxonomy): Eukaryota > Viridiplantae > Streptophyta > Magnoliopsida > Alismatales > Hydrocharitaceae > Ottelia > Ottelia alismoides. Next base: position 389,180 of record JAZKJV010007615.1, on the reverse strand, counting down.
CCCAGAGTAGCTAGATGGGGTAGTAAAATCAATCCTTGTTCATACATGGGGGCACTTGGGATCCCATGAATGAAGATATGGTCTCTACGGATCCTATTGAATTTCATTCAGAAGTTCCATTATCTTCAAAATCACTCTGTTTGGTCTGTATTCTCAGATGAGGTCAAAAGAGGGATAAAAGGTTCAGCTGAGACTTCGGCGGATTAAGGTGCGAGGGGAAAGACACTTTCAACCGGCTCGTTTTTATTTAATTCAAATAATAGAATTGGGTTTCTTTTTTCAAATTCTTTTATTATTCCTTTTATAACTAGAACTATTTTTTGAATCCATTTTGTTTTTTCTTTTAAGGCTCTTATAAACCATTTTATTTTTTTTAAAACTTTTAGAACTAGAAAAATTTTCTTTTTCACTTTTATATATTTTTTTTTGAATTCATTAAAAATGGGTTCAAAAAAAGAAGGCTGTTTTCGTGGAGAACCAAATGATACTTCTACTTCCTGACTTTGAAATACTATCCTTCTGGCTATTTGAACTTTGATTTGAACTTGAATGTCTCCCACCGACATTTCCATAGCCCTGTTCTACAATTTATATTGGCACTTGCGGTGGCTAGGAATGGTCGTCCCAGGAGATGAATTACTATCTTCATTAGAACTCAGTATATGAGAGGGTCAATTGATTCTCGAATATATTAATAGGTATTAGAAACGGAAGAAATACTACTAGAATGAAGGCCTGCAAAATGAGAAAGAAAGAGACTGACTCTGCCCTATAATATCTACGAGGTCTCATCATTTGTTGTCTTTTCAAAACGAACTTCGGAAGATGATCTCATTACTATCATCATATATATAGTCGTTGCGGTCCCGGGTGAATTTCCGCTACCAGCACACGATCCCACTTTTGGCCACTACATCAGTAGAGTCGGAAGAGCACTGGAACTGCCGCCGCACGAGAAAGCAGCTGCCTACGCCACCCATACGTGAGTGAAAGCAGCATAGTGGCGATCGTGGACTTCTTCAAGAAGGGACGGTGTATAATGAATGACCTAGGGAGGGTTTTTTGAAGCCCAAAACAAAAGTCGGTATTGGATCCAAGGCCAGTAGAGGTGACAAGCGAAAGGTCCCTAAATCACAAAGCTCTATCGCGATTTAGGATCTCTTTCCCTGTCGCGATATCGCGACGCTGTCTTCCCTCAGTCAGAGACCAATTAGGTTTACGACGAAACCTAGAAATCGATCACTGATCCAATTGGAGTACCTCCACGGGATAGACCTCAACAGAAAACTGTTGAGTCTCCTAACAAGGGAAAAAGCCTCCACAGGGGGGGAGGGCCCGGGGAGGGGGCTCTTTGACTATCCTTTCTTCATTCTCTTCCATACTAGTAGAAGGCTAATAAGTCTCCGTACTGCTGAGAGGCGAGACTCATTCCAACTCCGAACTGAGACCGGGTTCTTTGTCCTCCTACCGGGCCCGTGTGGCTCTCCAAGGCCGGCTGCTCCCTTCTTCGCCCAAAATGTTCAGTCAAGTCGAAAGATCTCTAATTCTCACGGACCCGGACGGGCAGGAAGGATGGGACTTTCAGCGAAACCTGATACACGAGCAGAGTCCGGCTTAGTTCGAGGGAAGAGAGAAAGCTTGGCTCGACCTAAGGGAGAGGGAAGAGAGAAAGCTTGGCTCGACCTAAGGGAGAGGGAAGAGAGAAAGCTTGGCTCGACTGCCGTGCCACGAGGCACGACCATGGAAGTAATGAAAAAGAAAAAGTTCTGTAGTTGGACCACGGTTCGATTTGGGATTCTCCAGAGAAGATGAGGGGAAGTTCAATGCCTAGTCAGAAGAGGGGATCAGAGATCAGCGCAAAAACTAGAACTCCCTACCATGTATCCAACCAGAAGAAAGCAAAATGTGAAAATCAAAATAGTATTGAACACTTTGATTTTACGTGAAACACTATTTCATAAGGATTCAACTAAAATTATGAGAGGGGTTCAAAGTCCCACCACTCCACGATGTGATACTAAATATAATAGTGCACTACCTGAATCCTGGAAAATTTCAATTTCCCACCTAAGACATTCTTCAACATTAGTCAAACTATAGAGGCACACGGAAAGATATGGATTCAGATATGACCCTAAAGAACATGACTTATATTGGCATGGGATTACTTCTTAAGAAAGTCTTAGTTTTTTTCTAACAAATCGGGTGCATCTATTACAAAATACTTATTTTCTAACCTGTTAGCAATATTGAGATGTTTTCAACAATTTGGTAGATCCATTAAGAAACCATTCCGATTCCTAATGGATACACATAACCTGTAGAGGATGTATTAAGAAAGCTTTTTATATTTGTTATAGGACAAGAACTATAAAGTAAAGTTCTGGGGTCGTATATTAAAGACAAAAGCCGCGCAATCCTAGTGCATTGGAGAGTCATATTCCCAAGTTGTACACCCAGTTGGTGGAACATGGTAAGAAAACTATGCTATTCTTGGGGTTTGTTAGTTCGGTTGTCTCCATCTCTTAATTGGTGATCGGTTGTAAACATTTCGACATGAGATCAGACTAGCGGAGGTGAACGTTAGAAAAACAAAGGACTAAATACCGTTAAGTCTTAAGGCTTAGTCGAAATGGTGCTACAAGTCCATGGATTTACGGGTCTTCCTTCATGCACAAGTAGAGTGGACAGCTCGGACATTCCCTTGGGGGCTCTTTGAGAAAGAAATAAAGATCCCACACGGAAGAGAACTCCTTAGAGAGAGTTAGACCCCACCTAGGAGGTTAGCATGGAAGATCCTAAGCCTCTGAGTGAGGAAAGACTGCATCTAATATACAACATGGAAACATACCAATCATTCACTCACCTGCACTAGCCCACGATGCAACTGGGGGGCGAAGACCTAAGAAGATAGTTTAGAAGATTTCGCAGGAGGTAGGAGGCATATATTCTACTTGTTGATGTCCTCTTCCGAGGGTAGGGGGATTTTCTTAGCATTGGAGCCCTCCGGGACATATGCACATTAGCGAGGACATGACATCAGATCAGATGGAGGCTTGATATTTCTCAGGTGAGTATTAAACCGGGTAAGTCCACCTTTAGGTCGACACCTACAATTTTATCAAACAATATCCTCCAATTCAATCACATTTTTTGGATAAAACGATCAAAATTCATTCATATAGGAATTATAAAAAGAGTTTCGATATTACAACTCACTAAAAATATTGATGCATTCTTGATTAACCCTAGACCTAAATAGGCAATCAGACCAGTATTATTCACCTTCTTACAACTATCACTATCCAATATTGTGGATATAAGTAGTTGATTGTCACCTTCTTGCTGGTGACCATTTTCCAAAAGTATGGATGTTGTTTTTGTGGCAGTCAGATTGTAGCTCCCCACCATCATATCTTTATTTATCACCAAGGATGCATGTTGCAATCAAACTTCCATATTATCCACCTTTCTTTTAGTTAACCATCTACTTGAAACTACTTCCAAAAGAAGTGAAAGAGATATGCATTACAAAAAATATATATATGAAAGACACGCAATTAGGATGCAGTTGGGTAAGTGTATGTCCGCATCTCATCATCATCGTTTCCGTATTATATCATATACTAGTGCATACCTGTGTGTTGTACGTATTGTACTGATATAATAATAAGTTATAGTTTGAAAGCTAATTAAAGCTATTCTTACAATACATATATTCGATAATAAATAATACAATGAAATTACATGTGTGTGTATATATCCATAAAGTGTAAAAATAAAGTAGCTATCAAAATTTTTGGATATATCTATACCCAATTACTATTGTATTTGTTTTATACAGATTTTGGGATCCGCCACCATATCAGTCTCACAATGGATATAGATGTGAAAGTCACTTTGATATCTGAAAATCATATATCATTTTTAATATATAAATATATCCATAAGTATTTATTTGATCTTTACTTTGATATTTTTATTATGAACTAAGTATATTCACTACAATAAAATTGGCACAAGACAATGAATATTCAATTACTTATTTCCACTGGCTAATTTTCTTGTAGTGATTTTGTATGTGTAAAATATCCTACATATGCATTTTTATTAAGTTAATCGGTAGAGTACTTCCAGGATTATTCGTATCCAATCTGTATTCGTTTCGCATTGTTCATTTTATAAGGATATGGTAATGTATTTTTCATATTGATCAATATATGCATTCATATTTATAGACATTTTAAAATTTATACATATAAATTAAAGCAAATATCTATATAGGTAACTAAATCTGATTATTTTCAATTTAAGTGCACTTATGTAAAGTGGTTGAGTATTTGAGCAATATTGACATTTATAGAAGAATCTTTGTAAATTATAAAAAAATTAACCATTCATATCAACCTCAAATCTAAAAATGTTCAATGGTACGTATCACATCAAGTTTAATTATATATTTTAAAGGAAATTTATCAGTAGTGACCTCCTAAGATATTGCAATATGAGTTATGCCCTTGCTTTTTTGCAATGTCAGGTGTGCCATGACTTCTTCCACAATGATCACAATGTTCTTTGGGTTAGTTGTCATCCATCCACATCTCAAATGGATGTTAATTTTGGAGACATAAGGGGAATTAGATAAAGAATTGCATGTAGAAATAAATTTCTTTTTCTTCTCTTTTTATTCTTCTTCCTTCCACTCTTCCTCCCTCCTCCTACCTCCTACGATCACCTCCTCCTCCACCCCTCCCCACCACCACCTCCACCCCCTCCTCCTCTGACCACCTCCTTATGCTTCCCACCTCCTCCTACACCCCTCATCCTCCGACCCTAAACCCACATCCTAATGCCCCCTCCTCATCCGCTCCCACCCCTTCATCCCCTCCTCCTTTGCCTCCACCACCTCGTCCCCCCTCATGCTCTACCATTCCCGTTCCATCATTTCTCTTTCCCCATTCGTAACTCTTTCTGAGCCTTAAAGCTTGAGATCACAAACTTCGTGTAGGACCTCATTTAAAGGAACTGTCCGAGAGTCTCTTTAGCACCAATTGGCCCTCTACAAAGTCAAATCAGCACATCCACCCATCCCGCACCATCCATGAGCTACCATTCAACCATTTATCGGATCTGGCAAAGAAGTGAAAGACTTAATCCGCACTGCAGCCTCTAGGCAAGACCTGTCATCGTAATCAGCTAAGGCGACCATGGATGCACGAGACGTAGTGTCGAAGCACCTCGAGGAACTCAGCCTAAACCAAACCCCAAATCTCCATGCAGGACACTTGTGCTTATGAAGGAGGAGGTTGGGGCAGAGTATTGTGGAAGGAGGAAGAAATTAAGGGAAGGGTGGGAGGTGGAAGAAAGGGGGGTTTGACTAGTATATCCCTTTTAACCACAACATAATTTGAACAAACCATGTTTTAGTTCAACTTTTTAATGGCCAGTCTAACGGAAGGGCACAAGTGATCATTGTGGAAGAAGTTAGAGGCACATCTGATATTTGCAAAAAAATAGGAGGCATAACTGATATTGTAATATCTCAGCAGGGCACAACTGATAAAATCCGTATTTTAAAAGTTCTTGTATGAACATCTCTCAGAAAATATTATTTGAATTTAGCTTTAATATCTCAAAAAGTAGTCCGAACCTATATTCGATAAGATATTTGGTGATGCATCACAACAAATGCATCAATATGAGCTGATATATGCTAATTTTATAAAATTTCAAATTTAAGTAAAGAAGCAATGGAAACTTGTATAGGTATCAAATTCATGACCTGAAAATTATTAACCATTTTATAATCTTGATACCACAATTATACTCATGCAATTCTCCATGTTAAAAACAATAAACCAAGTACCTTTAAGAAAAGCACACATGTTAGCTTTGTGACAATACAAGGGTATAAGTGTGCAAAAAATTTAGGAGTATAAATGTAATTGAAAATTTTGAAAAGCTATAAGTTTGAAAAACTCCTAAAGATTATTTGATTTAGCTATAATGTTCCAAAATTTAGATAGAACCCAAAACCCGATAAGGTAGTTGCACTAAAATTTTAACCTTTTGGAATCAAGTGAGATTTTCTGTTTCGATGCAATAAAATATATAAGTAATAGATAGACACGGTACTATAGTAACTATCCCATGGCTCTTTGCACTAAAAAACAAGGGTAAAATGGGGCTACCCTTGGGGCCTGTTTGGTTGCCAGTAGGGGTGCACATCGGTCGGATTGGATCGGATTCTGCCTTAATCCGTGTCCAATCCACACTTAACTGATTTTAGCTTGTGTCGATCTGATCCAATCCATTGAAAATATAAATCCAATCCAATCCATCGGATTACAGATTGGATCGGATTGGATCGGATTTTTAATACTCTCATATTGTCACCACATAATCTAGGATCAAGTTTGTAAAATACTAGACTTCGATATTTGATTGATGGCTCTAAACTTGATAATAGAAATATATGTAAAGAAACATACTTGTTGATAAATAAAATAATATGTAATTATTATGGATTTAGTGTGAAAAATGATTATATGAATAAATAACATACCTAGAAGCATCATGCTGACTTTCAATTAAATTGCAAGAATGTGTGGACAATTAGTAACTATAGCTAACCTATAAGAAATAAAAATGTTGGAATATAGAATAAAATATGTGCCTATGAATAAATTGATCAATAAAAGGAAACTAACCATCAAAAAATATTGTTATTGCTCCATTCAAAGATATAATAGTTGCAATTCTATGTTAGTGCAACATAATAAATATCTAAATGAAATTTGACAAGGTTATAAATCGTGCAGAACATGGCAATACAATCACAAGTCATAATACAGTGCTAAGTTTCAAATACAAGTACAACTCAAAATAGTTTCTAGGGAGGGTGTCAATTATGTGAATGCTCATGCTACCTTAACACAATATGGAGACCTTAATCTGTGTCCAATCCACACTTAACGGATTTTAGCTTTCGTCGATCTGATCCAATCCATTGAAAATATAAATAAAATCCAATCCCATCCATCGGATTACAGATTGGATCGGATTGGATCGGATTTTTAATACTCACATATTGTCACCACATAATCTAGGATCAAGTTTGTAAAATACTCGACTTCGATATTTGATTGATGGCTCTAAAATTGATAATAGAAATAAATGTAAAGAAACATACTTGTTGATAAATAAAATAATATGTAATTATTATGGATTTAGTGTGAAAAATGATTATATGAATAAATAACATACCTAGAAGCATCATGCTGACTTTCAATTAAATTGCAAGTATGTGTGAACAATTAGTAACTATAGCTAACCTATAAGAAATAAAAATGTTGGAATATAGAATAAAATATGTGCCTATGAATAAATTGATCAATAAAAGGAAACTAACCATCAAAAAAATATTGTTATTGCTCCATTCAAAGATCTAATAGTTGCAATTCTAATTTAGTGCAACATAATAAATATCTAAATGAAATTTGACAAGGTTATAAATCGTGCAGAACATGGCAATACAATCACAAGTCATAATACAGTGCTAAGTTTCAAATACAAGTACAACTCAAAATAGTTTCTAGGGAGGGTGTCAATTATGTGAATGCTCATGCTACCTTAACACAATATGGAGACCTTAATCTGTGTCCAATCCACACTTAACGGATTTTAGCTTTCGTCGATCTGATCCAATCCATTGAAAATATAAATAAAATCCAATCCCATCCATCGGATTACAGATTGGATCGGATTGGATCGGATTTTTAATACTCACATATTGTCACCACATAATCTAGGATCAAGTTTGTAAAATACCCGACTTCGATATTTGATTGATGGCTCTAAAATTGATAATAGAAATAAATGTAAAGAAACATACTTGTTGATAAATAAAATAATATGTAATTATTATGGATTTAGTGTGAAAAATGATTATATGAATAAATAACATACCTAGAAGCATCATGTTGACTTTCAATTAAATTGCAAGTATGTGTGATCAAATTTCTCATTATTCGCGATTATCAGTAGTAGGCGATTCGAACCACTTTCCATTAGGAACTATAACTAATCTATAAGAAATAAAAATGTTGGAATATAGAATATAATATGTGCCTATGAATAAATTGATCAATAAAAGGAAACTAACCATCAAAAAATATTGTTACTGCTCCATTTAAAGATCTAATAGCTGCAATTCTATGTTAGTGCAACATAATAAATATCTAAATGAAATTTGACAAGGTTATAAATCGTGTAGAACATGGCAATACAATCACAAGTCATAATAAAGTGCTAAGTTTCAAATACAAGTACAACTCAAAATAGTTTCTAGGGAGGGTGTCAATTATGTGAATGCTCATGCTACCTTAACACAATATGGAGACCAGAAAGAATATAAAGCCCTCATACAATATTTCAGTGAATATCATGAGGTATATTTACCCCAGACAATTGCCTTTTAAACTTTTTATTATTGGAACTTCCTATGGTGTTTAAGAGGCGCAAATATTTCTTAAATAATGTGAAATATATACAGATTTATGACAAATAGTTGTGGTTTTTGCAGCTAAAAGTAAATTATACCAAATTCTTGATTGGTCATCTGTTAGGGGTTGCAGGTGAGGTCGAGGTAGCTGTATCTTAGTTTTGATCCTTTAATATTGTTTGACAAGGCTAAATATATCCATTTGCATCAAATGGACATAAGTAGTGAGAGAAACCAGGTTAGCAGATGCTGGATATTTTGAAAATACGTAGATTTTGATCCAATGAGTTATACCTGAAAACTGGATAAACATAGGAGATGCTTCGTAGGAAAGAGGATGCACCACAAGTCTACAGTGATGCACGAGGGAATCGGCACCGCAGGGACGTTGATGCACAAGGAGGGACGAGCCGAGTTAATACTACACCACGAGAGACTACTAGGGCGTAGGGAGAGGAAAGATTATTTCGTCGCACGTGCCGTCCACGAGGGTAGGTTCGTGGCTTGTGGATGCAAGCTGCTCCTGGGGGAGAACTTAGGTCACGGAAGGGAGGGAGGAGGAACTTGTGGCTAGGGCGAGGAGATAATTAGGTCACGCTGTCACGAAGGGGATGACGAGGGTCTTGCGATCTGGGATTTTGGAAACATGAGGGATTTAGGTCCGTGGGTGGGGTCCTTACGGGCAAATTTGCAATTTGAATGGGATTTAAATTTTTGAAAAGTGAAAAGATAATAAACTTGGGCGGGTACTTGGAAAGTTGGAATGCAAGAGGATAATTCCAGGATTTAAATAGAAAAGAGAATAGATTTAGATATTTAGATATAAAAAGGGGGTTCAAATACATTTAACTATATAATCTGCACTAGATGTAGGATCGAATATTATATATAATATTTATTTATTTTATAACGGATTAACGGATTGGATCGGATCGGATTTGGGTAATGATCCAATCCAATCCATAATTTAACGGATTTTCAAAATCCCAATCCGATCCAATCCATTGATTTGGCAAAACCAAACCAATCCAATCCTATAACATCGGATTGGATCGGATTACGGATTTTATCCGATCCATGCGCACCCCTAGTTGCCAGGGTACCTCGGGGTACCTTGGCATATCCATAGCTTCAACCCTGCATTCTTGGGTTGGGAATACTTGTATTGACCCTACAATTTCTTTGGTATAATGATTTTTAACCTTGTTCAAATACACTTACTAAAATTAAAATATATTATAATAATTAAAAAATTAATATAATACATAATCAATGTCACATCACATCACATCACAATTATCATTCCAACCATCCCAACCCTCCAAACAGATACTATTCACAGGAGGATACCAACACAGCCCAACCCAGTCCAACCCCGTAACCAAACAAGCCCTTGGGGAGTGGGGTCGACCTAGCTACCTGATGATCCCGAAAATGCCGTGTTAAGAAGTTGTTTTTAATCCTCGAGTGTGAAAATAAAAAGTGTCGTTCGTTGTAGGCGGCGATCGGAAACAGTCAAGAAATAACCACAATTTTTATTCAATTTAAATCCGGTGGTTTTTATGTTTATTTTACTTGGACAAGTCCCAAGGTCGATCACAAGGAGGCAAAGGAAAAACCTAGAGTTGTGTCTATCCAATTTCGTGTTTGGTTTCCAAGGAGGTCTTTTTTTTTGGAATTTTCAATGCAACATAGGGATGCAAAATGCAAATTTGGCCTATTTTAGGGACTAAAATGTAAACTTGGATCAAACGATGTCCGAAAAATACGAAGCTTGGCCACAATGCAAATGATGATGAAATAAATGCACTGTATTTTTTTTTGGAATTTTTGGATGCAATATGAATTTTTTATGAATTTTTAAATGCAAACAGAATCATTTTCAATATTTAATTATAATAAATATTAAACCTACTTATTTTCAAGAAATAAAATTATCTAAGACCTATCACTAGGTAATGGATATTAGAAAAATCCTAGACCTCGAAAATGTGGAGTTTAATACCTATTAAAAAATAAATAGTGAAATATGCAAGATGATTTTTACAGGACAAAATATACATGTGAATGCAAAGATTTTTGGGCACAATGTTAATTATAATAAACCCTACAGTATGTGATTTTTCAGGAATTTTTAAAGCAACGATTAATTAAATAAAATTTGAAAAGCACAGACTGGGCAAAATATGGTAAATTCCACAGAATAATTAATTATTAATCAACCGATAATCACAAAAATACCCACAGTATCTCAAAATGTAGAGAATTAAGCGATGAACAAAGTGCTATTTTTGTATAAATAAAATGATGTCTAGAAGAAGTTCAAAACAGAGAGAGAACACAGGGGAGTAAATGCAATATAAATAAAATAAATAAAATGTGCAGAGGGGGACCTACTGTTAATTGCCTATAAAATGGGGGGTGAATATGCAATTGTTCCAAGGGGGCACGTGATGCGCACGTGCCCTTGGAATGGAGGGCTGGCACGTAATATGGAGGAAGACCGGGGGGTCTTCTGCAAATTACCCCAAGGGTCACGTGCGTCGCACGTGACCTGGGGTGGCGTGAGGCTGACGTAGGGCTAAGGTCGTCCCCCCACGCACGTGCGGCTCACGTGCGGGGGGTCTCGGGCCCGGAGCCCGGCCCGCGGTGCTGGTGGCGCTGGCGGAGGGTCCCGGTGGCGCGGCGGGGGTGTTGGTGGAGTGGTCGTTCACCTTATGCCGATGACGAAGGGGTGCTTGGGGCACCCCGGCGTAGGAGTCGTGGCGGAGAAGGTCTTCACGGCGGAGAAGGGTCGGCGATGGGCTGGTGGAGCTTGGCAGCTCCTGGCGATGGATGAGGGGTTGCTGCGTGAAGCTCGGTGAAGCGGCGTGGAGACCAGGCGCGGCGGAGCTCCGGTGTTGGCGGAGAAGGCCGATGAAGGTGGCGGCGTAGCGGAGGAGTTGATCGTTGTCGGAGACGAGTCGCTGGTGGTGGCGTAGCGGAAGACGTCGGGGTTGGAGGCGGTTTGTTGGAGAAGAACGTCGTGGGCGTGGGCTCGACGAGAAGCTCGGAGCTGAAGCGCACGCGGAGGCGCGACGGCCAAAGGGAAGGCCGGATCTCGCCGGGGAAGTGGGCAAGCGGTGCTGTCACCGCCGCGTGCCGCGCGTTCCTCGTGCAATCGGTGGACGATTGGCGTCGAGGGCTTCGACGTTCTTAAATAGGAGAAGGAGGCCGGAGATCTCGGGGCGATGGTTTGCGACAGGGCCGTTGCGAAGATAGCGGAGGAGTGGTTGGCGACGGCGAGGGGGTTGTTGAGGGATTTGCGGAGAGGTCGTTGGGAGGAAGACAATGAGGGTAGGTCGTCCGATCGGTCGAGATCGGACGACCTAGAGCAAGACACGTGGCGAGGGGTGAAGGGGGGCGGGCGCGCACGTGCAGTGCGCGTGCGGGTGTGGCACGTACGCTGCACGTGCGTGGTTTTATTTTTACTTTTTTTATTTTTTTATTTTTTTAATAAAAAACGAAATGTAAAAGGGCTAAAACTAACTGATACGTGGCGGCCTCTGGGGCTGCCACGTGTCAGCACCAGAAAAATCCAGAATAAAAGATTTGTAAAATCAAAAAGAAATAGTAAACGACTTCGGATCGAAAAAGTTCCTTCACAAAAAATGCTCGTCTCGACGAGATCTACAACTTTCATGAAGACATCAAAGCCAAAATCGGTCAAATGTAAAAAGTGAATTTTTGGGGTATCCTATGTACATAGAACACCTTGATTTTTGGGTTTTCTAATTTTTTTGTCATTTTTAAAACAAGATAAAAATCCGAGAAAATCTGGAAAGCTCAAAGATAAATAAAAGATACCTTAATCTAGTTTTTTTGGATTTTTAATGATAAAGAAAATATTTACATAAAATACAGGTCAAAAGCCGCGAAAATATACAATGTACAAAAGAGGCCCAAAACCCAACTTTCACATACGAGCTCCGATTCACTTGAACTTGGTCTTGTTTTGAAGGTAATTGAATGTGAATTAGTTCAAAAGTGAGTAGGATAAAATCGAACACTGGATGGAGAAGATATGGGGCTTTTAGTCCGAAAATCCTGAAACTAGGGTTTGGGTTTTTGGTCTACTTATTTGGGTTAGTGATTTTTTTGTATTTTTCATTTATTCTTGTGAGTGATATGTACACAATGAAATGGTTTTGGGTTATTCGGAGTTAGCATGAAGGAGTTAAAAATCTGGAAAGTTAGGCTATTTACAGGTCAAATTTGGCTTTGATTTTTGGCTCTTATTTTGTGCAGAAATTATGGATAAAATGCCATTTTTATGAAAACATGCATGAATGCTAATTATGCAGAATAAATGCAAATATGCTGTTGATTTTTAGGGACTTAAGCTTAATAAATGAGATTTAGAGTGATGAATCCGAGATTCATCATCCCCCTATACTTAAACCATGCTCGTCCCTGAGCATCAAAAAGACATGCCATGAAGTGAAATGAGACTGGGTTCCATACCAAGACCATGAGCTGAAGGTGAAAATGAAACTAAACTCGACTTTGGATTAGTAGTGTGGCGGAACTTCTGTGAGACTTAGAATTTTAAAATCAACAGCCCTCAAGTTCTACACATCATTGTTACAGTTTCGGCTCAGAAGTCATCTTAGATCAATCCTCTTCCCAAAGTATACCCTATGAACATTGAATAATCGACTCGTGTGTGTGAAGGGTTTTAGCTCTTCTCATCCAGAATGCCGGACTACCATGCTCCTCTCCTCTCCAGTAACTCGTCCTCGGGGAGTCAGATATTTCCTTCTAAGGTCTGTCGTGCTGTGTTCACAATCGAAATAGGGGAGAAGCTAGAAGAAAGAGAAAAGAACTGGAGGGGTGGCCAGTGTAGTCACCTCTCCTTATGAAGATGGCCAGTGTAGCCAAGTCTCCACCAAGATCTGCGGGTTTCTTGAAGCTTGGACCTTTTTGGTCGAATTTTTATTTGGTAGAATGCTTCTTTGTATTTGGAATTTTTGGTGGTTCTGCTTGGATCTTGTTTTGCCCCTACGGATATAGCATCTTTTTATTCCGTACATTTTTTGGGATCTTAGAAAAAATTGTGCCCAACCGTCCATCCCTTTTCCGAAGCTTTATTTCAACCCATACTCCGGTCTTTAGATTTCCACGCTACCAGAAAAGAGACTCACATAGTCTTCCAACATCCCGTTTGGGTTGAGCTAAGTGCATAGTGCGAGAGTGCGAATTAATTCCCTATTCCAGAGTTGTACCTAGAATTAAGAGATCAGGTTAGACACTAAGAGTCAAACACTGTACATTGTCATGTGGAACTTAAGGAATTAAGTCAAAAAGACCTGAAGCTCTTAAAATCCTATTTCTCGGTGAAGTTCCTCTGAAAATTAGGTGGATTAAGGTCAAGTCCAGACCACTCTCGTTTTCTACTCATAACTCGGTTCAGAACCCAATGACTTTTCACAGATGCATATGCATGTGAGGTTGGATGAAGTGCAGGTGGGTGCAATGCAGACACAATTTTTTTTGTTTTGATTTTTTTGTTGTTTTGTTTTATGCAAGGGATTTTTATTTTTTTTATGCAGAAAATGGAATAAGAAGCCTTTTTTTCAAAAATTTTGGGCTCGGTTAGTGTTAGTAGAAAAACCTCTTTCTTTGTTTGTTGTTGTTTTTTTAAGTTAGTACCCACCCCGTAAATACATATAGACTTACGCGAAAGTACGAGATATGGGTAAAATATATACAAAGTATATATACAGACCCCCCTATACTTAGCGAGTGCTGTGTCCTCAGAGCACAAAAAGCGTAATGAAGACATAGCTCGGGCTAAGCGTAAGAGGGTTAAAAATTTATATACAACGGGCTAGGAAATAAAGCGGAAAAGAGGCGGTCATGATATGTGAATGAGGAGAGGATATACAGGCGGATGTCAGTTCCCCCTATACTTAGGCTCTGGATAGCCTAAGTATGGAAGAAGGGTGGAAATGGAGCGGTCGGGAGGATGAGAAGGATGGTATAAACAGATGGCATCGGTCCCCCCTATACTTAGGCCTTGGCCTAAGTAGAGGAAGAAGCTGTACAAGGAGACCGATGTGGTCGGGAGGGAGGGTGAGTAGCCGAATGATTAAGGCGGTTTTCGGCTGATCTTCTTGTGAGCCTGCGGTGGGAGATCATAATGACGCGATGGAGATGAGGCATATGATTCCCAACTATGATCAGAGTTATCCTCAGAAAAATCATGATGGATAATAGATGAAGTGTTTGAGTCAGATGAAAGATATCCATCATCCGAGTTATCCTCAGAGGAGTAGTATTTGAAAGTGGACATACTCCAAGTCTGCATATCTCTTTGTTTCTTTAATTGTTTCCTCAGAATTCGTTCCTTCTTGGGTCAATCAATTTGTCCTCAGATGATAGCTCAGAAGCACCGGTCTCAGTCAGCTCATACGAAAGAATTCCAGTGTACTTGAAGAGGGCAGGAGCATCAGCTTTGGATGAGTAGTAGTTAGGAACGGGAGTTGTCCAATGAGAATTGGATTTTGGATCCTTACGAAGATATGGCTTTAGGGCTGCCGAACAGACTTCACTCATGTAGACCATTTTTTCCGGACCTGATGAGGGATCATCAACTGATTCCTCTTCCGAAAGGTCAAAGGTCACTCTCTTTTTGTTTCGTCGTGAAGGTGTCGGTTCACTTGAGTATCCAGATGAATAGCCATTGAAATTCTCCTTGATTGGTGTTTGGTCTGTGTGCTTGCTCTTAGTCTCCCGTATGTTTGAGCACTCTCGATTTGGGATGATTTGGTCAAGATATTCAGCGAATGTTGCTCCAGGGTGTGACCATGCATATGTCTCAGGATCATAGTAGAAAGATTTGTCTATTTTGAGATCCGCGGGAATTGAAATACTGGGGAGAGTCTCTGCATGTTCTTTCTCAATTGATTCGATGTTGGCGCAATCCTGTGTCGATTTGATGTAATCCACGTAGTCAGAGTAGGTCGACCCAGGGTGTGCCCATGCATAAGTCTCCGGATCATATGATTCATATACATGATTCTCCCTGGTGAGAGCGACTGGGAATGGAGCAGGGGGGAGATTTTCTAAACCAATAGTCTCATCAACAACCGCTATCTCGGGTGTGGCTGCGAGGTAGGGCTCTTCTACCGCTTCATGGTTACGGTTGTCAGGGACTTCGTGGGTTGCCTTAGAAGATCGTGGTTCCTCAAAGACATGGTCAGATCTAAGTGCTTCCAATGCTGTGAAATTGATTTCCCAAGTCTCACAATCAATACTCGCCTTGGCCAATGCCAAGAACGACTTTCCGAGAATGATTGGAGACTGGGTGAATTCTCCTTGATGCTCAATATCAATGATTGTGAATTCTACTTTGAGCGGAGCACCTTGGAATTTCATGATGACAGAAATGGTTCCTCTCGGCCGTTTTATCGATCGGTTCGCCAATTGAATGATCTCTCGTATCTTCCGAATCGGTCCGAGTTTGAGTTCGTGAAATACAGAGGTCGGAAGGATATTGATCGGTGCGTCGTCATCAATCCGAGCATGGGTGAAGGTTGTGTCTTTGATTTCACAGTCAAATCTGGGCAACCGCTTTACTATGCGGCTCTTGGTTTTTCTTCTCAACACCAAGGAGGAGGCCATTGACAAGATATGTCTCTCGGTCTTTGTTCTAATCCTGCCCGATTTCTTCATCGTTAATTTGTCTATCACAAATCCTTTAAGATCGGGAAAGTGTTCAATGGCCTGTAGAAAGGGAAGTTCAAAAATCAATTTGCTTCCTAATGCTTCCCGTACAGTTGGATCCAAATTCCTCAGATCGTCTTCAGTCTCAATTTTTATGAAATTTTCTAAATTTTCAATTTTTTTGTGGTTTTCAAATATTTCCATTTTTTCGTATTTTCTGGGTGGTGTGGGGTGTGGGGTGTTCTTCAGATGAAAAGGGGCTCTGGTGTTCAGGGTGATAGTTCGGGGCATAGTCATTTCTAAGGGAGTAAGATGTAGAAGTGAAATTCTCAGAATAATCCCTAGGTCCCTGAATATCCTCAAAATTTTCAATTTCAGATCCAATCATTTCCTCATCCATTTTTATAACCGAGCTACCAGAGATTAATCGATCGGCAAGTTCTTGAAATTTATTCTCCATTAAATCAAATTTCTTATTCATCCTCAAAATATTCTCCAAAATCTCTTCTTGGCCAAGTATGGGAGCAGTTGGGGTATGTTTTTGTAATTGAATGTCCTCTTCCATTTTTCTATATGTACTTGGAGAGGGATCTCTTGAAATATCCGATATACGATCATCATTTTCTGAAAGTATCTCCTCAATAATCATGGAAGGTGGCTGCTCATATGGTCTAGGTAAGTGGAGTTGGTCCAAGGGGAGTTGTGATCCTATGTGGTCGGCTCAATCCTCTGTATGAGTGAAGAGGGGGTTGTTATGTTCAATCCACGATAATGATTTTTCTTTGGTGTTCAAGATTGATGGAAGAGGTGAAGAAGTGTTCAATTCGATCATGTGGTTATCATCTCCCGTGAATGATGGATTGACATTTACCGAATATGAGGGATGAATTGTATGATCAATGTAAAGAGGATTAAATGAAGAAATAGAGCCCTCAATCATTTGTTGGTTTGTCTGCTCTGAATACAAAGGGTTGTCATTCATGAAATAAGTCGGATTAGCAGAATGAGATGGATTTATTGGTGGTTGAGGGGGAGGTGTTTTGGGTCTAACCGATACGAATTCATTTTCATAGTAAAGCTCTGATGGATTCTCGGATAAACGTTCGGCTATTTTTGAAAGAGCTGAAAGGAATGAGGGGTTGGGTCTGTAAGAGTTATTGGACAAGAATTCCATGGTGAATTTTAAATCAAGAAAGGAGAGAGATGATTGCACGGGATAGTCAAGAGAAATCAAATGTGCGGCTATTGATCTTGAAATCGGTTCACGCACACCAATGCAAACACAATTCAAACCCTGGGTTCACCAACGCACACAAAGAAGCCGTAAGAGTTTGGCTATTATCTTTTCAATTTTAGTTGGTGATAAATCAATCTTGGCAGGAATTTAGCGAGCTGAAATTTCGGATTTGGGCTCTAGCCTTAAGTGTCGTCTCTCGCTCACTAAGAAAAATAGAAACATACAAGGTCGAGGTTGCTCTCCCGCAGAAATTCTTGATTTTATGGGTTATTTTGATCGGCTATATTTAGCAGTCCCAATTTTTAATGAGGTGATCACTGAAAAATTAGATGAGCACAAACACACGTCTACCGTCCAGTCCCAATTTCCTTTAGATTTATGTGATAAAACAAGGGGGAGAAAGTCGGGAAAAGTCGATGCACGCGGAAAACTATGATGAATGCTCACTTAAAAGACTTACAGTGCCTCCTCGCAATCTCCATGTAGGATGCTAGACAGAATTTAAAAATTATTCTATATGCGTGCAAGCCGATAAAAACCGCACCTAAACAGAAAGTTCTATTAGCGGGAAGAATTGAGTTAAATTAGGCTAAGTTGAACGATCTATGTGCGTTTTGATTAAAGTGCAGTGTGGTCTAAGATCCTACGAGCAAAATCAAAAAATAAAAATGCTCTGAGAGCTGTATGTGCAGGTCTATCCAAGTCGCCACTCAAGTCGGGCCCCACCTTCACCGGAGAGTGAAACAGGCCACGACACACCACAGAAAAGAGTTCAGAGTCTTTTTTCATTCGCGAGAGTCCAAACGGACACCGCTGTAAATGAGCAAGTAGATAAAATTGCGGAAATTAAAAACCTAGACTCTACGCTTTCTCACGACTCGACTCGACTCGATCTTAAATTAATTTGCGGCTTTCTCGGATGTCGGTGAAGATACGTCGGTTTCTTGAAAACCGTTCCACGTACGCCGGGTACCTCGCAAGAAAAATAAGAGAGATATGTGTAAGAGAGTGACTCAGAAAATAGAACAAGCGAATAAATGTAGAAAAATAAATGCTGGAAATAAAATGGTATTCACAATGAAGAATTCAGGGGTCAGACTACCTGAATACGGAAAACCGAGCGAAAAATTTTCAAAACACAAAACTAAGCCGTTTGCCTCCCCGGCAACGGCGCCATCTGACGATCCCGAAAATGCCGCGTTAAGAAGTTGTTTTTAATCCTCGAGTGTGAAAATAAAAAGTGTCGTTCGTTGTAGGCGGCGATCGGAAACAATCAAGAAATAACCACAATTTTTATTCAATTTAAATCCGGTGGTTTTTATGTTTATTTTACTTGGCAAGTCCCAAGGTCGATCACAAGGAGGTAAAGGAAAAACCTAGTGTTGTGTCTATCCAATTTCGTGTTCGGTTTCCAAGGCGGTCTCTTTTTTTGGAATTTTCAATGCAACATAGGGATGCAAAATGCAAATTTGGCCTATTTTAGGGACTAAAATGTAAACTTCGATCAAACGATGTCCGAAAAATACGAAACTTGGCCACAATGCAAATGATGATGAAATAAATGCACTGTAATTTTTTTTGGAATTTTTGGATGCAATATGAATTTTTTATGAATTTTTAAATGCAAACAGAATGATTTTCAATATTTAATTATAATAAATATTAAACCTACTTATTTTCAAAAAATAAAAATATCTAAGATCAGATACTAGGTAATGGATTTAGAAAAATCCTAGACCTCAAAAATGTGGAGTTTAATACCTATTAAAAATTAAATAGTGAAATATGCAAGATGATTTTTACAGGACAAAATATACTTGCGAATGCAAAGATTTTTGGGCACAATGTTAACTACAATAAACCCTACAGTATGTGATTTTTCAGGGATTTTTAGAGCAACAGTTAATTAAATAAAATTTGAAAAGCACAGACTGGGTAAAATATGGTAAATTCCACAGAATAATTAATTATTAGTCAACCGATAATCACAAAAATACCCACAGTATCTCAAAATGTAGAGAATTGAGCGCTGAACAAAGTGCTATTTTTGTATAAATAAAATGATGTCTAGAAGAAGTTCAAAACAGAGAGAGAACACAGGGGAGTAAATGCAATATAAATAAAATAAATAAAATGTGCAGAGGGGGACCTACTGTTAATTACCTATAAAATGGGGGCTGAATATGCAATTGTTCCAAGGGGGCACGTGCTGCGCACGTGCCCTTGGAATGGAGGGCTGGCGCGTAATATGGCAGAAGACCGGGGGGTCTTCTGCAAATTACCCCAAGGGTCATGTGCGCCGCACGTGACCTGGGGTGGCGTGAGGCTGACGTAGGGCTGAGGTCGTCCCCCCACGTACGTGTGGCTCACGTGCGGGGGTCTCGGGCCGGAGCCCGGCCCGCGATGCTTGTGGCGCTGGCGGAGGGTCCCTGTGGCGCGGCGGGGGTGTTGGTGGAGTGGTCGTTCACCTTATGCCGATGACGAAGGGGTGCTTGGGGCGCCCCGGCGTAGGAGTCGTGGCGGAGAAGGGTCGGCGATGGGCTGGTGGAGCTTGGCATCTCCTGGCGATGGATGAGGGGTTGCTGCGTGAAGCTCGGTGAAGCGGCGTGGAGACCAGGCGCGGCGGAGCTCCGGTGTTGGCGGAGAAGGCCGATGAAGGTGGCGGCGTAGCGGAGGCGTTGATCGTTGTCGGAGACGAGTCGCTGGTGGTGGCGTAGCGGAAGACGTCGGGGTTGGAGGCGGTTTGTCGGAGAAGAACGTCGTGGGCGTGGGCTCGACAAGAAGCTCGGAGCTGAAGCGCACGCGGAGGCGCGACGGCCGAAGGGAAGGCCAGATCTTGCCGGGGAAGTGGGCAAGCGGTGCTGTCACCGTCGCGTGCCGTGCGTTCCTCGTGCAATCGGCGGATGATTGGCGTCGAGGGCTTCGGCATTCTTAAATAGGAGAAGGAGGCCGGAGATCTCAGGGCGATGGTTTGCGACGGGGCCGTTGCGAAGATAGCGGAGGAGTGGTTGGCGGCGGCGAGGGGGTTGTTGAGGGATTTGCGGAGAGGTCGTTGGGAGGAAGACGATGAGGGTAGGCCGTCCGATCGGCCGAGATCGGACGGCCTAGAGCAAGACACGTGGCGAGAGGTGAAAGAGGGGGCGGGCGCGCACGTGCAGTGCGCGTGCGAGTGTGGCACGTGCGTTGCATGTGCGTGGTTTTATTTTTTATTTTTTATTTATTTATTTATTTTTTTAATAAAAAACGAAATGTAAAAGGGCTAAAAATGACTGACACGTGGCGGCCTCTGGGGCTGCCACGTGTCAACACCAGAAAAATCCAGAATAAAAGATTTGTAAAATCAAAAAGAAATAGTAAACGACTTTGGATCGAAAAAGTTCCTTCACGAAAAATGCTCGTCTCGACGAGATCTACAACTTTCGACATCAAAGCCAAAATCGGTCAAATGTAAAAAGTGAATTTTTGGGTATCCTATGTACATACAACACCTTGATTTTTGGGTTTTCTAATTTTTTTGTCATTTTTAAAACAAGATAAAAATCCGAGAAAATCTGGAAAACTCAAAGATAAATAAAAGATACCTTAATCTATTTTTTTGGATTTTTAATGATAAAGAAAATATTTACATAAAATACAGGTCAAAAGCCGCGAAAATATACAATGTACAAAAGAGGCCCAAAACCCAACTTTCACATACGAGCTCCGATTCACTTGAACTTGGTCTTATTTTGAAGGTAATTGAATGTGCATTAGTTCAAAAGTGAGTAGGATAAAATCAGACACTAGGTGGAGAAGATATGGGGCTTTTAGTCCGAAAATCCTGAAACTAGGGTTTGGGTTTTTGGTCCACTTATTTGGGTTAGTGATTTTTTTGTATTTTTCATTTATTCTTATGAGTGATATGTACACAATGGAAGTAGTTTAGGGTTATTCGGAGTTAGCATGAAGGAGTTAAAAATCTGGGAACTTAGGCTATTTACAGGTCAAATTTGGCTTTGATTTTTGGCTCTTATTTTGTGCAGAAATTATGGATAAAATACCATTTTTATGAAAACATGCATGAATGCTAATTATGCAGAATAAATGCAAATATGCTGTTGCTTTTAGGGACTTAAGCTTAATAAATGAGATTTAGAGTGATGAATCCTAGATTCATCACTACCCATGTCCTTATTTTTAAAATTTTAATTTATTTTTAAATTACACATGGAAGATATAGTTCACTAGATGGTTATATGTTGTTATCGAAATTTCGACACAATTCGAGGCTCATACTACATCTATCAATCCTATTAAGTTTAAACAGTTTCAAAATTGTTGAAGTATACCCTTCTTATAATTGGATGGGTTAGGATTGTAGACTTGTGTGGATGAGACCATATTATCATCCAGTAAACTAAAATTTCCCAATTGTTATTAAAAATACCTTAAAAAATAAAGATGGATGTATCCAAGTCCCCTCCCCCAAGCTTCATTTAACCAGTGTAAAAATTTGCATCTATTAGTAATATGGTTAAATGAGATTATCCATATGGAAAAACCAACTTGATAATCCCCTACCTTTATTTTTGTCCTTCCGTTAGCGAATAACCTGTAAGATAAAATTCCAAGATTTATTCAAATCAATCTCTAGCTAGAAAAATTTTAATTATACTTGTACCACTAGATTGTCTCATTGTTCAAACCTAAGGGTCGAATGGAGTATTGCATTTGCAGGCAGCAGGTGAGGGAAGGAGGAGGGCCCCAGGAAGAAAGGCTAAGCTTGTGGCAGCGGAGGACAATCTAATGGGGTCTGGGGGTGTGAAGGGGTTGAGCTTGGGGTGGAGGAGGGCTGAAAAGGAGGGTGTTGTGACTGATTAGGTCGAGGAGTGAATGGGGTCTAGAGTTAGGGGGAACAACAACCCCAAAGAACGAAGATTGCCTTGCCAACATCTCCATCGCCCCCTCTAGTGGAAGATAAGCATTCTCCACTCTTTATTGACGAGGCCACCTCTATCGTTATCGTTTGGATACTTCATCTATCTTCTTCAATAGCAATAGGAGGTGGGTGGACAACCTACACCCCTCACTATCACCTAGCACTGCTTGCCCTTGGCTAATAAAGGATGAAGTTGTCGGCTTCCCTAGTAGATGGACCCTTGATGTTCTTCTCGCAATTGGCCATTGTAGCCGCATAGCCATCGTTGTGCTTATGGGCAGAACTAGCATATAGTTTGAGGGGGACATGACCCCTTCTTGATTATTACATTTCACTTATATAATGTTGTTATTTTTTTATATGTCTTCTGCTTAAATCAAAGAAATAATGTTTTATAAATGCTAAAGCAATGGATTTTTTATTTCAAGAACTTGGGTTCGAAACCTCTCTCCATCTGTTCTTTTGTTTTAAAAATTAATTCTATTCATTTTATAGCTATATCTCCTTTCTTTTGTTAAAAAATAATTCTGCTCATTTTCGAAGTTATAAAAATATAAGTATAACTTGATATAAAATAAGATCAAAGCTCATTTATCTCTCCTATTATTTCTAATTATTTTTTGTAAATAAAAGAATTTTTCCTTTTAAAAATGACTTTTTTTAACTATGATATTAAACGATTTTAATAGAAATTAATAACTATATATTATTTATAAACTTAGAAAAAGTTTCTAAATTATACCCCATGATTTCAATGTCGTAACTGAAGTTTAGAAGATAACAATGTGGTACCCAACTTTAAGATTGTCTTTATATGATCTTTCACTATTGAAATTTATGGTTGGAAAGGAGAAATGATCAACTAAATTTCAATGTCTTAAACTACAAGCGTCAATGGTACAAGAACATGTCTTTAAAATCTACTTAGGATGAGAAGGGATGCCAACTAATGAGATGGACACAAGCGTCAATGGTACAAGAACATAAGTACTTAGATACTTTGTTGGGAGGGACAAAGAACGACCTAATATAATTTCTGTGATTATGGATCATGGAAGGACATATCGATATCGATATCGTTTCGATATCTTGTCGATATCGATATATCGACGATATATCGCCGATATAACGCTATATATAGGAAACTTTCTGAAGAAAACACATGAAATCAGATATATCGATATATCGATTTCGATATCGGTCCCATGTCGATATCGATATATCGGCGATATATCGCCGATATATCGGGATAAGACCTTCCATGTTATGGATTTATAAATTCAAAATTCAAGCTAGGATTTTGGTGTTCTTCATCTTAGCTCAACTTGGAACTAAAAATGGCATACTCTTTTCCTTTTTTGCCCTACTTTTTTGAAAAGTGTTGCTCGTTCTATTCATGGCCTACCTTCAGGGAACACAATAAGTAGATCCATAGAAAGAACATTAGAATTAATATTTACATTGATGAGCAAAGGAGGCTGGTGGGTAATTTATATTTATAACGTAGGATTCCATTCACGTATCAACTTTTTTGGATGTTCTCCGTCCTCCAATCGAAGCCAATTTTGTCCTGCACGCATAATGGTGATGCGACCTTCCCAACTTTAAAACAAAGATAGGACATCTGACTATTCCAAATCCTATTATATATATAGGTCATATGTGGCTGTCCCTACGGACAGCCAACATGGCTGCCCCTACCTTATTTTGGTAAATTTTTTTATTTTTTTTAAAAATAACATCATATATATTTATCCCTATATCCCTCTTATATACCATTCGAATTTCGTCAGAAACAGAGACTCATACGGCCTCCATCCAGACAGTCAGTTTTTAACGGTAACAGAATTTTTTAAATCGACATCATCTCGATGGAGGCCGTAGGAGTCTCTGTTTCTGACGAAATTCAAATGGCATATAGGAGGGATATAGGGATGAATATACACGGTGTTATTCCAAAAAAATAAAAAAAATCACAAAAAATGGGGCGGGGGCAGTCATGTTGGCTGCCCCCAGGGGACAACCCCATTTTTCCTATATATATATGTATATATCTGGATTTTTACCAAAATAATCTTAGAAACACTTTTTTAAATCTTTTGCACATTTGCCGCCCTTTTATAGATCGAGGAAAATTGATTACATTTCTGGTTAAATTGGGTTGAAATTTTCAAGATTAAGTTGTCGGGCATGTTCGGTACGTGAATAAGGGGAGTGGAATAAGGGGGAATTAGGGGATGAGTCGATCGCGAGGTGTACGGCTATTCCGCCCCCTTTCTCCCTCGATGGCTATTCCCCCTCCCCCTTATTCTCGTCCTCCCCGCGCCCCTCCCCCTCCCGCTCCTCCCGCGCCCCTCCCTCCTGCAGTGTCCTCGATGCTTCACCACCATTGTTGCGGGTCCTCTGGGACCCGCCCTCCTCTGAGCGGCTGATGGTAGCTGGCTTTATGGCCAACCCACCTACGTGCCTCGTCCGTGATCAACGCCCGAGGTATGTAAGCTTTCACTGTTGGGGTGTGATGGGTCATCCTCCTGCTTCTTTTGACTATAAAATCGGCCACTGTGGCCTTGATCTCTTTGCGGGAGCCATGGATTCCATGGAGTCTAGGGTTTCCAATCACTATAAAATTGGTCGGAGACTGAAGTCCAATGGCTCCTCTGGTGCTACTGCTGTGCATTTTGCACTGGGATTGTGCATTCACATTTGTTCTAGTCTTTGGTGGATCAGCAGGTACATTCTAAACCCCTCCTTCATCTTGGTTCTGCCATGAAGTTGCTGGTTTGTTACATGTTGCCTTATGTTGCTCTTTGATGCTTGATTTGCTATGGGCTTCAAGACATGCCGGTGGTTTATGATCTCCTTCGTGGTAGATGGTTTTCAGTGAATTATGTGTCTCCAAAATCGTTGATGTGAATTTCTTTGCTTTTGGTCCGAGAGCAACCTATTAGGTGCTCTTGGATGTCAATTTCTTGGCTGAGCATTGAAACGGTTGGCTGTGAGGGGTTGGTCACCTCATGGCTGCTGTATGATGCTCTGTGATGCTTGACTGGTTATGATGACGGGTTTGGAATACCCATGCCTGTATTTGGTGCTCTAGGATGTTAATTTGTTGGTTGATAGCTCCTAGTTGGTGCTCGATGGTGTCCTATCTTGTTTGCTTTACCTCATGGTTGCTGTGTGTTGCTTTAGGACATAATTGAGGCAAATGTTTTTGTTAATGGGATGAGAGCAACCCATTTGGTGCTCGAGGATGTTATTTTGATGGGAGAGAGCACCTTTGTTGGTGCTCGGTGGAGTCCTATATTGTGTTCTTACCTCATGGCTGTTGTGTGTTGCTTTATGATGATGGCTTGATATTTTCTTCACTTAACTGATGGCTGATGGTTCATATTGATTACAGACTCCGGTACATCATTGAGGTAATTTTTTGTGTGAAAGGGCTGAGAGCAACCTATTTGGTGCTCGAGGATGTTATTTTGATGGTAGAGAGCACCTTTGTTGGTGCTCGGTGGAGTCCTATATTGTGTTCTTTACCTCATGGTTGCTGTGTGTTGCTTTATGATGATGGCTTGATATTTTCTTCACTTAACTGATAGTTGATGGTTCATATTGATTACTGACTCCAGTACATCGTTGAGGCAATTTTTTGTGTGAAAGGGTTGAGAGCAACCTATTAGGTGCTCGAGGATGTTATTTTGATGGCAGAGAACACCTTTGTTGGTGCTCAATGTTGTCCTATCTTGTTTGCTTTACCTCATGGCTGCTATGTATTGCTTTATGATGATGGGTTGATATTGTTGTCACTTAACTCAAGGCTGAAGGTTCATAATAATTCTTGAGTCCAGTACCTCATTGAGGCAAATTTTTTTGTGAATGGGCTGAGAGCAACCTATCTGGTGCTCGAGGATGTTATTTTGATGGTAGAGAGCACCTTTCTTGGTGCTCAATGGTGTCCTATGTTGGTTGCTTTACCTCACGGCTGCTGTGTGTTGCTTTACTGATGGCTGATGGTTCGTACTTATTCTTGACTCTATTACATCATTGAGTCAAATTTTTTTGTGAATTGGCTGAGAGCAACCTATTTTGGTGCTCGAGGATGTTATTTTGATGGTAGAGAGCACCTTCGTTAGTGCTCGATGGAGTCCTATCTTCGTTGATTTGCCTCATGGCCGCTGTGTTGGTCTACGATGATTGGTTGATTTTGTTTTTGCATAAATGAAGGCTGATGGTTGTTACTGATTCTTGACTCTTTTATTTTGGCAATTTTTTTCTGCGAATTGGCTGAGAGCAACCTATTGGTGCTCGATGGTGTTATTTAGTTGGTTGAGAGCACCTACTTGGTGCTCTAGGATCTCATTAACTGTGTGCTTTACCTCCTGGCTGTTGACTGATGCTCTGTGATGCTGGGTTGGTAATGGATGCGTTGGACTCATGGGTGAAGGTTGTTACTGATTCTTGATTCCAATACATCGTTGAGGCAATATTTTGTTGCGAATTGGCTGAGAGCAACCTATTTGATACTTGATGATGTTATTTTCTTGGTTGAGAGCACCTACTTGGTGCTCTAGGATGTCGTTACCCGTGTGCTTTACCTCATGGTTGTTGACTGATGCTCTATGATGCTGGGTTGATAATGGCTGCATTGGACTCATGGGTGATGGTTGTTACTGATTCTTCATTCCAATACATCATCGAGGCAAATATTTTTTGCAAACTGGCTGAGAGCAACCTATTTGGTACCCGATGATGTTATTTTCTTGGTTGAGAGCACCTACTTGGTGCTCTACGATGTCGTTACCTGTGTGCTTCATATCATGGTCGTTGATTGATGCTCTGTGATGTTAGGTTGATAATGGCTGCATTGCTTTGGACTCACGGGTGATAATTGTTACTGATTCTTCATTCCAATACATCATTGACACAAATTTATTTTGTGATTTGGCTGAGAGCAACCTATTTGGTGTTTGATGATGTTATTTTCTTGGGTGAGAGCACCTACTTGGTGCTCTACGATGTCGTTACCTCTGTGCTTCACCTCATGGTTGTTGACTGATGCTCTATGAATTGGCTGAGAGGATAATGGCTGCATTGGACTCATGGGTGATGGTTGTTACTGATTCTTCATTCCAATACATCATTGAGGCAATTTTTTTTGTGAATTGGTTGAGAGTAACCTATTTGGTGCTCGATGATGTTATTATCTTGGTTGAGAGCACCTACTTGGTGCTCTACGATGTCATTACCTGTGTGCTTCACCTCATGGTTGTTGACTGATGCTCTGTGAATTGGCTGAGAGGATAATGGCTGCATTGCTTTGGACTCACGGGTGATAATTGTTACTGATTCTTCATTCCAATACATCATTGACGCAAATTTATTTTGTGATTTGGCTGAGAGCATCCTATTTGGTGCTCGAGGATGTTATTTTGATGGTAGAGAGCACCTTTCTTGGTGCTCGATGGTGTCCTATCTTGGTTGCTTTACCTCACGGCTGTTGTGTGTTGCTCTATGATGATGGGTTCATATTGTCTTCACTTAACCGATGGCTGACGGTTCTTACTGATTCTTGACTCTATTACATCATTCAGTCAAATTTATTTTTTGAATTGGCTGAGAGCAACCTATTTGATGCTCGAGGATGTTATTTTGATGGTAGAGAGCACCTTCGTTGGTGCTCTAGGATGTCATATCTTCGTTACTTTGCCGCATGGCTGCTGTATTGGTCTACGATGATTGGTTGATTTTGTTTTTACATAACTGAAGGTTGATGGTTGTTACTGATTCTTGAGTCCTTTATTTTGGCAAATTTTTTTGTGAATTGGCTGAGAGCAACCTATTTGGTGCTCGAGGATGTTATTTTGATGGTAGAGAGCACCTTCGTTGGTGCTCTAGGATGTCATATCTTTGTTGCTTTGCCGCATGGCTGCTGTTGATCCACGAAGTTCTTAGTTGGGAAATGGTTTCTTGCGTTGCATACGACGTCATTGCAGTTGACATCTTCTGACTTGAAAGTCCTTATACTACAGGATGTTCACTGCCGGTGCGGGATCGTCTGGGGTTCACATTAGGGAAGATGATTCCTCAGTCCATCGCCTGAAGTGGACATCCGCTATGGATGAATGTGTTCTTCAATTGTTCGAACATCACTTTGATGTTGGCGACTGGGTTGGAGGATCTTTCACATCACCAGCCAGGCACAGTATAATTGAGAAGTTTAACATGCACACAGGGAAAAACTGGGATAAGGCGAAGCTCCACAATCGATGGAAAACCATCAAGAAGGATTACACTGCATTCGTATACCTGATGACGAAGAGCGGTTGGGGATAGGAGCCACTAAGTTGTACCGTTGTCGCACCTGATGAGGAGGCATGGCTCACAGTGAGTAACTACATGTGCACATACTTTATCTCCGCATAAAATTCAGTACCCTCTCATCAATTTATATTGCACTCAGATTGACAAGGCGTACAAGTCATATCGGAGAAAATCTTTCCTCCACTTCGGTCTCGTTGAAGCAATGGTCGGAGACTACACTGTGAAGGGTACGTTTGCCTTCTCTTCACAGACAACACCCCTGGTTCGTTTGCTGCATTTTTTGAGAGTGATGCCGGTACGCAACAAGCCTTTGAGGACGACCTTGACGGGGACACCGATGCCCCTGAGGTCCCGGAACCAGGAGAAGGTGGTGGCCCAAGTACCCAACAATGTCGGAGGAGAAGACGCCGGGATTCAGGCGCCCAGGCAACAAGCACAAAGCGTTCACGCAGTGACGGTGCCCCCTTACCCTCACAGCTGTTGGGAGAGGACGTTGTCCGTTTGACGATGCAAATGTTGGAGCTGCAAAGGGAGCATATCCAAGCGTGGACTCCGAAAGATCCGCATCAGGGGGGTGGAGAAGCTTCTGGATGAGCTTGAGGCCCTAGTTCCAAGCCTACCTGCCGAGACCCAAATTCGTCTTGCCCATAGCCTTTGGGACCCATACGAACGTATTATCTTCAACCGGGCCAAGTCTGTGCCTGCGAAGTTGGCTGTGTGGGTAAGCCTCCAGTTAGGCAAGGATTAGTTGATGATCACCTCGTATGTCCCAGAGTTGTTGGAATGGTAGTTTTTCATTTTTTTAGTTGTCTACTTGGTCTGTTGAACATTAATTCCTTCTCTTAACTTTAGATGGCATGTAATAAGTAACTAACTTGACGGACTTTTCTCGCCTGCAATAGGATAACTTCGTAGTTTCCGTACCTGTGTTCTACATTAATACCCTGTGAATGTTGTTGGCATTGTATGATTGAAACTCAATATGAACATGTAGGTTTTCTACATGTCGATGGAGGGAATGGCAGAAATCACCGCGATGAGATATAATTTGGTCATGTTGAATATGATATACCTGCGTGCATTCCTAGAGGATGAGGAGGAGAACCAGATAGAT
Source organism: Ottelia alismoides (assembly GCA_037367405.1). Classification (NCBI taxonomy): domain Eukaryota; kingdom Viridiplantae; phylum Streptophyta; class Magnoliopsida; order Alismatales; family Hydrocharitaceae; genus Ottelia; species Ottelia alismoides. Next base: position 359,383 of record JAZKJV010007615.1, on the reverse strand, counting down.
GGAGCCGGTTACATCCCCAGAGTGCCACAGCACACGTCAGTGCGTACAGGTCATGTCTGGATTCGGGAGATGCTAAATGTACACGTTGCCCGATCATATTCTATTTTCCGAATGTACCCCGATATCATATTACGTTTATGCACCCTATTAAAGGATCGAGCTGGCCTAAAGGATTCGAGGCACCTCAAGGCAGAGGAATCCCTCTGCATTTTCTTGTATTATCTCGGCCACAATGCAAAGAATCGTATGCTTTTTGAACATTTCCAACACTCTGGTGATACAATTTCCAATCACCTCAACGACATTCTCATACGCATCGTCTCCCTCAGAGATCAGTTCATCCGATTCCCAGCTGATGATTGTCCGACACCAGATGTTATTCTGAACAATAGGAACTTTTATCTTTATTTCAAGGTAGTCTCGCATGATGGATTTTTCATGCAACAGATTTAATTAAGAATATGCATTTTAATTAACCATTTTGCAGGATGTCATCGGCGCAATCGATGGCACGCTTATCCCGGCAAATGTACCTGCGAATATTGCTCCAAAATTTCGGAGCAGGCACCAAACCCAAGCACAGAATGTCATGGCGTGTGTGGACTTCAGTTACAGATTTATATACGTCGTCGCCGAATGGGAGGGGTCAGCCACTGATATGAAGGTGCTTAGGTGGGCTTTAGACGATGGAGGCTTTCATGTACCTCCGGGAAGGAAGTTCCTAGTCGACTCTGGATATGCAAACACGGAGACCTTCCTCACCCCATACCGTGGCGTTATTGCACACCTACCCCAGTTTAGGGCACGAAGGGGACACAGATATCGTCGGCCTGAGGAGTTGTACAATCACAGGCACTCACAGCTTCGGTCCTACGTCGAACGAACATTTGGGATCATGAATGCCCGCTTCAAGACAATAACTGAGAGACCGTTCTACAGCTTTGAGAAGCAAGTTTTGGTTGTCATGGCATGTTGCATCATCAACAACTTCATCCGTGATGTGCAGGGCGAGGATCAGATATCCAGTGCATTCACTCTTGAATCAGCACAAAGTGGGTCGTCTGTAGAGCCCAGTCCGAATGACGAAGAATTTGACAACACTGCCGTAGGTAGCGACGTGAGGGTTTCAGAACAGGAGATCCGAGCTGGAGAGTTGTTACGTGATGCTTTGGCAACGGCCATGTGGGAGAATGCGCAGCGTTGATTTTGTTTCAATTACGTGTATCTGTTCTTACCATTGTTCCGCCTCCACCGACTATTTCGTAATACGTTCATGTAATTTCCATATTGCACCGTGCAGTACTGTAAAACCGAAAGCCTTCGATGGATTTCAATCATGATTTCTTACCCACGTACATCTTCAATTTATGCAACGTCCCTATGATGATTCCACCGTTATAAATTAAGATTTAATGATGCGGTGTCGATCATGGCTGAGCAGCCACAGTAGTGGCGTGGCTTAACCGACGTCACTGTCATTGTTATTTTCGATGTGGAAATTCAATTCTGAGGGAAATCAAATATATAATGTCTTTCTTATTTTCTGTTGTTGTAGTTTTCATATTATCAGGTCTATTTCCTTCTTCCTTATTTCAACACATATCAGGTATATTTCCATATTGTCGGCCGGTTATTGACAAGTATATGCCACCTATAGTGAGACATTATCTCTCATCACTTCAAATAACAACCAACAGCTTTACCTAACTTTCAAACCTTATTCCTTAACCCCCAAAACCCATCCGAATAGAGAATAACCCCTATTCCAGCTTATTCTCCTTCCTATCCTCCAGTCGAACGGAGAATAGACCCTTAATCCCCTTATTCTCCATCTTTATTCCTGCTTATTCTCCTACCGAACAGGCCCTAAGTGGTATTTTTTACTCTAATAACTCACTCTGACCCTTTATGAACTTGAAATGTGAGATTATTTTTGAGGTTGTACTTAATATATTCCCAAAAATAGATGCAATACGAATTTCTGTTTGTTGTCTTCCATAAACGTCCTTAGGAAAATAAAGATGCAAGAGTGAATCTGGTATCAAATTGCAAAGGCATGGTTAAATACCCGTTCATCATAAAAAAAGAAATTTTACCCATAAGAGTATATTGATTAAGGATTTCCTTCCAATAGGACACCGTCCTTTCCGAGTTTAGAATGACTAACCATTTTTTGTAAGAAACATGATGACTTCAATAGAATACATGTATAATTTGTATTATAATGTTCAGTTTTAATGTTTGTATTATAATGTGCAGTTTTGTATCTGTTTTTTATTTATAATGTGAAGCTATAATTCAAATTGTACACGTATTCTATTAAGTGCTCATGTTTTCTAAAAAAAGTGGATCTTCCTAAACTCAAGAAGGATTGCGTCCTATTTGAAGGGTTCCCTATTCTTTAAATATTATATATATACATACATACATATATATCCATATTAATACCATTGAATGCATATTAAAAGTATGTTTTATGTATAATATAAGAAATATGCATTGGGTGTGTAATTTATTTCTATTTCAACTATAGTTGAGTATATATTTTATACGTGTTTTAATTCATCTCTATTGGATTAGTTGGATCAACCACCTCTATTTCACCGATTCGATTTAATCTAATTTTTAAGAATGTTGACATCAGAACTGATTCGATCATATAGTTAACCCCATCAGATTTTTTCAATAAAATTTCCGATTGAATCAAAACATTGCTTTTGAGGAAAAAAATCTTTATAACACAGTGTAAAATCCAAACTCCCCCCCACCCAAAAAAAACGCATTTACCCATGGGTGGGGATTCCTTTCTTTTTCCCTCATGGAATAGCAACAGCTTTCTGTGGCAGCTGAAATCAGTGGACCCATCTGAATCACATTGAGAATCCATCCATCCCCTCTGCAAGCAGTGTGTGGCAGAGGAGAGAGAGAGAGAGAAAGAAATGGATTCGGGGAAACACTAGCACTGTCATCCTTGAAACAACTCCAGTGCAGTTCCCCAAAAGATGTTCCTGTCTGCTTTCTCATTATAACTTCACCAGAGACAAGGCCGGGTAATAAACTATGGTAATAAATATATTTTGTACATATATTACCTTTTTTTTATACCCATATATGAGTATATCTCGCAAGAGAAGCCAATGGACTGTCTCAGATTTTTTTTATTATTGTCAGCTAAGAGTTATTATTCCTTGCTCCATACCAAGAAACCAACCACCCACCCTGCTGGAGGAGGGCTTGGATTTAAATCGTATAAGTAGTTCTGATTAATTTAACTTCAATTAGAGATTAGAGACAGTGAGCAGACTTCATTACAGAAAAAAAGCAAGGCTCTGAATCATATCCCCCCCCAACTACCAGATCAACTCTGCTGCTCCTCTGCCTGCCAGAGATGGATCCCACTCAGTCCAGAAAGCAACAGCTTCTACTTAATTCCGAGCAGAGTGGACGCACATCTGCAACTTGCTGCTAAACAAACGCATAAACTATGCCTATATACCTTCGGGCAGATAATTATATTGTGGATGGTGAAGTTGGCTTTGATTAATTATAAGCATAGATGAGATTATGAAAAGGACAACGTGGGATTCCAAAGGAAGGGGTCTCATTGATGTGCGTGTACTTTATTTGATTGGACACTTCTTATTTGCTGGGATTTATTGCACATCAGAATATTTTGACACCTCCCTCTCATGCTTGCTCCACTATATCATAGGGTGATTTGGGGAAGATGGAGCGGAGATTATAAATAAAGGACAAAAGAAGCCGAGAGCAAGAATGGTGGGTCATGAATGCTGCATTTGAGAGCAGCTTATAGGTCACGTGCGCCAACTGACCCAATTTGCAGCTCAAACTCACCCCTATGGTCCGGTCCTATCCATTCAATTCTCTTGTCACGTCCTTGGCATCGTTCCTGCATTTTAACTTCCACGTATATATTATATGGTTAATTGCGAAAATAGGCTCCAACTATGCCTTGACTCCGAATACGGGTCATTTTTTATTTGTCTCGCATACAGGTCTTGGTAAGGGTCCATGATCTTTTTAAGTTACACGTTTGAAAGCTTCCACGATCTTTTTGGGTGCGTTTGGTTCTTGTGTTATCCAGGAGAGGATAATCCGGTTTTGTGTTTGTGTTTGGTCGGTGAGTTAAAGGTTGGGAGGGTTTGTGTGATGTGATTGTATTGGAATTTGAAAAAATTGATAGTTATTATGATATGATTGTATTCAATTTGAAAAAGTGGGTGGTTGTTGTGATGTGATATATTTGAAGTTTGGAATAGTGAGTAGAAGTTGAGTATTTTATGATTTTTAGATGATATGATGGTATAATATATATATTTTTTGATGGAAAGGGAGTGTGCCCCACTAGTGGGTTAAAAGTGTGAGTTTTGGGGGTTACCCACCCAAAGTGGGTGGTAACCCCCAACCGAACGCACCCTTTATGTCGATGTTACACGTTTGAAAGTTTAGTATCTTTTTTGTTAAATTTATTAAATAAGGCCATTAATCAAAGAATTAAGTATAAGTAGATTTTTTGTAATTTACACTAAAGTATTTGACCAGATAATTTACCTCGTGTGGTGGAGCTGAAACTATTTTTGTCAGAGAAAATAATTAGGATTATTCATCTCAATTATAATTCTTGTTCGACAAATTATTATCCTTATTTTGTTCTATAAGGTCAAATCCAACTAACTTCAGGTTGAAAATGATATCTACTTGTCAAAATGGAAGCTTTGAAAATCGGTCACCAGCTAAAGATGTGTGGGTTGATCATAAGATGGTTGGGAAGCATTCAAGAAATCTTGCGATATATTATTTTTTTGGTCCATGAGATAAAATTTTGCATGTCCAATGCAAGCATCTTGGCTAGGAGGTGTTCAGAGGACGGGTATCTAATCCGTTTGATTTCGTCATGTATCAACCAAGTCTAACTCATTTCAATATTATCCAATTTTAACGGATACCTGTATTATATGAATGGGTCATGAGTATTGGTAGATACACATGGAACTATTTGAAATATTATTACTTAGTGAAAACCATGGATGGAGTTCATGTACTTTACTATTATAATGTATGCAGATATATCGCTAGGAAGTTTTCTATAATGTTAACTCATCATCTCACACAACGACTACTTATTTATAAGTTTACTCGCTAACTTACCATATAGTTGTTTTATTTTTTATTGGGTCAAAACCACGAGTAACTCCTGCTTTTCGAAAGCGTAGGATGAAATCAAAGATCTCTGACCAAGATGGATGACAACCAAATATCTATCACGAGCAAATGAGCAAGTAAATGAAATCACAAATAAGAAGCAACCAAAAGACACGAACAATTTCTACATGGAAACCCTAAAATGAAAGAGAGACAAAATCACAGAGACTTCTTACCCCAATTATATGTCTTCTCCCCTGAAAATGGCACCACAAGCCAAGCTCTCTTGTTTGTGTATCAATAAAAGAACATTACGAAACAAGGGGGTAGAGAAGAAGGAAGGAAATCACCCAAGGTGGAACCCAAGTCCGTAGTCCTCTTCCAAAGAGGGCTTTGCCATTGCGTCTTCTTTTGCCTCCATCATTCCCGCACAAGCTAAGCATGGTGGGAGGAGGATAAGGGAAACCACCAGAGAGCTTCACCAAACCCTCACAACGACATTTGGAGTGGAGTTATGTTACACAAGATGATGCCCTAACTTTCATTCTCATGTTTTTTCCTCTCGAATTGGTTGGCTCTACTCTCTAGATAGCAGAATAAAAGAGGGAGAAGCCCCCAAGACAATTGGAGCCCTCCATAAGTGATGGGAGTCAATTTTTGCACATGCAGTCCGTCACCTCTTATGGTGTGAACACCATAGCTTATCACTTACTGTACATCTAGAGATGCAACTATTATGGCTTGAATGCCATAGCAACCTGTTGCGCCTCGTGGGGTGCACCTATTGTGGTTTCTCTTATATCGGCTTGACCTCCTATAATGCCAACTATTCTCAACCCCACTTGCTATGACCTGAGTGTCATAGTAGGTCACCTAATGCGCATCACCTACTGCCACCAATACCACCTATTGTAGCACCACCATGGGTTGGAACCATAGTGGGTCACCTACTATCAATAATCCCCCCTCTAGCCTATGGGAGATGTTGAAAATATCATAGTCACAGGGAGGTGACATTGCTCAGCTCTATATAAAGTCGTAACTTGTCACGAGCCACTGTCTTCGTTAGCATATCTAAAGGATTCTCATCTGTGTGAATATTTTACAAGATGAGTTGCTTCTTGTCAATGACATCTCTCAACCAATGGTATCACACATCATCATGTTTATTGCGAGCATGATGCATCATGTTCTTGCTCAGATCAATAAAGTTATGGCTATCACAAAAGATTATTAGTTCAATATCATCACGTCCAAGTTCACCTAGAAATTGTTGTAGCCACAAAAATTTCTTATCGACTTCTACCATAGCAATGTATTATGCCTTATTCATTGACAATGAAATGCACTCATGCAACTTGGATTGGCATGATATCGATCCCCCTACAAAGGTGATTATGTAACCAGAAATAGACTTCCTCTAGTCTACATCGCTTACCATGTCAGTATCAGTGTAGCCATGTAGCTTAGGATCTGTCTCATCAAACATCAAATATAAACTAGATGTACCTCTCAAGTATTTTAAGATCCACTTCACTACTTCCAGTAATCATTCCCTAAATTCGACATGAACCTACTCGCAACATTCACAACCTATTGACAAAACAACTTGAAAGCCGAGCATAAAATCAAACAACCAAGTGTGGAAGAAGTGTCGAAGTAACTCAGAAATCATGTGATTTGTCAAACAAAGATTTTTTTATATTTATACTCCTTAAAATCGTGTAGAGTGGTAAGTTTGGAGTGTCGAACTCAGGGAGGCTTGCTAGGTAGAAGATATCCTAGGGGTTATCGTGCAAATTGGTCGGTAAATCAGGGTGTGGAGTGTTTTTTGTGTTTTATCTTTCTATATTTTATATATTTTCTTATGTATTTTCAATTTTGAAAAGAAATGAGATTTTGCAAACGTATGATACTATATAATAGATGATATATGTATAGATGGATGTAATACTATGCAATAATCAAGAGGGAATATATGCAACGTGCAACTGAAATGTGGTGAGTAAAGTGTAAATGATAAAAAGCACAAATTCGTCACAAAGCAAGAGCAACTTCAAAAATACACCTCAAATCCAGACAGATTCGAATGTAACGAAATCAGTCCTAGAAGTTTGAAATTCAAATATACAAACTAGCCTCTGAAAATCTTCCAAAAAACCCTATAGGCCAGTCAAAACTTGACACATATGTAGGGCCACACATCTAAGAAAAATCCAGTTCTCCTATTTCAGAGTATGAAAATGCAAATAACAAAACTAGTTAGAAGCATAAGCAAATAGTGAATGAATTGCAGAGAAGGTGCGAGTAATCCAAGGCAATGTTTTAAAAACCGAACCGAATCGGGCGGTTCAACCAGTTAAACCAAGAACTATAAGAAAAATGGTCCAACCATCTGATTTTTGTTCAGAAAATATAAACCAGTCAAAACACAGTTGGATCACTTAAATCCGGTGGAACCAATTGAACTAACCTACCGATTCAACCATTCATTTTTTACAAAAAATAATTTATGCAAACTTTTAAAACCACTATTTATAATCCAATTTCATTTTAACCCATAGTATCATGCTTTTTTTATCTCTTCTTCTTCCACATGTGCCACTGATCAATTATCACCTCTCCCTTCTTATAATAAATGCATTGCCTCTCTCTTCCACGTTGTGCACGAGGTTGTCTACTTCCAACAATATAAACGAAGAAGATGTTGTTATAGTCATATTATGAGAAGTAGTAAATTAACAACACGTGTCATAAATTAGAGATTAAATAGTTTTAAAATTGTTAAATTTATATACTACAAATATATGCATTTATATGTATTTTACCAAATATGGTATTATGAACTTTTGAGAATTTCTCATAAAATCTATACTGCTAACCGTTTAGCAATTTCAGTTGTGCTCCTATAATTTTAAAAATTTCACAATATTATTCTTATGTTGATATAATACAAGAGAACAAGTGTACTAATAAAAGACTGATGTATTTGACTAACTTAATCTGTACTCGTTGTAATACGACTAGTTAGCAATGATAAGAACCAAGTCAAAATATTTTTATGAAGAGGACACAATCTAATTTATCCTGGATAAGTCCAGGGTCGAACACAAAGACAAACAATTAGCTAAGTTAATATATGGTTAAAATATTTAATTGAGTAATTAACGACTGAAATCTAGGTCAAGCTAATGCAACAAAATACAACACATGATTGTTTTAGATTTTTAAAATACAAATATATTGAGTGACTAAATAATAATAATGCAACACAAAATAAGATGCACAAACACACAACTCAAGCAATCACAAATGCTCCCGATTTAATTGAATAATCAATAACTTGGACCATTAATAATGAATATATCCGATGAAAGGCACAATTATAGGTTCCAAATAATGAGTGAAATCAATAATTTTTTTAACATCTAATATGATATATATCTTAATCACAAATCAAATAATGATCTAATCAGGAAATAATCGAATATATCCAATGAAAGGTACAATTATAGGATCCAAATAATGAGTTAAATCAATGATTTTCTTTTTCAACACCAAATAAGATCTATATCTCAATCACACCTCAAATAATTATCTAACCAGGAAATAATTAACTAGAACGAGTATTGATTAGATTATAATCAACCAAGAGGAATCTGAATGAAATACACGCATTCAAATAAAAAATGATTAATTTCTAGCAACTATGTAAAGATTACGATCAAGTTAAATAGCCGGATTTTACTACATGGAAAATAAGTCACATTAGGGAATTAAATAACATCACTTCAAAGAGAATTAAATTGACTTTAAAATGAGACTAATTTCAATTTGGACTTATGATTCTCAAGTTATTTCACCATCAATACATGGGTATAAATGCAATAAAAATTAATTAAAAATAAGTTTTTTATTACACGAAGATCCCTAAAAAGGATTAAAATGCAAATAAAAAAATCATTAGGATATCATTGCAAATTCACTACATGCGATACTTATCTCTGATTTTGGAATCTCATGGGGAGTTTCTTGCTATTTCCCCCACAACACGTGCATTTGGCGCATGACATCTAGGCTCGGTGCGAGCACGGAGGCTAGGGACGCATGTCACTGTGTTAAGGTTCGGAGCTGGCTTTGCTCCTCCGGGCATGAGGTCGAATCGGGGCTTCTAATCGAATGACATGGAAGTGGCTAAGTCTGATGGTCTCCGATCTCTATACTTTGACTTTCATGAAGATAAGTTTGAAAATCAAAATTGTACTAAATTATTTCCTTTTTATTTTCTTATTTTTATTTTTCATAACGGACTAGCAAAGATAAAGTATAGGGGAAGGATGAATCCACGATTCATCATATTTATTATTTTATTTTATCCTTGGTAAAATACCTATAAATTATAACTAATTATTATCTTTTACCATTCATCATTCATTTGTTAATGTTTTATATTTATCACTTATTTACATAAAAATAAAAGAATAAAGAAGAAAAGAAAAAAAAGAAAAGAAGGTTGTGTATATAAAATAAATACAGACTGATCCGAACCCCACGACCATACCAAGTCTGATGGTCAATAATGAATACAGTAGGAGTGATGAATCTGTGATTCATCATCTCAATATCTTGATCTTAGCAAAATGCTGAGTAAAGTCTCAAATAAATATGTATAAAATCAATAAATTAATAAAATGACTCTTGTAAATAAACATACTAATTATTGTATATTAGATTGTACAAAATAAATTAACAATAAAAATTACAAATTAAAGGAGTTTTTCACATGTAAATAGCCCAAAACTTCATGTATTTTTAATAATTTCACTTTAACTCCTTTTTAGCTAATTCATTCTCTAACTTGTTCATTAATATATATATATATAAATACAAAATAAATTCCACCTCAAATAAATGCTCCTAGATCCTAAAGAGAAAAGGCCATACAGTCCAACTTCCCAGCCAAATTCCCTCTCCATATGAACTCCAAAATTCATCTAACTCATTTTTAAAGTATAAGTTAGAAAATTATCTATCCAATGAAAGTGGTTTCATTAAATTCGGAGCTTGTTTGCAAAATTTGGATTTTGGGACCTATATGTACATTGTATATTATGTAAATATTTACTCTTTATTTTTTTATTTTATTTTTCTTAATTACTAAAGAAACCAAACAAATCATGATGGTGTCGTATTTTGACTCTAGTATTCTATTGTTTTTTTTCTGTTGTAAATATCTCTTAGTAAAAAGATAAAAAATATAAATTAGAAAAACAAACAAAAAAATGTACATGTTGTTTGACTTCTTTTGTAAATTCTCCACTCTTTTTCTTCTCTTTATTTTTATTGTATTTTAGTAGCCTAGTTTACTTTATTTATTTATTTCCTATTCTCTACAATAACTTCTCTTCTACCACCAACTTCCAGTCAACTCCACCATTTTTTCGACCTCCCATTCAACTCCACCAATAATATAACCTCCCATTCAACTCCACTACCTATCTAACCTCCCTTTCTCTTCTCTTTATATTCATCTCCACATCCACATTTTTTCGCATATGTCATTCTAATAGAAAAAGGAGAGAGCTTGGACTGGTTTGTCGGTGACATCAGCCTATCATCTTCCTCAAGTGACGACCTCCTTCAGGGGAGATCCGCAGAACTCTGCTCCGCATCACGAGTTCCCCATCAAGCTTGCGTAGCTTCTTTGATTTTTATTTTACCACTCGGATCGAGGTGACGACAGGAGTCCAGCATAGCTGCTCTGCCAATCCGGCGAAGATTCAGGTAAGTATTTCTCCTCATTTCTCTTGTTATTTTATTTTATCTAATATCTTGTTTCCTTGTTGTCTTGATCATCATCATTTTTATTACCACCACTTCATCAAATATCATTTACATCACCATTACCACCATCTCCATTTTCATCTTTTATTTGTTCACTTTTTTAAGAAAATTTTAAAAAAATAAAATCAAAAAAATCAAAAAATCAAAAAAATAAAAAATAAAACAAAGTACAGGGAAGCAGCAACCCATACCGCAGCCCCCTTACAACACCGGCAGGCGGTGCCACCAACCGCTGGCCTCCGGCCGCTGCTCCCGCCAGTTTGCAAGAACGTGCATCTCTCCGCAGCAGCTGCGTAGTAGCTTGGTCGCGCAACGCCTCCCGCAGGCCCCCACACTCATCTTTGCCTCCGGTGTTTGGCCGCTCCCCACCGCGCGCAAGGCACCTCCTCATCATCGCCGCGCTGCGCTGGCTTCAATCTGCCCGTGCGAGAGCTCCGTTGCTCCGCGCCGCCCCGCACAATCGCCGTTCGCGGTGCCCTACCTGCGAAGAAGAAGAAGATGGAGGTCATCTTTTTATTTTTTTTATTTTTTTGTAAAAATTGCAACATTTTCCTGTAAAGTTTCTGTAAATACACAATAATCCCTGTGTTTATTCTATTATGTTTGTTTATTTCTGAAATTGCACAAACAAAACTATGTTTATGTGTTAATCGGACATCAATTTCGCATCGTTTTACTCAATGAAAAATATCATACTATTGAGCAACTAATTTTCTACCATCTGAATATTTATTTTGATTTTTGTATGCCGTAAGTAATTAATTAAAAATATTTAACTGAAATTATGCATATTTTATCCATTCCAAGGAATTAAATTTTTATCTCACTAACGGTTGCTCGAACAATTCCATAAAAATAATAAATGATGCCTAGAATTGTGATTGAATTACTTTCCAAATTTCATCTTAATTGGAGTTGTTATGTGCCTTAAATAAATTGTGGAGTGTTTTTAGTAAATGATTTTTAGTTAAATTTATACATCATATTTTTGCGAAATTTCAACTCACCTGGATTGTTCATTTAAATAGCTTCTTGAGATAATTCACACTTTGGCTAATTTGATAACGTGGATTTATCAGAAATTAATTACTTGCAGTAACTCTGTTTTCATTAAAAATCCATAAAAAATCATATTTTGTCCGAAAAATCCAAACAAATTATTGTAGCTTCCTTGCATCATATTTTATTTCCATTGAAATTTTTTCATGATTTTTGCATTTTGTTTGTGTGAACAATTGCTAAAAACCCCATAAAAAAGTGTGTATTTTTAGTTATTACATTATAATTCCTAAAATTCCAAAAAATGTGTTTTGTACTCATCTTTGGATTAGGATTGTAGAAAAAATACATTTAGGCTAAATTGAACCAATTTTGCGTTAAAATTAATTTGGCATAGTTGTGTGCTTTCTTAGTCTTAATTAACCTGCATTTTTCATTTTTGTATTTATTTTGCATAAAAAATACAAAAAAATCCGCATTGAAAATCCAGATCTTAATTTTTGAATTAACCCGATGTTGTTCCTTTGCTTCCTTGTGTTCGACCCCGGACTTGCCTGGGATATAAATTAAAACCGAGACACTCTTCACGGAGATCTTCTCTCGGTTCTGACTGATTCGCTAAGTACACATACTACAATGTGTGTAAATTATATATCGTATTCAGCGATCGATCAAAGGGTATATAGGATCCATAACTTATGATAATCCCAGAAAACCAATGTCGCATTGTACATGAACGTATTTTCCACCGTGTACATCTATTCACATATTTTATTTATTAATAAACCAACCTCAAATAAAAATATTTCCTTCATAAAAATTATTCATGATAATATTTATTAATTTATAAAATATTAAAAAACATTTAGTAAATAAATAAATAAATAAATATAATGAACCAAAAAATCCGGAAAAGTCAAATTTCAAGGTTTATTACTATTTATATACAACTTTAAATTGACCAAACTTACTTTTGAACTTTCTTTTGTAATTAATACTATTTATTAAAAATATCAAAAAATTATAGAACAAATCGTGTGAGTTTTGGCATTTTGGACCCATTTATATATATGTACTATATGTATATAAAAAGGGTAAAATGGGGCTGCCCCATAGAGGGAGCTAACTTGGCTCCCCACGCCATTTTGCCCATTTTCAATTCTTTTTTGGAAATTTCTTCCGTGGATTTTCATCAATATATTCATATATTATGTCATTCAAATTTCACACAAAATAGAGATTCCTACAGCCTCCATCCAGAATGGTCATTTTTAGCAATTTTGTTACCGTTAAAAAATGACTGTCTGGATGGAGGCCGTATGAGTCTCTGTTTCACATGAAATTTGAATGGCATAATATAGAGATATAGTGATGAAATTCCATGGAAGATATTTTCAAAAAAAATGGGCAAAATAGGGTGGGGGAGCAAGTTAGCTCCCCCTAAGGGGCAGCCCCATTTAACCCATATAAGAAACTTATTTATTTTTTTTATAAATTAATACTAACACCACTTAACTTAATTATTTTCTACATATGTTATAAAAAAATTATAAAATTACAAAAATATAACTTAAAATAATTACGAATAAATAACAAAACATCTCAAAATCAAAAAGTCGTAAAGCCTAACTTCCGAACCTCGTAATCCAACCATATAAACTCCGAATTTGGTAAACTTACATTTAAAATTCATTTTATAAAATTATCTATCAAATAAAAGTGATTTCCTTCTTGGTCGATGAAATTGTTGCATTGTCATCATATCGTATTATCATACCATTGTCACATTGAAGTTCTTTACATGTACGTACAATTACAGCTCTGATAAAAACCAGTTTTATCATCATTAATCTCTATTATTAACTCTCTTGCTTAAGTTATTCAAAAAGATTTAATAACAATTAACACTGATTGCTAATTTGTGTGCTGTAAATAATTATCACTAATTACTACATATTAATATGGTGTAATATTTTACGTATTTATTTCTTATTAAAAATCAAATAAAAATTAGAATAAAATTGTGTATAAATAAATTAACATTAAATAAAATAAAAATACAAAAAATACGCAAAAGAAAAATCAAAGAAAATGATTTTTAATAGCATTTAATTTTTAACTATGTACAAAAGACCTCTGATCTCTTTGACTTCTCTTGAAAGTGGTAGATCTCATCGAGATCTACAACTTTCATGTTTACAAGTTTTTCTAATTCGGTTTCTAACTAATTCTTTCCTAATTATCTTTGATTTATTGAATTTCTTTAATTTCGATTGGGCAACATAACGTTTCCAGAGCGGACCACGTGACTCACTCCTGGCTTTCCACCCGTGTCTTCTACTGACCGTATAATCATTCCATTTGAGCATCATAGCCGTTCCTTAGCACCTAATTCTGGTCCATCTGATCTTTTTGATCAGATCCAATCTAAGCCATCCTTCCGTCCTCATTCTGGACCATCGGATCTTAAGATCCCATGGCCCCTGAGTGTCTTCAACCTCATGCCTCTTCTCTCAAACGACGCAACCCTTCGTTTCATGGCAACGTCTGCTAATTTTCTAACCACCTCCAGTTATTCTTCGACCAACCTCCATTGGTAGCCTCTTCCCCTAACTATCCTCTCCTTTGCGGCAACCTCCAGAACTACCAGAAACCACCCTGGAGCACTTGCGTGATGGTTGAAACTATCTCAAACCTCCTTGCAACATCAGTCATACCTTCTTTAAATAACCATTCAACACCATTTTTTCAGGTTGTCCACCCTTGCAAGAGTTCCCCTTAGTTTTCTTGTCTCCTCAGTGACAGAGAGAGTCTAAGACCAAGCGAAGATAGGTTTAGAGCTCCGGTAAGAACATTGGTTTCCAGACTAAGTCACATCCCAGATCCGCGGCTGTTCGAGCTTAGTTCTCTTGCCAAGAACTTTAAGCAAAGAAGACGAGGCTCCTAGATTTGTCAATCGGATTGAGATTTAACTAATATCATCTCCTCTTCAACCTTCAAGTTTCAGGTCAGTATTCGATCTTTTTATTGTGGTAGTTTCTACAATTTATTCCTTAGTTGCTACACATTCTTATACTCACCTGAATGGTTACATATCTCCACCATTGGTCATTCGTCCACGCGTGTCCTCCCTCGTTATCAAATCAATTCTCCATCGTTGTTATTACTCGAATCCTTTGTCCTCTTCTGCATGAAGGGGACACCCATTAGGGCTCAGTTTTTCACCTTCAAGTAGCCTTCCATTCCATTCACTTTAACTTTGAATATATCTACGAGTGCTTGTTTTGTCTATACTAACATGCAGGACATCCGAAAGCTTCAATGGTCGGAGATAGGAACCTAGTTCCGATCTCCAATTTTATCTCCGGTGATAATCTATAGCCATGGCTCTTCAAGTATATTCGTGCTTTCTCTGAGCACCAATCATCATCGCCGACCTGCAACGAAGGTTTTATGACCTTTTGATAGCAAGGAGGATCAACAAGGAGCAGAGCAACCTTCACCGGAGCCCAGCCATGCATGCACGGAGGAGTCCAAGAACAGATGAACAACAGGTAGTATCGGTCTCGCTTATTTGGGCGAGATCTGATGGTTAGAACTCATCCACGTAGTCAATCCGAAGCATTAGTTCAAGCCTCAGGCTCATGTGTCAAGCCTTGTCCCGAGCCTAGCCTGAAGCAGAAGAAGCAGACACATGTTCCGAGCCTATCTGACCGAACCTAGCCAGGTCACATGTTTTACAACACGTGATTAGGAAAATTGCAACACCCATCATATCATTTCCTAATATTTTAGATAAGTCCTCCCACCTATTTGAAAATTGCATATTAACCCCTACAAGTTTTCTTATTACATTTTAGTCCCTGTATGTCATGTATAGTAATAAAACTTGGAAGTTTTCTTACATGAATGTTGTTGGATTCAATTGTGAATAACTTTTTATCTTGATGTTCAATTAATGTGATTTTGATCTTATTTTAAAGCATGTTCAACATTCTATCTTTTGATGAGTTTAATGGATAAATTTGATTTACAAATCTTTCCTTTTCAGTTCTTTACTAGAGTGCTTGTCATTCCTTAAAATTCATTGAACTTGCATTGTGGATGATTATTTGACATTGTCAACTCCTCTAATATGTAATGATCTATTTCTAGATATTTTTAATCATCATTCTTAGGTCATTAGTAGATTTCTTTGATGAACGTGTTTTTCTAACTCACAAGTACAGATCTTTACTAATATTGAATACAGTCTTGAGATTGAATCCAAGTGCTCTTAATTCACCTATATTGCAATTAATTCAGGATATTGTCATAATTGAACTAAGTTATTTGTCATGTGTTGTTAAGTGTGGTTGCTCTATTCATATTGTTTATGCATCCTTGTTTGCATTTAATTTAGGTGCATACAAATGTTTTTTAAATTATCCTGTTATATTTTGTGCATCTGCTCAATATAATTAATCTCCAAATTGCTATCTTAAGTATTTAGTCTATAATTTTAATCATTAAATTGCTCACTTCTTTGTGTTCGACCCTGGACTTTCTAGGTTATAAATTAAAACCAAGACCCTCATCACTAAGTTTATTATTGGTTCTGTATGGAAAGCTACGTGCATGTGCTACAACAGATTGAAATTTAAAAAGAGCTGGTTCTCTCTCATGCACTGGGACTGACTATCTGACTAAGGTCAGGAACTCGGGGATGGAAACGAGAATGCATACTTGGTTAACTTAATACATGCATTTAGCAGTTCATTAGATGACGCCTTTACAGGGAATTGTGATTATTTTTTAGAGCAAATATTGATTCAGTCATTTTTGGTTTAATTATTTTTGAGCTTGTTTTCCTATGTTGTGTTTTGTAGTTGTGATGTCTTTTTAATTACCTTTTCTAATCTCTCTCGAATTTTATAATAAATCTTTATTATTTTGTGATAGCCCGTGGAGCCGACTATTTCTAAAGAACCGCGGAGGCAAGGAGCTTGGAGCAACTTGCCGGAGAGTCACGAGACATATAGTTGAGTTGATAGATTAGTAGCTTAGTTAAAATATATTCCATTTCCATTTACAATGGTTCTTGATTGAGATCTCATGAATGTTAACAAAGGTCTTTATAACTTTATTTATTCTTGTGTGTGGATGTGTTGAGAGTGGTTCTCAACTTGAGTGATGTTTTAGACTCAAGCTTGACACCGAATAGAAATATTGTAGGTCATTTCATTGCTTGATCTATTTCGTAACTTAGGACACACTACTCAAATATCAAAAGATTCATAATTACAAAAATATTAGGATATTCATAGATGTACATAGCATTCCTTTTACTTAGTTGAATTCTTTATCGCTAGTAGAAATGCTGCTTAGGTGTGATTTATCAATTTGCATCAAATAGTTAGATTTAAAAATTCTATTATGCATCCTCATGGAGAGTGCTAGGAAGTGTTGTAAGTATCTCTAACGACTGCATGCATCATTGATTTTCGTTTGCATTCCGTTTTTCGATTTCTCCCTCGATTTTCACCAACTTAAGGAATAAAGGAAAAGAGACTGTACATTAGGTGATGATTGTGGTTACTTACTTTCAAGTGATAACTAATATCTTAAAATCAGGACTAAATTAATGCAAATTGACCTAAAATGGAATAAAATCAACCTTTTTTTTCAGGCTGTAAACCCTCATTGTTTACAGGTTCATTTCTGTGAGAGAGGACGACATTAGGATAGAGCCATGCCACAAATTTTCATATGAACTACTAGTTTCATAAAAATGATTAGCAGCTTCTCAGTAAGGATATATGGGTAGCTGGTAAATGGGTCGGTATTTCCTTACCAGAGTGGAAGATTTAGAGGACATTGTCTAAGGTCCAGTCCTTAAGTAAATGGGTAGCTGTATTTTTACGGTCTGACTTACCTCTTTACTGGATGAGAGTGGATACAACTAGTCATGATTTGGTATAGTTTGTATGGACATTTAGGTTTCTAAAAACTCGTAACTTAGACAATATTTGCATTTAATCACCAATTAAAATTTGACAACATAATAAGGCCATCATCTTGACCTTTAGTGTTGAGTTGGTGAATTAACCATGATTTGTATTCATTGCTTTGTGTGAGTCACTCTGCACATTCACGTGCCCATTAGAATAAGGTTCTATTGAAAATCTAGCGCTCAGATTTCTTACCTCTTGAAATCAAAGATAGATAATTGGTCAGATATTTGCTCGGACTTTGCGAGTCTTTCACGGACCGCCTAAATATTCTATCTTCACCGGTCTAGTCCCATACTTATCCTTTTATTGGACCATCCCAATTCAAAAATAATCCTCTTTTTGAATTGGAGTATCATGATTCACTCCTAGGGAAAAGTTACATCTCAACCAGCCTTTTCTGTTCTTCTTTTCTCACCGAGGAAGATCATTGCCTTGGTGAGAAAGATGTGATTTCGTTATCTTCATCTAGATCTCATTCCAACCCTTTATTTTATGAAGGTATAGAAGACCCATTAAAGAAGCCTCCCAAAAGACAAAATTGGAATGGATAGGAGGAAGAGCCAGAAGACCCGATGCATGCAGTATTGGCTAGGTTAGCTGAATTTTAATAGAATCAAGCACTTATGAGAGCACAACTTGGCTAGTTACATCTGTGTAATGATAGACCTATGGATGCGACCTATAATCGTGGGCAGTTTCAGATGAGAAATTGGTTGAGACCAGCTGATACTGAAGTAGAATATGAGTTGAAGACGCAATTTCTTAGTTTGCTGCCACATTTTCATGGGAATACTCGTGAGGAACTGTATGCATTCCTTAGAGACTTTGAGCTGGTATTTTCTAACCATAGGCATCTTAGGGTTAACCAAAACTACATAAGACTCAAAGCGCTTCCATTCGCTTTAAAAGATAAGGTCGATTATTGGATGAAGAACCTAGGGGTGGAAGTAACTACTTTTGCATAGTTCAAGGACTTTTTCCTAAAGAAGGTCTACCCTTTGAGTAGAATGAACTTGATGTGTTCTCCAATCATGAGTTTATCCCAATTTCCTAATTAAGCCTTCTATAATTCATGGGAGAGATTCAAATATCTCTTACAAAAGTGTCCTTGTTATGGCTTAGAACCTACCATACTGGTCTAGTCTGTATATTGCGGTCTACACCCTGAGGTATAGTGTTTGGTGAGTGCTGCTTGTAGAGGCAGCTACACATCAAGAGGAGCGGACACCGTCTAGAAGGTGTTCGAGCGAATGGCTGAAATAAGTAGAGCACAAACCGCTAGTAGAGATTAGTTATAGACCCCTAATCCACTTTTATCTCATGGGGGAGTGAAGGCTATAATAGATCCTTTTGATATGGGATTAATAGCAGATAAACTCACAATAGTCGAAAGGATAAATAAGAGGAAGAATGAATTGGACAGTAACTTGTCTAAACTGCCTAAGCAGATGGAGGAACTTTCAGAGAAGGTATCCAAGATGAGGGTGTATGTCGTGACTGCATCTGCTGCTCCCGTTTACTGTGTTCATCACATTTAGGAGCAACAGGTGTACGTGCCATTACAACCATGGGATAATTAGCAAACTTCAGCACATCCTTATCAACATCAACCACCATATGTAGAGACAACTACTGAGGATAATTCACGGATGTGGGAGGTAAATGGTGTTTGGTACACCAATGACCCTGCTAGGCAGGGAGGTTTTGGGGATAAATTCTCTTATCAACATCCTCAGACATTTTACACCACATCATTTACTCCAATACCTATTCCAGCACCACAAAGCTTGGGAACCACTACTTATTAAGCATCGAGGCTGCAACAACATCAATTTGGGCATCAGCAAACGTATACGATGGGCCAATAGGGCTCACATATGCAGAATCATACCCAACATCAGCATTCTTATGCCCATCAGGGCCAATCTTTACATTCTTCATATCCTCCTCTTCACAACAACAACATTCATCATCAGATCAAATGTATTTTCAGCGACAAATTTTGGATGAGTTGTATTCCTAAAGAAATGAAGTGCACGATTTGAGGGTTGATCTAAACCATCTTTCCTGTCTACATGATGAATGCAATATTCCTTCTACATCCATTCCAGTTCAGGTTCATGCAAATCCCAATAGCCTGAAGAAAACACGACATCATCTTTCTATGGATCGGGTATACTATTCAGATTTTCACAAATCTCAACATGAGATCTTTCTTCATCATATGTATCTTAGGAGCGGAAGGACCATGGCCATACCTGATTGGGCTAAGGACATGTATAAAACCGACTCTGAAGCTCATCCTGAGGAGACTTCATAGGATGATGACGCCAGACATCTTAATCATAGAGCTAGCACATCCAGGAGATGATTGAGAAGGAGTACAAGAACATAGAAGCACACATCAGATTTAGAGTCTACAAAGGACCTTGTGCCTTTGGACAAGGAGAATGCACATTGAGCGGACATTCCCTTTCTAAAGTAGACAATCCCATTATTATTCCAATTGTAAAAGACTCATGTTTGAAAAACTCATTTTCTAATGATAATCAAGAGCATGTTCCTGTTTATGAATATGAGACTTCAATTCATTCTTTGCCTATCCCTTTCCCTTGTACTCTTATGGTAGGAAAGCACATCCTTAATAAGATTCAGAAAGATGATCTAGATATGACACGATTTTGTAGAGATAATATCATGGTAAAAGTGCCTTGTCGAGTTTGTGTCTAGCCATCCTGCATTTCAAAAATATCTGAAGGTGAGATGTACACCAAGAAGAGTTAGTAGAAAAAAAAACTGAACAATTACATCAAGACAGATATTCTTTTCGGTTGATACTACCTTCTGTCTCAAGAACCAGAACTTGCCATAGAGGAAGAGAGACATTATGTGGTGAGTCATATTGATGACATAGCATTTGCACGCACTCTCCAAGGCTAAGGGTGAGATCAAGAACATCATTATCTCTATTGAGGGACACAATTATAAGGTGGAATTCACGGTCCTTGAAATGGATATCCCTCATCATTGGAGAGATTCACAGATTTTCCTCGGACGACCTTTCCTTAGGATCACTAGAGAATCATTTGATTATCAAACAGGGATGATGAAGTTCCATTCTCTAGGTGAAGAAGTGGAACTACAAATCAAGAAGACAAAATGGCAGCGACCTGATTCCGAGTCAAGCATAGATTTATCTTCATTCTCCAAGGCAGATTGCGATATAGTTAACATAGCTGGGATTTGGGAACAAAACCCAACAATACAGAATGATATACTCTCATCTAGTGAGGACATTGTACACATAGTAGTCACTGATACATTACCAGAGTTCTTGAAGTATGCATCCCCTTATTCCCTTGACGAAACAAAAGTCCTTTTTCACTTGTCAGTTCCCATCTCTTCGGAATAATCAATGGAATTAGATGTTGAGTCGGACATGGCTTTGGCTAAATTACAATATATTTTTGGCGACCTTATTCCCTATTCTTCATTACAGTTGGAGACAACACTATAGTTGAGTCATCTCCACTATGCAGCACAGATCCAGATTCAATGGTGGTTCAACCTGATAATCCTGATGATCCATCCTTGCCAGAGTTGAAACCATTATCTCCTACACTCAAGTACACTTTCCTTATGGAACCAAAGAATAAGTTTCTTGTCGTCATTAGTTCTAGGTTGACTATAGAGCAGTAAGCTAAGTTGTTAAAAGTGTTATACAAGAATCGTAAGGCTATAGGTTGGACTGTGTTGGATCTCGTCGGTATAAATTCCACACTCTGTTCACACGATATTTTTATTGAGGAAAATGCTAGACCTTCCCGTGAGTTTCAAAAGAGGCTAAATTCAAATATACAGGAAGTAGTTAAGAAAGAAATAGAAAAATGGTGTGGAGCGGGCTTTATTTACCCTATCTCTGGCTCCACATTGGTGGTACCTTTACATGTTGTCCCAAAGAAGTTGGGGATTCAGATGGTGACCAATGAAGAAGGAGTTGAGATTGTGACACTAGTGCCCACGTCGTGGTGTGTCTATGTCGATTATAGGCACCTGAATGCTGTGACTAAGAAATATCACTTTCTCTTACCTTTTATTGATCAGATTTTGGAGAGATTAGCTATAAAAGAGTTCTTCTATTTTCTTGATGAATACTCAGGCTACATCAAGTACCAATCGCCCCTGAAAATCAGGAAAAGACCACCTTTACATGTCCTTTTGGCACATATGCATTCAAACGCATGCCTTTTGGGCTATGCAACACCCCAGTCACTTTTTAGTTGTGCATTATCGCTGTGTTTGCCCAGATGGTTGGAGATTTCCTTGAGGTCTTAGTGGATAATTTCTCGATCCATGATGATTCATTTGATTCTTGTTTAGTGCACTTGGATCGAGTTCTTCAGAGGTGTAGAGAGGTGAATCTGGTATTCTTCTGGGAAACAAGTCATTTTATGGTCAAGAAGGTTATTGTGTTGGGGCATGTCATTTCCAAAAAGGGAATGGAGGTCAATCCTGCTAAGGTAGATGTGATCAAGAAATTTGATCCACCAACCAACATCAAGTTAATAAGATCATTTTTAGGGCATGTTGGATTTTACATACGATTTATTCAAGATTTTTCTAAAATTGCCCTACCACTAACTTAGCTCTAAGGAAAAGACATCGAGTTCTTTGTCGATCACAAGTGCCTTGAGGCCTTTGAGCTTCTTAAAATGAAAATCTGCGACTCATAAATTCTATAGGCTCCTGATTGGTTTCTTCCCTTTAAGGTCATGACTGATGCTTCAGATTTTGCTATCGGAGCTGTATTGGGGCAGTAGCGAGATCAGATTTCGTTTGCTATTCACTACAAAAGTAAAGTATTGGATCCAACAAAGAGAAATTATACTGTTACTGAAAAAGAATTGCTTGTAGTAGTTTGGGTTTTAGAGAAGTTTAGGTCAGCGATTCTAGGCTCTAAAGTGACATTATATACCGATCATTCAGCCATTAGATATCTCATGGAAAAATGGACGTGAAGGCACATATTCTTAGGTGGATATTCTACTTCAGGAATTTGATTTAGAAATTAAGAATAAACCTGGAGTCAAGAATGTAGTGATTGATCATCTTTCAAGGATTGACTTAAAGTATTCCCCTGATGTTGATCCTATTCGAGAGACCTTTATAGATGAGTCTATTTGTGTTGTAGATTCACTCCCATGGTATGCCAACATTGTGAACTTCCTTGTCTCAGAGTAAGTTTCTCATGGTTGGACTAGGAGCAGTATAGACCGACTTAAGTCAGATTCAAGGAAATACCATTGGGAAGATTTGTTCCTTTTCTTCGAAGGGTCGGACCGTGTCTGAAGAAGGTGTATTCCTCAGGAGGAATACCTGAGTGTCCTCGCATATTGTCATTTACTTGAAGCAGAAGGAAACCACTTAGGAAAGAGAACCGCTCACAAAGTATTACAATGTGCTTTCTTTTGGCCGACCTTGTTTAGAGATGCAACTGATTTTGTATGGTCGTGTCCTGTTTGTTAGAGAATGGGAGGGACTGTTGGTTCTAGAGATGAGATGCCCATGCAACCTATGATTTTTGTGATATTTTTAATGCTTGCAGCATAAATTTCATGGGTCCTTTCCTTAATAGCCAAGGTTTTGAGTATATCTTGTTAGCCGTTGATTGCTTGTCAAGATCGGTGGAGGCTATCCCAAACCGAGCCGCAGATGGAAAGATTGTATGCAAATTTATAAAAGACCGTATTATTTCAAGGTCCGGGTACCTAAATTATTGATCTCTGGTGGGGGTAGCCACTTTGTGAATGGATTGATGAAATCATTAGCTAAGTACTATAAATTTGAGCACAGAGTAACTAATCTTTACCACCCCCAATTAAACGACATGGCAGATGTTTCAAATATGGAGGTGAAAAGCATTCTTTAGAAGTTAGTTCGTCCAAATAGGAATAACTAGTCTTAGTTGTTGGACCAAGTTATGTATGTTTATAGAATGACCTACAAGAGACCACTTGGCACTTCACCTTTTAGGATGATTTGTGGCAAGCCATGCCCTCTGCCCACTTAGTTAGTGAAAAATATGATTGGGCAATTAAGAAGATAAATTCGAATTGTCACTTAGGGAAATTGTATAGAGACATTAACCTAAATGAACTTGTGGAAATCTACAACATAAAATATGACAACATCATGCTCTATAAAGACAAAATTAAGAAGTGACATGATGCGCATATTATATGTAAAAACTTTATCCTTGGACAAAAGATATGATTGTTTAATGCAAAGTTAAATATTTTCCACGGGAAACTTAAATTAAAGTGGAGAGGTCCTTTCATTGTTAAGAAAGTGCATGAGAATGGTAGTGTAGAATTTTCAGAGCTATCAGAAAACAAGACTTCCTTTTTGGTTAACAGGAAATTACTTAAGCATTTTATGGAATCCAAAGAAAGGTTAACTCCCATAAAGATGATCGACTTCCTGCATATTGATGCAATTCCCGATCTCTCAGAAAAGGCATGAGCATCAGGAAAGATTCATATCACAAGATTCAACATCAGCAGATTCATATTCTTTCTGACTTTATTTTTCCTACCTACACTTAGTATATATACAGCCTAAGTGTAAGGGGGACTTACCCATATTCATACCTTCTATTTTTCATGGATCCCTCCTTTGCGGTCTCTATCTCTTTACTTATGTTCTCCAAAACCTAAGTATAGGGGGGAACACTTCCTTGTAAATCTTTTTCTAACTCATTTTTCCTCATTCTTACACTTGTTTTACTCTTAACCTTAGTTACTGTACATTCTTTTATGCTTAGTTGAGCTATGACTTCATATCACTTTGTGCTACGAGGACATAGCAAAAGTTAAGTATAGAGGGGTCTGCAGTACATATTGCATATATACTTTAGCCATAGCTCGTTTTTTTTTCAAACTCTTGGGATTATGGGTATCATAATAAATTATTGAACTGAGTTTTGTATAAAATAATTTGAAATAATTTTTAAAAACTATATACATATTTGACATGGTTTGTGAAAATTCAGATTGACTTGTTTGGAAAATCATTTTGAAAACCCATATCTATTTGGAAATTAATTTCAAAAATTATTTTCAACTTTAAGTGTGTAAATGAGATTAACTAAAATAGAAAATACAATAAAATAAATAGAAAATAATTTTTTTGCATTAACTCTAATGTGTCTCTTCATTATCCTTTAGTGTTTTAATTATGTCCCAAAGTTTGTAACGGTTCCCCGAACCGTCTTGTCATTTTCATTTATAAGGTTTCCTTCCTTAGAATCTTATAAAAGTCCAATAATGAGGAAAATTTGGATGTCGACTATGTATTTTGGAAGTTTAAGTTGATACAGAGTTCTCTGGAAATAGTGATGCCAATTAAGGAAGATGATCTTTTGATACAAGAATTAGATATGGAGGTTCCTTACCTTTTCTTTAGGATGTTCACTTGATGAATCCTTACCTTTCTTGTAAGTTGGGTAATCTCTCTATGTGTATCTTTTCTCTTTTAAAAAAAAATCCAAAAATCTGTAGCAGGATTTTAAGGTTTGATTCATATTCCCATAATCATGAAGAATTTTGAGGCTTCCCATGTAGATATGAATATCACTTTTGAGGAAGAATGGCATCGTTCTAGAAGGATGAAATTTCAAGCTGATGAAGATCTTTCTTATCAGATTCAGAAGTATCCTCCATTAGGAAGAAGTAGTTGAAACATAAGGCACCCTGCGATTTTAAACCTCGAAAATCTAATCTTGATTTATAAGGAGCTGAAGTTTGTAATGTTGTGTTGGGTATCTTAGTATTGTTCGTCGTATTATTCCTCTATGATGTTCTGTCAGAGATACCCATTCCATTGTCTTTGTTTCAATAAATCTAATAATTCTTTAATTCTTTTGTAAAATTAACTAACTACCTAACTTATTAATTGGTGTTCGTTCCTGATATTTTCACTATTGCCCTCAAGGCTTGAGATGATCTTCAGCACTTGGTTTAAAAAATCCCTAGACTTAGAGTTATCATGTATTAAACATTAGAGTTTTAGACTTAAAAATTCATACTCTCCTAGTTGGAAGATGTGCATGCTACATCCCATGTTTAATCTCCCTTAAAAGAATTTGACTACCACTCACATGCACAACTGTATTTCATGATTGAGATGAGTCAAGATATCATTAGGGAAACTGGGATTGGAAGTTTGAGTTTGAAATTGATTTCTATGATGCTCGAGGATGAGATAAGATTAATGATGGCTTCATGAAACCTGAATGTCACCATCTTTACTAGTATGGGACTCGCTCTCATGCTATCTCTTGATCAAACCTAAAGGCTAGTGTGTGATGACAATAATTAATAAGTTGATCAGTGTACGTCAATCTTTTGGTAAAAGCATGGAGCTAGACAAAAGCAAAGAAAAGAAAGAAACAATGAAAGAAAATCTCTCATCCTACAAAGTAAAAAATTGAAATATCTACCACCAAAGGCAAGCGCTCTCAACCATTTCAAAGTGTCCACTTGGACCACAGCTACTAGGACCAGGAGTCTGACTAGCATCCAAAAAGGGCTCTACATCGTAAATGCTACAAGTCTGGATGTAGAAGGTATATTAGATACTCAAAAAAGGCACACTCTGGTGTATTCCTAGGAAAACAAGTGCAGACGACTCCAATTTCTCTTGACGAACACACTGCTTGGCAAAAATCAAAACGAAATTGTGTTTAGTATTGGCATTAGAGAGAACCTTGTTCCAATGAGAGGAAGAGAAAATGACTACACAATCCTACAACCTCCATTATCTGGCATTTCATCTACCCTTTAAAGTCTGACAAACTAAAGAGAAGGTGGATAGAGGCAAGACTAGATTTATTCTCTAGAGTAGAGGGTTGAGTCCTTAGGAGAACTTCTAAGATTGATTTTTTTTGCTGATATCTTGACTTTTACTCTCATACTGCAGTCAACACTAAGTCATATTCCTTATATTTACGTAAAAATTGAGAGTCTGACAATTAGAGGAGTTGAATTCCTTTTGATGAATACTTAGATCAGCTTAGAGTTTTAGGATATCTAAAACCTTGTGCTCTAGGTCTAGTCAAGCCTTGTAATTTCACATGCACTTGTCAAGGATCTCACTAGTTAATATAACCAATTCCTTCTTTAATAGCTCGAGGATGAGCTTAGCTTAAGTATGGGGGGAGGGTGATAAATCTCATATTTATCATCATTAATCTCCATTATTTACTCTCTTGATTAAGTTATTCACAAAGATTCAATAACCATTAACACTAATTGTTAATTTGTGTGTTACAAATAATTATCACTAATTATTATATATTAATATGGTGTAATATTTTACATATTTATTTCTTATTAAAAATCAAATTAATATTTGTGTATAAATAAATTAACATTAAATAAAATAAAAATATAAAAAAACAAGTAAAAGAAAAATCAAAGAAAAGGGATTTTAATAGTATTTAATTTTTAACTATGTACAAAAGGCCAATGATCTCTTTGGCTTCTATATGAAAGTGGAAGATCTCATCAAGATCTACAACTTTCATGTTTACAATTTTTCTAATTCGATTTCTAACTGATTCTTTCCAAATTATCTTTTATTTATTGAATTTCTTTGATTTCTATTGGGCCACATTGTTTTTCCAAAGTGCACCACGTGGTTCACTCCTGGCTTTGTACCTGTGTCTTCTACTGATCGTATGATCATTCCATCTGAGCATCAAAACTGTTCCTTAGTGCCTAAATCTCGACCATCTGATCTTTTTTATCAGATTCAATCTAAGTCATCCTTCCGTACCTCATTCTGGACCATCAGATATTAAGATCCCATGGTGCCCGTGTGTCTTCAACATCCAGCCTCTTCTACTAAACGACGTAACCCTTTGTTTCATGGAGACTTCTGCCAATTTTGCCAACTACCTCCAGTTATTCTCCGACCAACCACCATTGGAAGCCTCTTCCCCTAACTACCCTCTCCTTCTCGGCAACCTCCAGAACCGCCAGAATCCACCCTGGAGCACTTGCATGATGGTTGAAACCATCTCAAACCTCCTAGCAACCTCAGCCATACCTTCTTTAAATAACCATTCGCCACCATTTTTTCAGGCTATCCACCCTTGCAAGAGTTCCCCTTAGTTTTCTTGTCTCCTCAAGGACAGAGAGAGAAAGAGTCTAAGATCAAGCGAAGATAGGTTTAGAGATCCGGTGAGAACCTTGGTTCCCAGAACAAGTCACACCCCAGATCCACGGCTATTTGAGCTTTGTTTTTTTTGCCAAGAACTTTAAGCGAAGAAGGTGAGGCTCCTAGCTTTGTTAATCGGCTTGATATTTAATTGATATCATCTCCTCTTCAACCTTCAAGTTTCAGGTCAATATTTGATTTTCTTATTGTGGTAGTTTCTACGATTTATTCCTTAGTTTCTACACATTTTTCTACTCATATGAATGGTTACATATCTTCGCCATTGATCATTCATCCACACGATCCTCCCTTGTTCTCAAATCAGTTCTCCATCATTGTGATTACTCGGATACTTTGTCATCTTCTGCATGAAGGGGACACCCATTAGGGCTCAGTCTTTCACCTACAAGTAGCCCGCCATTCCATTCACTTTCGCTTTGAATTTATTGATGAGTGCTTGTTTTGTCTTCACTAACATGCAGGACATCTAAAAGCTTCAATGGTCGGAGATAGGAACCAAGTTCCGATATCCAAATTTATCTCCGGTAAGAATCTATAGCCATGTCTCTTCAAGTATATTCGTTCTTTCTCTGAGCAACGATCATCATCGCCAACCTGCAATGAAGGTTTTAGGACCTTTTGATAGCAAGGAGGATCAAGGAGGAGCAGAGAATCCTTTGTCGGATCCCAGCCATGTATCCACCATGCACGGAGGAGTCCAAGAACAGACGAACAACATGTACCATTGATCTCGCTTATTTGGGTGAGATCTAACGGTCATAACTCATCCACGCAGTGAATTCGAAGCATCGGTTCAAGCCTCAGGCTCGTGTGTTGAGCCTGGTCCCGAGCCTAGCCTGGAGTAGAAGAAGCAGATGCTTATCCCGAGCCTATCTGACTGAACCTAGCTAGGTCACGTGTTTTACAACACGTGATTAGGAAAATTTCAGCGTCCATCCTGTCATTTCCTAATACTGCAGATAAGTCCTCCTGTTTATTTGTAAATTGCATATTAACCTCTATGGGTTTCCTTTTTCATATTTTAGTCCTTGTATGTCTGGTATTGTAATAAAACTTGGAAGTTTTCTTACATTTATGACCTTGGATTCATTGTTGAATAACTTTTTATCCTGGAGTTCAATTAATGTGATTTTGATCTTGTTTTAAAGCATGTTCAACAATCTATCTTGTGATCAATTTAATGGATTAATTTGATTTACAAATCATGCCGTTTCAGTTCTTTACTTAGAGTTCTTGTCATTCCTTAAAATTCATTGAACTTGCATGATGGGTGATTACTAGGCATTTTCAACTCCTCTAATATGTAATGATCTATTGCTAGATATTTTTAATCATCATTCTTAGGTCATTAATAGATTTCTTTGCTGAACATGTTTTTAAATTCACAAGTAAAAATCTTAATTAATATTGAATACAGTATTGAGATTGAATCCAAGTGCTCTTAATTCACCTATATTGCAATTAATTGAGGATATTGTCATAATTTAACCAAGTTTTTTGTCATGTGTTGTTAAGTGTGGTTGCTCTGGTCATATTATTTATACATCATTGTTTGCATTAGTTTCGTTGCATACAAATGTTTTTTAAAAAAATTATCCTATTATTTTTTGTGCATCTACTCAATATAATTAATCTCCAAATTGTTATCTAAAATATTTATTATATAATTTTAATCATAAAATTGCTCTCATCCTTGTGTTCGACCCTGGACTTCTCAGGTTATAAATTAAAGTCAAGACCCTCGTCACATAGTTCATTCTTGGTTCTGTATGGAAAGTTAAGGGCTCGTGCTATAACCATTGAAATTAATACATACATTTAGCAGTTCATCAAGCTCCAATTACTTTTGATCTTTCTAGAGGCATGTTAAGCATAGTTTACTTGATTATAGAAACAAGAACATCACCAATATAAGCATATTGACGATTACTAGCCCCTAAGATTTGAATACACGTCAATTCTCTAGACCCATGGTTATCTGCTACATTCAAAAGGGTTTGCGGTCCTAAAGTCTGAGTTAATATGCAAAAAAATAACTTTTTGGGACCCTATGGGTATACTTGTATACACACACACGACACAGATATATATATATATATATATATATATGTGTGTGTGTGTGTGTGTGTGTGTGTCTGTGTGTGTGTGTGTGTGTGTGTGTGTGTATGTATGTATGTATGTATGTATGTATGTTGTTTCTTGTATTTTTGCACATATTGTATTTTTAAAGTTTTATATATATTTATATTAATTACATTAAAAAATTAAAATAAAAAATAATCAAAAATAAAATAAAGTATGTATTGTATAGGTATAATGTAACTATTTTGTATACACTCTTATTTATTTATACCATTAAGTTAAGCAAAAAAATTTAATAAAAATATATTTAAAATCCTTTAATTATTATAGAAATAAATAAATAAATAAATTTGTAATTATTTGTAAATATAAATTTATTAAAAATTGGGTTGTTGTATATATAAGTATTTTTTGCCTATTAATAAAGGTTTTTATGGATTTGATCTTATTTATTTAATTTATTAAAAATCACTAAAAATAGCTTATGTAATTATAGACATTATATATTTTAATAATTTTTCATTTAAATTTTCTATTTTATTTTGGTTTATTTCCAATTTATTTGCTATTTTGTCTTTATTTGACTTTTGTCTATTTCCTCCTCCTTTGATTGGTCTCGATCAACATTGTTGACCATAGTCAACTCACCCCCTTTAGACTTTGGACCCCACTCTTTTTTTCTCACCTGATCCACATATTCACCTGACCCACTTTCTTGCCCCGATTAGAATAAGCATATCAAAAATCCACGCACGTCTAATTCCTGGAAGAAATCAACCTTGATTCGTGTACTTTCCCTCGTTCAAAATCTCCATCGCTCTCCTATATAAACCCTGAAGCTCCATTTTTTTCTCTGATCTTTAACCATTCTTATCCTCTATAGTGAGCTCTAAACGTGTTATACGAGTGACAAGCATGAGAAGACCTTGTTGTAGCAAGGATTTGGTGTGATTGGGCCTCTAATCTAGCGAAGTTTCGTCGTGGTCGACTCCGACGAGCTGGTCTTTCGTGAATCACCGCCACTTCGAGGTAGCGACTCGAGGATCTTCGATCCTCAGCCCATGCATCCTCCTTCACCAACTCCATATCATGTACTTTATGTAGCTTTTTCTCCTCTTCCTCCTTCATTTCTCTTCTATTTCTTTTTCTTCTGGATTCCCCATTTTCTATTCTCATCACATTCCATCTCCGATCAATTTCAGGATCCTCGATCCTACCTAGATTCCATCTCATATTCGATCAATATGCTTCTCCTCCTTTCCTTCATGATATGACCATCTCCGGCTACACACAATGGTTGGAGCATCAAGTCTATCCTCCATCATTTCCTGAGCGTTCAATCGCTCCTTATCATGTATGCAGTTGAACCGAGCATTGTGATCAATTGTTCTACCATAATTTGTAGGCATTCTTCATCAAGTTTCAATCGAGAGCACTGGAAGCAACACCGGCAATTGATTCCATCATCCAAGCACCATCTTCATATGATGATCGAGATATATCTGTTGGTAATAATCCCTTGATTCGTATCTTTATGTCTATTTAATATTTTATTATCATTTGCAGATATGAAATCCCAACAGCTGAACTTATCTTATCATCTGGAGGTCTGGAGCCCACACATAGCACTTGGAGCATATGAATTTGAAGCCTCGTCTTGAGGCGCTAAATCCGAAACACTCGAACTTCTGAATTTTTATCTGAACATCAAATGAGGTGTCCATACTCGGGATCTGTGACACATTCGATTAGATCCTTCACCGTTTCGCAGCAGATCAGATGCCTGAAGCCTTCTAACTACCTATGGAGATCCATCTGCTTATTGGTGACTCGCTATGATCAAAATCGAAGAAACACAACTGATACTACATTCCACATATGGGGAAGAACATGATCCATACCAGATTGAAGCGGGGTTGCACGATCGTTTACCGATCGAACGACCAACGTAATGCCATGCATCTACCCCAGTCCAGTAGCATTACATCGCCATTCAACTACGAGCACGTGCGTCGCACAAACCATCTAGATATTTTGGGGGTATGCGTAAGCCCTTGGACTCTTTATCTTTGCTACTAGGTCTAGATCTATCAGTTGCATGCGAGATCACATGAATTTTCTGAACATTTACACAATCTATCCTTCTAACATATGCTTGTTATTATTTTAGTCTGAAATTTTTAAATAATTAGACTTAGGTCCTTTAATTACAAAAGTCAATTTCTTTGCTTAATTTTCTTGTATTAAATAATTGCAATGCTCTAAGAAATCCACAAAAAATTCAATAGCCCTACTAATTTGTTTCAATTCTAGTAATTTTTGTTTGCAAAAATAATTTGATTTCTTAAATACAAAACAACTTGTTTCTTACTGTTTGACATTATAAAATTCATAAAAATTGAAAAATGATTTTAAAATTTCAAACAATACTATACTTGTCTTTTTATTATTTTTATTTTTCTACAAATTTTATTTGAAAATTCTTTTTAAAACCCATAAAAATTCAAAAACAGTCAAAATTTTAAAAATCGTATAAAATCAGAAAAAAAATCAAAAAGTACATTTTTGGTCTTGTTTTAAATCTTAATAAAAACTCTCTATTTTAGAACTAGTTTTCAGATTTTATCTCTTTATTTTTTATCTTAAAAATCCAAAAATAATAGCTTGAGATTTGTTTATATTCTAATTTATTCCTTCTGAAAATCCTAAAAATATCAAAACATATCTCAAAAATCACAAAAACATTAACAAATTGTATAAAATAAAAACCAAAATTTATTTGGATTTTTTTGGATATTTTTACTATTTTTGAAAAATCCAAACAGAGTAATTATCCGTTTATTTTATTTTCTTTTATTTTAAAACATAATTTTTTACAAAATAAAAATTATTAGAAAAATAAAAAAATAATATATTAAAAAAATAAATATTAAAAATCTAAAAAATAAAAATATAAAATGACATAAAAACAATTAAAAAGGAAAAAGAGAAGTAAAACGTCTTTCTTTATTTTTTAGGAATTATAACCTTATTTTTATAATTGCCTCGTGTTCGACCTAGAAGCTATACCAGGTTAATAAATAGCAAATCCACCTTGTTTCTTTAGTTGAATAAATAATATTTTATTTTTTTATCATTTTTTGGAATTTTGTGGGTCACGACACATTGATCATATTTCTTCAATAAATAAATTAATCCATAGAAATAACCCGAACATTAGTGGTAATGACCTAGGAAGAGCTGAGGTCAGGTGTTCTCTACAAGTATTATCCCCTAGGTCATCTCAATCATATGAAATCATTGATATAAATCTTCTTTCAATTGTACACGAGTCGATTCATGAGGCGTGGGAACGTTTCAAGGATCTACAAGAGAAGTACCACCATCATGACATCTTGAATATCAGTCGGGTACATATATTTTTTGGGGTTTGAACCAAGATAGCTGAAGGCTGGTAGATGTCGCATGTGGATGATATCATTTTGATAAGGACGAGGATGTCGTTAGGAAATTCTTTGAGGAAATGGTTTAAGGACCGACAACGTTATCTTCGTCCTATGCATTCTAGAAGGACCCACAGATCCTACACAAGTCTACCAACATAGCCGCATCCCATGAAGAGGACACGAATGACAGTTCCAACCTAAGTATCATCGGGAATCACCTGTCCAAGGTTGATATTATTGGGAAACGATCATAAGACCTTGAGAAACTTAATGTGATCAAACAAAAATTACCAAGAATCTGGACATGCTTTACCAAATCACAAAGAAGTTGGAGCTTCTGGTGAGCACGATCAACTCATGTCAGTCTGTAAGTATACCATCCGAGACCTCTGTTGTCAAATCGGAATACCAACCATAACAATAGAGTCTAGGCCAGCCTCAGTCAGTCCAACATATGTATTACGTGCAGGCACCCGACCAAAGCCCACCATCACAACCGCAACAGATGCGGATTGTTGTTTACCATCTAGATCATTTGACATATGCCAAATAATTCATCCACCTCCACCACAATCCTAGATGTGAATGGCTTTGGGGCAACAAACTACAGATGACACATCTAGGAGGACAACATCAGGGTCAATTCAGCCATTCCTCCAACATCAAGATGGACGAACAATCCAACACCAGACTTCTCAACACCAGTCTCCACAGAATGCTCACACATGGAGACATAACCACAAGCAGCCAGCATATCGTCAGTAGAAGTATCACTATTAGTTGACTGCTCAGTATCAGCATCAATATCCTCCACCCGCACATTATCAACAATATCCTCCTCATCCTTCCTGCTAGAACTACTAGTCGCAACTTCCATACCAGTATCAGTCTCAAAGAGCTCAGCACGTTGAACAGATTGAGACAACACCGATGAATCCTACACTTGACTGCTTGGCTCAGCTGGTATAGAACATGACAGAGATGAGCCAGAAGTTGGATGACCTGATTGTTGCGAAGACCACCATTCCCCCACAAGTCAATGCCAATCCTAATTATTTCAATCGCAAGGATCATGTAGCTTGTCATGATTCCTCCCCTACCAAGTCAGGTCTGAATACTTCCTTTATGTTATCTAATGGTATGAGTCTCAGGAGCAGTATAGTCATATGCTATTGTGAAAGGGATAATAAAGCTTCAGAGGGACAATCATCATCTTCTGTAGTTGTTGATCCTGCACCAAGTGGGACGATGAAGAAGAAGATGAGATAGGAGTCGCACCAAAATTGAAAAACCAAAAAAAGAAAAAAACAAAAAATAAATGCAATCGAGACCAAGTCATGCAATTCAAGGTGACACCAACAACTACAACCGATCCTGTGCCCACCGATGAAGCATATGTTTCAGTTTTTTATTCTCCTTCTATAATGAATTATTGTAATACTTCTAATCATTCATTTGTATAATCTGATTCTCAAGAACAATTTGGCACGGTTAAATATTTTGTTTCCTTAATGCAATGACAAACAACAAAAAATAGGAAATTGAAAACAACATTATCTGACCTCGGAGTTGTGGAAATATTGCAAAATATTTTCTTGGAAATTCCATTGTTAAAAACCATATAATACATGATGGGTGTGAAGAAAGAATTGAAAGAGGCATGTACATATAAGCATTAGCCTGTAATAATTGACGTAACAAAGCAGAAAAGCACATCCTTACCATGGGCACTGTCACTATAATATACAATATCCAAATTAATAAGAAATACATAGGAGCACCTTTAATCAGATTGATATCTTTGTCTAATTTTTTTGCGCACTCTACTTGATAATGTATCTTCAATAAGCCTCATGCCTACTTCTCTCCTCAAGGAATTTCTTGGTCCGTTGAAATCGCCTAGGATAATCCTTCAATTTGCCGATGAATCCATTAAGTGACCCGAGGTAAATTGGTGGACATTATTGTAACAATGCAATGCATAAAGTTCTCAGTAGAGTTCATTATCCTTGACATGGAATCCTCTGCACCATTACTATAGACCCTTATCATACTTGGTCAATTGTTCCTTTGAACTGCCAAAGTGGTAGTTGATTACATGTATGGAAAGATTACCTTTCACTCCCGCTCAATGAGGTCACCATAGAGATGATAGTAGAGACCAAATCAACTATCATACATCCGAGAAAAGTTAACCTGAAGCACTACATACAAATGCCTATGGCATTATTGATAAAATCAGAGATCCAAGCTTATCCTTGAATGCAATTTAACCAAAGAATTCCTCTTCTAAGAAGAAGACCTAGAAAGCATAGTCTAATAATGTTCCTACGCCGATAGGGAGATCCATGCAGAAGAGATGGTCGAGTTATTTAAAGAAAATTCATCCCATACCAAACAAGAGGAAACAATTATAAATATGTTCGACATTTTTTATCTAAGCAAAGAGTGACCGAGGTGGACAACAAATCATTGGTGAACCATTCACCAACCACTAGCCCAGTCTCAAAAGTTACTAAAAAGCTGACTCAGACTCCACTATAATTAAAGCCGCCTCTGACAAATCGAAAGTATTCCTTCCTTATAGGGTTTTCAATTTTTAAGGTTTTTCATTTTATTCTTTTGTGATTTTTGGTATGTACTTATATTATATAGTAATATATAATATAGTTTTTTTGGAATTTTTCACATAGGTTCTATAATGTTTTATATTTTTATAGATAGATAGAGAATAAATAGCTCTTATTATATTTTTAATAAATGGAAAAATGCATAAAAATACTAAAATAAAAATATGGCATGAAAAAGTATCCTTTCCTACATTTACTATTATTTTTCCAAGAATTCACAAGCGAGGGATATATTTTAATAAAAAAGACAACAAAATATTATATAGCATAACAATGGTATTTATGCAATACAAATTAAGTATATGGGGTTGTGTCAAGAATACCCAAAAGTCAACACTATTTTAAAATTTTAAATACTAAATAGGAATAAAAGAGTCAGAGCGACTCGAATGCGATTTTAACCACCTCACAAAGGCACCATGTGAGGGGAGCTGGCATGGGAACTAGACATATATCCAATAACTGCAGGGGATTCAAGCAATTTTTAAGCAAAAGTTTATACTTAATTTAATATTTACAAGACTATTTTGTAATTATAAAAAGGGGAGAGGGTTACTAATCAATATATCCGCTCAAAGGTGCGGATCAAATGGCTCTTGGCACTCCACGAGGCACGATGGACGGCCCAAGGCATGCATTGCTTCGTCTTTAAACAATGACCCAGATTAGATCTAGGCCGAAGGGTTGATCTAACGACTATTTAGGGTTCAGGAAGAACACCTAAAGAACATGACTCCAACGAGCTTCGATCCTGGATTTCATGTGCCTCTAGCCTCCGATTACCTCACTGAAGGCCTCCTCCTCTTCCTGAAGGTCTCCCGCACTTGCAGGGCTCTTCAAAGCTGTCCGAGCCCCATCGGAGGGGCCTGGAGCTTTAAGTCACCTGAAAGTCTATCTTAGGGTCGATCCTCACTCCAAGTGGTTCATAAAGGTGTAACTCTTATATAGAATAGAAGAGGGGCTCGATGGGGTCCTCCTCGACCCTGAGTTGAAGTTGGATGCACAAAGGAACGATCGGGCGATTGAACTCTGGTGATGACGGAGGAGGGAGATCAGGTACAACTCAATCCGTGCAGGATCAAGGGACTAAAAAGGGGATTCAATGGGAACGACGTAGTGGTGGTAAAGGTGAAGGATATGGTGAAATCCTCAAGCGCATCATGGAAGCGTGAACATCGCATCGAATACGACGAAGAATGACTAGTCGCACTAGTTGTTCTATAAAGCATAAATTAAAAACATTTTCATATGACGAAACCACATCACCCAAGAACATTTCTCGGATTGTTTCGTCTAAACCACAAATAAGTAATAGTATTACCTCTTGAAGCGTGGTTGCGATCGAGTCTCTAAACGAAGAGACCTCCTGTCTCAAGTCTGATCTGACGGAGGAGATGCTTGCGAGCGGGGGGATGAATCATGTGCTCGCAATCCTTGTTGATGATCCACGTGGCGGATCTCCTGATCTCGACACACGATATGCGACGTCTTCTTCACGAGCGAGGCACACTGAAGGAGACGGAGATCCACGAGCAAATGATGGGGCAGCATAACGACGACGCTGCGGCGATGGAGACTCCCTCTAGGGCATCCATAGTGGACGGCCATGAGAGAGGAAGAGAGAGGGCTGATGTGTAGAGAGAAAGAGAGAGAGACTTATGTTCTCTTGAGTGTAAAGAAGAGCAATGTGGTACCTCTCCTTTTATAATATTTTGGGATACATGGATCTCAATCCATGGGCAACACAAATCCAATGGCTCTCATTGATTGTGTTTCTTTTAATGGCTAAGATTTGTGTTGGTAAAAATCAACAATAATCAATTTAATTTAGATTAAATCTATATTGATAAATCGATATAAATCAACCCGAATTAAATCAATCAAGCATGGAGATTATGGAATGAAGATTGCCTCCTTCCATAATATTGGATTTGGTGGCAATCTCATGCAATCTCATGAGATCTCATGAGATTACATTATTCTATGGAAATCTCCAAGATTTACGACAACACTTGTTGTAAATTATTCTACAAAGTAATTGATAATTATTATATGAATATTGTAATCTTGTCATTGGAAAATTGTGAATCATATTCACAACCCAAAATAAAATGTGAATTACATTTTCAATTAATTGTCCAATGTGAATCCAATTCACATCAACATTTAATTAACAAATGTAAATTCCAAATAGTTCTCTCTTATATATTATAAATCACATTTATAATATATATGACTTGTATGGATATTGCTATCCACATTATTCAGATCCATGATAATTAAATCACCTTTAATCATCTTGGATCTCTATTCTCGTGTGCCCAAATAATATGAATTGCATTCACATTATTCACATCTTTGATAATCAAATCTCATTTAATTATCTAAGATAACTCTCTTTATAATATGAATCGAATTCATATTACTCATGATAATTAAATCAAATTTAATTATCTATTTTCTTAATGCTCGGATACTTATATCAACAATGAAATTATCCTGAACTCTTTCAAGGATAATGCGCTTTCTCCACGAATACTTGGAGATAAGGACATGGCGATTGTATTGTTCCACGTATAGTGACTTGAATATTGAGATCATATCTCAAATCGAGATCACAGGCCTCCCATATATGCTTGATTAAATCAAGACCGCAAATCTTATCTTCTCATTGCATCTGAAGCACATTCAGATCAATGTCCAACATTTGGACCAAGATCAGATCACTTCTCTACTGAGAGGAGTCACTAAAATCCAGACCCATTTCATCACTCCCTAGGAATGGAAGCGTCATGGTTATACAATCGTTTATGATCACAACACCCTCAGGTATTCCCAATACCTGTACATCTTGCATACTGGAAGACTCTGTTTGAAACCGAAGTATTGGATCAACTTTATATTGTCTACTTCATGGTTTTATCAGTAAGTTTCTCATTCGATCATTGGGTGTTGGTATCGTCATATACTTTACAAAAGCATATATCATACCTAGACCTACAAATTCAATCAGGCTTCCAAAGCGAGACGACCGTGCACGGAATTTGATTCTTCCCAATATCTCATGAGTGAGCTCATGTCTTCCGGTTCAATAACTGAACCTGTATGATTCCTTTTGAGAGATAGTATTACTCATATGCCCTTATATGCACCCCAGCGTGCCGGTGTATAGACCTTGGTTAGGTCATCAACCTTTTGGTCTGGCAAATGTACATACTTAGACATATAGTAACACATATGTCTCCGGTCCGAGGTTGCGTGCATGTATCGTGACAACATATGATATAGGACTTTGGTTATCTCGATCTCGTTAAGTCAACTCTTTGACCTAACTAATCTGACACCTCCGAATCTCTATTCCTATGCAGAGGACCTGCATCAAGAGGTCGGTTAGATATCAGCCTAATTGAGAAAGGATTGCCATCTCTTACTCAGACTGGAGATCATCTCTTAACAAATATTTGACGGTTCTTGATGAGTCCTCAATCTAACCCTTTAGATATTCATCTAAGCACCAACCTCTATGATTCAATAGTTGAATCAACAGTTGTATGATTATTAAGATGACCATGGTACATAACCCTAATTGTACTAAGGGACCTATTATGCAAATTATTTATTCTTTATTTTAGATCAGAGAATGATATTCGCAATAACATTTATTGCATAATGGCTCGCCATGGGCTCGCATGTCCAACAATCTCCCACTAGCCCAAAGAGCCATTAATGGGCTAATCATTTAAACCCACACTCATGTGACAATCATAGGCTATTTAGAAAATAACTAGGTAAGCTGATCAGTCACTCTGTTCCCGCGAGACTACGCCAAGTCCTTTTACGGCACTTGCATATCCCCAGTAACAATGCTCGAATCTAATGCGAATATTGCATCTTATGCAACCAATACTCAATCTTGTTAGTTATAGTGTCCTTGACGCTACAACTTAATAATTATCATAACCAGTATTTCCATAATCCTTATCAGAACACCCTTATTCTGGAGATCTCTATCTCCAAAGGTATCCAAAGTTAAGATCTTTTAGATTACTATCTATAAAGTCTTAATTTCTTGAAGATAAGACTTAGAGATCACTATCTCAAAAGTCTTGTCATATTTGAATATTTTGTTATTACTGCAATCAAGTGTTTTATCTCCATAGTAGGATTAACAATACTTTACTACTCCCACTGCATGGCAGATATCTGGCTTTTGTACATATCTAGTATACACTCAGCTTCTCGTAACTGATGCACAAGTGCAAGCAGTACTAGCATTCACTTCCTCAACTCTTTGAGGTGCTATCCCTTTAGATAGGTCAGTACCATATGTTAAGGGATGGAAGCCTTTCTTAGAATTTCTAAGAATATAATATGTCCAAGGTGTACTACAAATGTGACAATCCCAATATCCTCTTCTCTTTGCTTCTGAACAACTTTAGAACTAAGATCTAAGAGGTATCTTTGAAATCATATTTCAAGATATGGAATAGCCAGTCTATAAAACACTTATTATCATCTTTATATCATTCCAAATGATTATGATATTATCTACATTTAGCACGATGAACACAAAGCCACTCCCATTAAGCTTCATATGGTTCATCAAGATTCTATCTGAAATCATAACGTTTATAGTTTCATCAAATCTTATGTTTCAACAACAAGAAGCTTATATGAGTCCATAGATAGATTTCTTTAGCTTGCACATCTTGCTTTCCTCAACCATGAAGCCTTGGGGCTACTTCAAGTGAATATCCTCAGAGAGGAATGCAATCTTGACTTCTTTCTCTTGAAGATCCATTTACACCTTTATGGGTTTTACCCATATAGGTGGATCCTCGAGGGTCCATATACAACACTTGTATATGAAGACTACTTTAGACTTTATTGCTAACATACATCTTTCCATGTCATGGTATTCAGAGACTTCATCATATGAAATCCGATCATTTTCAGACTCAACTGACACATGGAATACATCCTCAAACTCATTTGAAGATGTATAAGTGTTTCATCTTTTATTATCCTTTTAGTTTCCGATTTCAGGAGACTCACTCTTCTCAAGATTAAATGAGTTCCTACACTTCATTTTCATCTTGATTCTCAAGAGTCTCAACCTCTAAGAATCACATAATCAGAGATGAGATATTTTAAGAATCTCAAGGTCATAAAGTAGGTATCCAATACCATCCTTTATTTTCCTAATGAAGCAACACTCTCAAGTGCTAGATTCCAACTTACATGAATGGAACCTTATTAAGGATATACATTGTAATTTCTACTACACATATATACCTGGAAACTAAGGGATAATTATGCTAAAATTCATCACTGATAAGATCATGTCACACATGATCCAATTGTATCTCCCTATAACTCTATTGAGTTAAGGTGTGTTAGGAGGATTGAGATAGAAATGATATTCATATCTCCATAAGGTATTCTTTGAATTTATCTAACAGGTACTCGCTACCTAGATTAGATCAAATTCATTTTTTCTTCCTTCAAACTTTGGTTCTAAATCAAAAATAAAATCTTTTAACATTTCAAAGGTTTCTTAGGTGAAGAGAAGGAATCTCCTATCATACATAATCATCAATAGATATCACATATCCATAATATTTACTATGATATAGATGATCCGCATACATCAATATGTATGAGATCCTGAATACCTTGACATCTTACACCATTCCCAAAGAAGGGTGTATTGGATATTTTACTTTGAATACAATATTGATAAGTATGTAAATTTTTGAAATTTTAGACATTCTAAAGTTTCATCTCTTACTAGTATATTGATTAAATCAATAGACAAATGTCCAAGGCTTTATGCTAGATCATTGTCAAATGATCTTCATCCTCCTATTGATCTTATAAAGGTTTTAATTTTCAGTATTAGAAATCTTAATGAACCACTCATTAATTTTCTAATTTTGTGGAGTCCACTAGATGTCATCATAACTCTTTATGATAGATTT
This sequence comes from Ottelia alismoides, assembly GCA_037367405.1. Classification (NCBI taxonomy): domain Eukaryota; kingdom Viridiplantae; phylum Streptophyta; class Magnoliopsida; order Alismatales; family Hydrocharitaceae; genus Ottelia; species Ottelia alismoides. Next base: position 317,003 of record JAZKJV010007615.1, on the reverse strand, counting down.
ATTACAGAATTCATGTTTATTTCCAACATTTAAAAATAAACAATGAGTGTATTCTAATATCTAGATCATAGAGACATTCTCTAAGACTAAGGGCTCCCACTGAAATTGAGAAGTCTATCAATCCAACAGAGATTGTTGCAACAATTGCATCAATATCCATGTAGAAAGACTATAAACCTTAAGATCAAATTTTCCAGTCTTCTAAAACATATGCAACCCATTGCAAGTGTTGCAGAAGATTGAGATACAATTACAAGACTTTAACTTATCAAATATGTAAGTCAATTTCAATGATTATATGTAGATTATTTTGATGTACTATCTGATTCCTTTTCTATGGATTCTAGATAGATTTGATAGTCATACTATCAACACATCAACTTATTGCAGTATTGGCATTCATCCAACTATTTGGATGTCATATGGAAGTCACAGAAGTACAGTCAACTCTTTGACTTTCCTTTTTACTTGGGTCCAACCCATGCTTCCACTGCTCTCCCTTTATCTATAAACAACAATTGCTTAAGACTAAGGCAACTTTTATATTAAATTCAAAAGAATTCAATGTAAGAGCATTTCAATATTTATACATGCTTCATTAAATTCATACAATATGAATATTATGAAGCTTCATGAATGACTAGTGTATAGACAGTAGAATGATGACACTCATCATGTCTACATCCATCTAGAATCTTAAAAACATTGGTTCAGGTAGGTATTCAAACATTTTGAATACATCATCTCTTATAGAGCCACCATTCTGCATGATGCAGTGAACCATCTCATTCATGATAAATGTCAAGAGTGCATATATACGCCAGAATATCTTCATTGATTTTATAAGGATTATTTGACAATTGCGATCATCATCGACATGCCACTTTCAAAGTACATCCGATGAGAGATCAAGACCATATAGACATACAAACCCTAGGGTTTTAGTATTATTATCTATTTAATTGTCATTCCTCATTAGTATGAGGAGACTTGCATATTGCAACCACATACATTATGTGTCCAACTGCAAGTCCAATATCTGGATCATGAGACCAATCCATGATATTTTACTGGTTATCATTGAGTATAACATTGAGTGGGTTTAACGAAGGATTATCTGAAAAAAGAAATTTGCATAAATGTATATATATACACATATTTTACTTTGATTTAGGAATTTTTATATCAAAGTTGTCTTGCCTTGTCAACACTGAAAGTTCATTCCCTTAATCACTTTCAATGTAAGAGATATATTAACATCATATCTCAGCAAGATCTGGGATCTCCTTCCTTATCTTTGTTACATCCCAATAATATGAGAATCTGCAACTCGGATAAAAAGAAGCGGGAACGCATTCCACCTTGCAAGTGCAACTTGCATCTCCCAATTCGGTCTTTAATACTCGGGCCCACCACCCCTAAGGCGATGTTGACCCGTCATTAATTGAACCAACCGTCAACAGGAATAGTACTCGTTATATGCAATCCAATATCACCCCAATAATATGAGGATCTGATATTGGGGTCACTACGTATACAGCCTTACTCTTTCGAGAAGCAAAGAGCCTGATCCAGATGCGCTTGCATACATGTGCTGTCACTTCAGACAGGCGTCTCCTACATACAATCCCTCGACGGAACCCTTCGCCTTGACGGGAGACCATGGATGTCACTTATGTGATTCTCCATATCATATTCAAATTTTAATTAATCATTATGAATCATATTCATTATGATTAATTCTTCCAAGGGAAATAACATCTCTATTCATAATAGAGTGTTTTAATTTTAATTGGATTCCAATCAATCTAATCATATTAAATTAATGATCCAATTAATATGCAACAAACATTCTTTATTGTTACTTGAATCATGGTATTATCTCAAATACGTATTATTTTGAATTTTAATAATTAGAAATACATCATGATTTCTTAAGCATTATACTAACCCTACCTGTTATCATGGACAGTACCAACGAGAGTGGGATGGACCACATACGTTGCAACCCTCTACCCCAATGCTCTCCGAATAGACACCATATCCACCTCGAGAAAGGATAATGCAAAATAGATCATTATGTACTTGAGATTATCACCAGTTCTTCAACCGAAATTATACCATATAATAATAATCAAAACAATTTTGATTAACATTATAATGAAATTTGCCAAACAAATCCCAATCCTATTCAAGCAACATGTTTGTTGGAATGTAGATCATGTAGATCATGTAACCAATTAATGATCTAGATCACATCTAATCAAATATTGATTAAGGTAATGCCATTTAAGGGAATAGTTATCATCAAATCTTTCACAAATATTATGCACAAATATTCCAGGAATTAAACAATTTAATTTCACTAATTGATTAAATGACAATCACTAGGTTTTTGATTAGGAAAGTATTTCCAACAGTGACCCTCACTTACTAAAATACCATATCTCAATCAATTTAAATCCAAATTAAGTAAAGTAAGTTCCTAAAGTTTGCTAATTTGATTTACAACAGAACCTAAGTGATTTGCACGTATTTCAAGGCATTTCAAATCTGCAATTAACTCTTTAATTACGTTGAGATTCACAGTTCCTGAAACCGTGGATACATGTTCACTAAAATAAGCATAACTTGAGCAAACTGAATGGAAATCACGTAACTTAGATCCTACGGTTTCCTTATTCAATGGGGAACAAAATCCAATTATTATTTTCATGTTTAATTAATTTAAACAGTGCTGAAAATAATTACTAAACAGATCTGCAAAAATGAAATGCAGAAAAAAACTTTCGCAAACTCTAATGAACCCAAGTCGTCCTAGGTTTACGGATCGTATCCAAAACCTTCCAACCTGGATCTGATACCACTTAAAGGATATGGTGAGATCCTCAAGCGTATCATGGAAGCGTGAGCATCGCATCGAATACGACGAAGAACGACTAGTCGCACTAGTTGTTCTATTCAGCGGAAATTTAAAAACTTTTCTTGTGATGAAACCACATGATCCAAGAATACTTCTCGGATCATTTCGTATAAACCACAAATAAGTAATAGGATTACGTCTTGAAGCGTGGTTGCGATCAAGTCTCTATACGAAGAGACCTCCTGTCTCATGTCCGATCCGACGGAGGAGACACATGCGAGCACGGGGATGAATCGCGTGCTTCTCACAATCCATGTTGATGATCCAAGTGGCGGATCTCCTGATCTCGACACACGAGATCTGACGTCTTCTTCATGAGCGAGGTACACCGAAGGAGATGGAGATCCACGAGCAAACGATCGAGCATCATAATGACGACGCTGCGACGATGGAGACTCCCTCTAGGGCATCCATGGTTGACGGCCAAGAGAGAGGAAGAGAGAGTGCTGATGTGTAGAGAGAAAGAGAGAGAGAGAGAGAGAGAGAGAGACTTATGTTCTCTTGTCTGTAAAGAAGTGCAATGGGGTGCCTCTCCTTTTATAATATTTTGGGATCCATGGATCTCAATCCATGGGCAACACAAATCCAATGGCTCTCATTGATAGTGTTTCTTTTAATGGCTAAGATTTGTGTTGGTAAAAACCAACAATAATTAATTTAATTTAGATTAAATCTACATTGGTAACTCAATATAAATCAATCCAAAATTAAGTCAATCAAGCATGGAGATTATGGAATGAAGATTGCATCCTTTCCATAATATTGGATTTGGTGGCAATCTCATGTAATCTCATGAGATCTCATGAGATTACATTATTCCATGGAAATCTCTAAGATTTACAACAACACTTGTTGTAAATTATTCTACAAAATAATTGATAACTATTTTATGTATATTGCAATCTTGCCATTGGAAAATTGTGAATCATATTCACAACCCAAAATAAAATGTGAATTACATTTTCAATTAATTGTCCAATGTTAATCCAATTCACATCAACATTTAATTAACAAATGTAAATTACAAATAGCTCTCTACTATATTTTAAATCACATTTATAATATATATGACTAATATGGATATCGCTATCTATATTATTCAGATCCATGATAATTAAATCACATTTAATCATCTTGGATCTCTATTCTCGTGTGCCCAAATAATATGAATCGCATTCACATTATTCACATCTTTAATAATCAAATCTCATTTAATTATCTAAGATAACTCTCTTTATAATATGAATCAAATTCATATTACTCATGATAATTAAATCACATTTAATTATCTATTTTCTTAATTCTCGGATACTTATATCAATAATGAAATTATCCTGAACTCTTTCAAGGATAATGCGCTTTCTCCGCGAATACTTGGAGATAAGGACAATGCGATTGTATTGTTCCACGTATAGTGACTTGGATATTGAGATCATATCTCAAATCCAGATCACGGGCCTCCCATAGATGCTTGATTAAATCAAGACCGCAAATCTAATCTTCTCATTACATCTGAATCACATTCAGATCAATGTCCAACATTTGGCCCAAGATCTGATTACTTCTCTACTGAGAGGAGTCGCTAAAATCCAGACCCATTTCATCACTCCCTAGGAATGGAAGCGTCATGGTTATACAATGATTTATGATCACATCACCCTCAAGTATTCCCAATACCTGTACATCCTGCATACTGGAAGACTTAGATTAAACCCGAAGTATTGGATCAACTTTATACTGTCTACTTTATGGTTTTATCAGTAAGTTTCTCATTCGATCATTGGGAGTAGTTATCGATCATATACTTTCCAAAAGCATATATCATACCTAGGTCTTGATCATATACTTTCCAAAAGTATATATCAAACCTACAAATTCAGTCAAGCTTCCAAAGAAAGACGATCGCACACGGAATTTGATTCTTCCCAATTTCTCATGAGTGATCTCATATCTTCCGGTTCAGTAACTGATCCTGTATGATTCCTTTGAGAGATCGTATTACCCATATACCCTTATATGCACACCAGCGCGCCGGTGTATAGACCTTGGTAAGGTCACCAGCCTATTGGTCTGCCAAATGTACATACTCATACATAAAGTAACACATCTGTCTTCGATCAGAGGATGCGTGCCTGTATCGTGACAGCATATGATATAGGACTTTGGTTATCTCGATCTCGTTAAGTCAACTCTTTGACCTAACTAATCTGACACCTCCGAATCTCTATTCCTATGTAGAGGACCTGCATCAAGAGGTCGGTCAGATATCAGCCTAATTGAGAAAGGATTGCCATCTCCTACTCAGACTGGAGATCATCTCTTAACAATCATTTGACGATGCTTGATGAGTCCTCAATCTAACCCTTTAGATATTCATCCAAGCACTAGCCTCTATGATTCAATAGTTGAATCAACAACTGTATGATTATTAAGATGGCCACGGTACATAACCCTAATTGTACTAAGGGATCTATTATGAAAATTATTTACTCTTCATTTCAGATCAGGGAATGATATTCACAATAACTTTTATTACATAATGGCTCGCCGTGGGCTCGCATGTCCAACAAAAGGAAGGTGAATGGGTGTCATAACAGTAGATGAACGTGATGGATTTGGTGTCGGATCCTAGTGCTCCAGCAATTTTAAAACTTAAAATTAAACTAAAGTACAAGGAAATTACCTATACTAAGATTAAATATAATCTACTGAAATAAAATGCATTGAGAAAACCTAATATATATAGCTTGTACCTGTAGGAAATAAGGAGCAGGTGAAGTTCACTGGAGCTTCTCCAATGAAGCTTGGATCATGCCACCTTCACCTTTATCTACACCAACTAGGCATGGAGCTTGATGGTGTCACCAAGGACGCTCGATAGGGGTGTTCCTATTAGGGTTACAAGCGTGAACATGGATCAAAAAGTTAAAAGGGATAGAGAGGGGATTTTATAAACATGGCAAGGGTGTATCTTCGAGGAGAGTTGGCGTGCGAGAGGAAGGATGTTGGTGAGGGATAGGGGTGTGGTGAGGGTGACAGATGATATGACTGCAGAATAGGGGTGAGATCGTGGGAGATGGAGACGTGGAGGATGCATGCGAAGAGGGAGAACATAGGGGGTAGGTGGTTTGACATGGGTGGGGGATGTTAACAGGACAATTGACTCACATGGTCAACAAAACCTGTCTCCCAGTTGGTCCGTATAGACCAACCAAGTAATTAGGGAAACACAATCACTTATTAATTGATTTTAAATTAGTAATTTATTTATTTTTTGTTCAACATAATTTTTCTGTAATTTTTTTACGGTATTTAATTCTGATTTCTATTTTTTACAAGCTAATTTATTAGGCTCTCATATTTACATGTATATTCATGGGTATAAATACTTGTATTTATCATGTTTCATTTTTATTTTGCATTGTATATTTTATTATTTTGTATACATAATTTCTATATTTATATTTTATTTAATTACATATTTAAATATTTTTACTTTATTTTTCTGAATTTTTTGTTTACATAAATAAATAATCATGTATATTATATATGTATACTATATGTATGATTTACCATATATTAAAAAAATTATTTATTTTAATTTATTTTGATGTTTTTATTTTAGTTTTATTATTTACATGTGTTTTTATAATATTTACAAAGAGGGGTGATCCTATGAGAGCAAAAAAATGTGAGAGCATGAGAACATGCATTATAGACCACGTGATTTTATTTTCTCTCTCATGGTCTTCTCTTTCTTGGTTGGATCACGTGGTCCAGAATGCATGCTCTCATGCTCTCACAAGTTTTGGCTCTCATAGGATCACTCCTCTATTTATAAATATATAAAGAAGCTAAAAATATAAGGAATAACTATATTGATTAATATATGTATATTGCACAATGTGCGTCCAAAAGCTAACTTTTGCATGTTAACACTAAATTAAATGAAACTACCTTTATTAAATAGATAATTTAATTTGATGAACAATAAAGGTGAGTTTGGTCAATTTTGGCTATGTATGGAGAAGATGCACGTTTAGAAAATTTTCTTTACGACTTTTTATTCTATGTGTCCCGGGCACAACGTGCATTATTTTTGAATGAATTTTTTTTATTTTTCTTTGTATTTTTTGTACAATATTCATGTTGAGGATTCATTGATTTGAGGTGTAAAAATAGGAAAATGAAATAGGTCCCAAAATGCAATTCTTAGGCTATGGATTAAGAGCTCTGAGCTGTGTTTTCTGTACAATGGGTGTCCTATCCTCTTATACTTTATTCTTTGTCGTCCACGCCATCATGATTACTGGGTTTTGGTTATAGGAACACTCAGTATTTTTGACACTTCATTCTTTTTCTTTTATTTCTTTTATTCTTTTATTTTGGGATCAAATATAGTATTTTGTACAATATTTAAATGTCTATTATTGATTATTATTTTATACAAATTGATGCTATATACATGCATTTATCTAAGGATTTAAAGTCAAAATGAAAGAAAAAAAGTGATGAAATGAAGATTCATCACCCTCTTTTCTAAAATAATACATTCTCTTCTCTTCACAAGAGAAGAAACCTTAGAAAGAGAGACGACTCTCGCATCTTTAAAACCTAGCTTACACACAGACACACACACCCTCTCTCCCTCGCCGCCACTTTTCCCCATATGGTGGTCATCCCCTTCCCATTTTCTTCTCTTCATTGTAGTTGTCCACAAGAGAAGAAGAAGAAGATCATCGTCTTCTTCATGTCATCGTGCTCGTGTAAAATATGGCAACCCCTTGCAATAATGACCTGGCAGAGGACATCGTGGTGATCAAGAAGTGATCATTCTACATATGGAGAAGAACACAAGAGAGAAGCGTCTCTCTTGTGTACAAGGGATTCATATGATTCATTGGCTCCGCACATGCTTTGTTCGCTGATCGAACTTGCTTAGGAGGTCTCTTACATTAGACACTAAACGCATCAACGGTAATGAGTCCTTACTCATGTGATTTGCGAAAAGTGTAGTATTTGTTCCCATATCCATGTGGTTTCGCAACCCGACAAAAAAATTTTCTTGTGTTGCTATATTGCTCACAAGACGAGAACTTGGTATTATGCAGAATTCATTCATTTGTTCTGCATTTTCTGTGATGCGTAAGGTTCAATCTCTCTTCATTGAGTGGGGTTTGACTGAATGAATTAGGTACCCTCCCTGTGGATACCCCTAATTATAAGAGATGCCTTCTCTAGGATTTTACAATAGTGTTAACAAACATCTTGCTAATTGAACCATCTAGCGAGGCCCAAAGTAATAGGGGTGGTATAATAAACCTAAGCAATTTTAACCTTCCCATTTTGGCCGAAAATCTTTAAAAATTTGCTAGGCATGAAGAAGGACCTTTATAGGTAAACCTAGTAAGGGGTAGTTATGAAAATGGATACCATTTCTTTCCTAAAAGACCTAGGTCATCCTTTATAAAGCATTCATGGATGCATTAGAAATTTTTAATGTTATCAATATGATAAATGAACGACAAAACAAACTCTTCTCCTTCTAGTGGACAAAAAGAGAGTAAGTACTTCCAACCTTCGGCACCCATCACTCCTCTCGTTTATAAATTCCCAAAACACAAAAAATTCGTTCTTCTCAAAGCCATTATAGTAAAGAAGGTCACATATAATTGGGATAAGACTCTAAGAACTGATTAACAAGAGTGGATCTCAATGAAGGACAAATTTTTAGTATTATTTTTTAGAGATTGAGGAATAAGAAGATCCTTCGTAATTTCTATTTTGCCCAAACATTTTTTTTATCTATGAGCAATAAGCAACTGATACCTTGAGAAACGTTTTTAATGTAAATACATGCCAGTATGATTTTTCTTTTTTACGTGGCTACTTTGCAACAGGCTAAAGTCTAAGACAATATTAAGATACATACACATGCATGTGCGTGTGCACACACATGTATGTATGCGTGTATGTGTGTAGGTAGGTAGGTAGGTATGTACATACGTATGTATGTGCGTGCATTCATGCTTGCTTGTGTTTGTGCATGAGTGTGTTGTTGGCATAGATTTAGCTCATTGTACATTGATCCAGGTAAACATCTCTTCGATAAGGAAGCACTTGATTACTATATAGAAGACCAACTACATCTTGTATCAGGGTAATTCTTAATTCTTTACATTTGCAGCATATCTTGATTTGTTATATTTAGAATGCATGTTTGACAACATATAATAGAGTCTTCTTTTCAATTGAGATGTTATATATTTTGCTGTCTTGCTTCATACAAAATATATGTGGACACATTTCATTCACTACAAGAAAAGTGACCTAAGGAAATAAATAATTTAATATCCATTGTCATATCTTCCGTAGTTAAATATATAATAACGAATATTATTCGTTGCTTACTTCTTTAAATTCGCAACGAAAAATATTATTCGTTGCTATGTTCCTCACAACGAATCATATAACAACGATTATTCGCTGATGTTTTCTTCTAATCGTCGCTGAATTTGACAACAATTAGTATGAATTTTAACGAATAATTCAATGAAAAAATCATTGTTATATATACCATTAACAAGGAATATGATATTCATTGCTAATTACAAGTACAAAAGATGATTTAGCAACGAATAATATTCGTTGTTATATCTTTAACATCGGAAGATATGGCAACGCCTATTCAAATTACCCGTTGCCTTAGGTCCAGTTTCTTGTAGTGATTGTTAATTTAATTGGTTACTACTTCATGTTGCATGATTTGACCTCTATCGATTGACATAATAACTCTCAGCATAGGAACATTTGATCAAGGTTTGGATCAACCTAGGATATGGAAATTATAATTAATCTACCATTGAGTCAAACTATGCACTTTGGACGCCACTGAAATTGAAGCTGGATAACAAAGGAATGTCTCTGTAGAGATGCTTACAGTGGGTAAGGCAATTCTTGAGGTATTTTACATTACTAATATATGGAAATAAATAAATGTTAAAACTATAATAAAAAATGCAAAGGCACATCGCACATCAAAGTCAAACTTATATTTGTAAGTGAGCTTGCGACTCAAAAGATGATTGTTGTGAAATTTATTGAATCCAAAGATAACATAACAAATCATTTACTAAAGAACTTGACATATCTTTATTCCTCTAGTGCAGATTAAGAATGGGATTAAAAACTATAAGGAATATTACTGTATAGGTAACCCAACCTAAATGAGTAGAGATCCCATAGAATGCTAGTTCCACCTCCTTTTTTCCAATTCTTTTTAGTCGTATATCATTCGCATCGGTTTATCATATTGCACATAACATAATACTATAGATGATCATCCATCACCACTTAGATTGGTAGCGCATCTTTGCATCCATTACATTAAATGGGTACACATGATTTTGAGTAAACTCAAAATTGATGGATCGGGTACAATCGTCTGAAAATTAAAACATAGTACATGCAAAAGTCTGTGAACTATACACCTGATTTCAATGTCGTATCTAAACTTCAGAAGGTAACATTTTAGTACATGATCTTCAATATTTGTCTCAATGTTGTTTTGAGCTATTATAGTTTAAGGTTAGAAAAATGAAATGGTCAATTGAATTTCAACCGGTAAAGATCATATTGAGACAAATATTAAAGATCAGGTATCACATTATTATCTTTTAAAATTTAGACACGACATAAATCGGGTTTATACATCCAAGTACTTCTCCTTCAAGTGGACAACTCTTGTAAAATGCGAGAAAACATGAGTGTCACTGAACATATTAATAAGATGAATTACATTGCCAAATATATAGGACTCCTTCACTTCAACTTTTTAAATGGCCAATTCTATGGGGATTTCGGAGTGAACATGAGATCATACAAGAGGAATTGGAAATTAAATATCTGCAAGTTATGATGCTTCTTCGTATCAGTAATGATCACTTAGCATCCAGTGACTTACCGAGAAGGATATGCTAACAATGAGAGAATCCGTCGAAGGTGAAGACTATTGAAAATGTCGACATTAATCTTCATTAATAGTTTGGTCCCCTCAAAGAAAATTCTACGACTTGGTCTCAAATGTCATGGCAGAGCCATAGAATGGACACGACATAAGGCATAGATCGAGAAAATCTAGTGCATAACCATGTGTTGCATGGAGTTTCTATTGATAATATGAGAAAAAATAAAGCATAGAAGATACTAAATTTATCAAAATAATAATTTATTGCTCATATCTTATAATGTAAGTATCATAGAAAGAAATCATGTTAAATATACGATATTTATGTTTAGAAAATTATATAGTTATAAACATTGGTATCATATACAGCTCGTTTAATGATTTTCTAGATATATGTCTTTCTTGTGTTTGATATTAATATTTGAATTTATAGTAAGTAGTTTATATATTTTTATGATTTCACAATAGAACTTTTACAAATGATCATCATAAAAGATTTAATATAGACAATACCACTATCACAACAAAATTGACATGTGACAAAGAATAATTTATTATTTATTTCCATATTTTTTGCTTCTAAATGTATAGTGATAATTATTACTTGTTGCAAAATTATATTTAACTCTTCTAATTCTAAATGAAACTTCTATTCGCTTCTAACAACTCGTATAGCAATGGCAATCCAGTGATTTTTTTTGCGAATCAACGTTATTAACAATAATTTCTATAAATTTTAATGAAAAAGTCACAACAATGTGTACATTTTTTTAAAAAAATCAACGGATAATCGCCACTTTATTAATTTTTAATAAATTCCAATATTCGATGCAAATTATAAGAACACATTATAATTATACAATGATAATATGTCATTCATATGAATTTAACAGTGAAAGATATAACAAAAAATGTTCAAATTATTTGTTGACATGAGCCTATTTTATTGCGTTGTAGACTCAAACTTGCGTCTCTACCCTGCAAAATTCAAATTATAATTTATATTTATCAAAACGATTACCGAGCTGAATGGTTAAATCAATAAAATTGAAGTTCCTGAAACCTCAAAAAAACTCAAAATTATATAATCTATTTTGATTATTGACATCAAAAAAATCAACATTCAATATTATATAATTATCTAAAAAAGATTATTGACATCAAATAAAAAATATTGGACATGATTTTGGACAAAAACTATATATAAAGCATCCTCTGGGAAACCTCTCCTTGCATTTGAAATACGAACCATCCTCTTACCATCATCGCATCCCCTCCTCGAAACTTCATTATTTAGCTTCGATATGAAAGTTTATTATTATTGTATTTGGAAATTTATTGGCTTCGTTTGGGAAGCAAATTAATCGGTCATTTGTGAATTCTCAGCTTTGAAACTTGGATGACAAAAAGTTTAGTACATAGTGTTTAATGGTTCTAAATTTTGAGGAGCTTGTATATAAGGCATCTCCTTAAGCTCTTGTAGCAATAGTAGAGACAAGAGTTGAAGGACTATACATGCGCTCACGCATATTCTGCTCTTGCTCCAACTCAGGAGAATCATGTTGGATCTCAATATACTTTTGTTGTAGGTTTACATATTTGAGGGGTCTTCCACATCCTTTATTTCTTCCTTGACATGCATCGTTTTTTTCTTCTTCCGAAAAGCGATCTCTATTTTGAGCTTTCTCCACCACCAGAAATACACTATGTTCCCTCGATTGCTGCAAGTTCTCTAATGTTCTTTCAAGGACGGTCTTGTTGGAGTGGGTTGACCGTATTGCCATCGTATCGTGGAAGTGGGTTATTAGACCATACATATAAATATTATGGGGACGGAGTCCTCTATAAGGACAATTCTTGATAGGCGCTTTGATGATCTTTGAACCTATCTTTTCAACTTTTGTTTGTTGTTGCAATCGATTTATTCATTTACATATTTCGAATCTTCTCTAACATTGATATTCTGAGTATTTAAATTACGGTTCATGTACTCTGAAAATGTTGTATACTCTGAAAATATATGATTTGTTGGTTGATTGTTGTTCGAATAACAGTTAATTTGAAACTTGTAATGCGGATAATTACTTCTTTTATTTATATTTTTATGATGATGTTTCTATCATCTTGGAGAATATTTCAGGAAACGAAATTAAAATTATATTGGACACAATGTTTAATTCAAGGGTGGATATGACTAGATGCTTGAAAGATTAGATGGATAGAATTATTACAAGCGATAGCAATGACACATGAAAAACTCATTAGCCTGACTAATACATATACTTAGAATTGAGTGTCCCATGGTTGAAAAAGAACCACCCACACCCGATAGATAGATAGAGGAAGCATTCTGCGCGTAAGGAACATGACCATATATTTCATGATTGCATTCTATTTGTTCTCTCCAAAATATTACTTGACGTATATTGTTCATTCATGCAAATTGTGATGTGACTTTGTAAAGAACTTGACAAGAAGTATAATACCACAAACCTTGGTATTAAGAAGTAATTAATCACAAACTTCTTGAAGCTTTCTATCATGAACATGCACATTAATTTCTACTCCTACTACGTAGAGTGGAAAATGTTGAAATGAAACTTTCAAAGTAAGTTTCAAGGGATGACAGTCATAGAAAAGTTCCTCAAGTCTAAAAAAGACAAGGTATGACCCTAAAACACTAGAAAGAAAAGATTTCTATGTAGGACCATATGATGACAATTTGAACTGAGGGGGGACACATGAAGCAGAAAACTATGGATTTTGAGGATGTTCATGATAAGGTCAATTTCATAACCTCGAAAATCAATGATAGAAGGGGAAAGGACAATAACAACAAAGGTAATATTAAACTCAAAGGCAAGATCCAGAAAAAGGCAAGGAATAAACTTTGTCAGTATTGTAAACAGGTTGGGCATTAGAAGAAGCATTGTCCATCATTAAAGGCTGAGCAAAATCTAATAGAAGGGAATCCACAAGTGAATATGATCACTGGGGGGGGGGGATTTGGGGCTAGCAAAGGGAAATCCTTAGCAAACCCTAAAACATACCATATTCCCAATCCAAATGAGTGGCTCATAGATACAGAAGTTAATATGCATATCTGTTGTGATAGATACTTTTTTTTATCAAACCTACATTTGTGGGACTGCAAAGACCCAAAACAACTCTATAGCTAGGGTACTACATTTAGGACATGCAACTCAACTTGAGCCTCTCCTTTAGATGAGTATGGACTCTTCACATGGTTGCATATCCTTGACATTAAAAAAAATGTTATATCTAGCTAAATTTCAGTTAAAAATGATTTTGAACTAAATTTCAAATATAATGAAGTTGTAATACTGAGACATGCTTTTTTTATGAGAAAGGTTATTTGGTATATTTTGATTTGTCGTTAAGAACTATATGTGAAATTTTATTATGTGAATGTTATAAATTCCGAATGTTTAAATTACATTCATCATGTGATGAATAATATAAAATCTTATGATTTGTGACATGGTCGATTAAGACTTATAAACTTAAATCCAATTAAAATAATGAAAATTAAGAGTTGATATATGATAATATCATTAATAAAACTGGAAAGCATGAAATATGTGTGCAATCTAAGACATCTACGAAGACATCTCATTTTGTCTCTAAAATAGTGAGATTTTAGATATAGTGCACATGGATATTTGTGAGTTCAATTGGTGTGTTGATTGGAAACAAAAGGAATACTTTACCTTTATAGTTGATGATTGTAGATACTATTGTGTACACTACTAGAAAAGTTACTATTTACATTTCTGCATTTGTGGCTTTTACTAATAGCCTCCGCAACTGCAATGCATTTATGAAGGTCCTAGCTAAAGTACCACAACATCTATCATGTAATTGGTGGGTTAATAACGAAACATATTTATGATGCTTGTACAATCATCAAGAAAACACTTACGATGTAAAAAGCTAGTGGTGATGAATGGAGGATGGTTTGGCCTCGTATGTGGCAATGAGAACAACATCACTAGTGGGTTCAAGGAACCTTCACGTGAGTAAGCACGGTACGGGCAATGTCCAGAAGGTGGCCAAGTGTCCTTTATGCTACCCTATTCTGTTGTGAGATATATGGACATGAGGTCTAGTAATGCTCCCCTGAGTGTCAAAGAAATATACCAAGTCCTATTGGGTGAACTCAAGAGCATTATCAGTCATGATTGTTTGAATACATATAGAGAAAGATGTGTTAATAAGATGAAAGAATAATGTTATTATTTTTCGATCGTTCCTTGTTCAAATAGAGTCAAGAAGACTTGTTATAATCATCTTCAAATATAGCAAAGTATCTATGATCTGCTGTGGTATGAAGAGGGCAAGGAACCCAATTATTATAATGGACTAAAGAAAATGGCGATGAATGTCGTGTCTCAACCTAGGTGTAAAGGAATTGTGATTATTTTTGCCAAACTAGCAGGCTTCACACTCAAATAATTTTAGTGAGGACAACTCAAGAAACATCTAGGAAAGATCACTAGTAGATGAGTGGCCAAGCCACAAATGCCATAGGAACGGGCCAACAGAGATGGAGACAACACCTACAAAGATTGAGTCAACATGGATATCAAGGTAATAATGGTTGTTCTTTTCATGCCCACCACCAAAAATTTGCATCATTCTGATGTCATGAAAATAGCAACAAAACTCATAGAAAATCACAAGATAGTTTAATTCAACACATAGCTTGTGAACTAAGAATAAGCTCAGAGGAAAATCGGGTGCACAGTAAAGGCCAGAGAGCCAAAGCTTAGAGTAGAACTCTATAGTACCAATAATGATAATTGGAGAATGTGCACCATTGGCTTGCCAGACTAACTTCACCGTGGAGATTTGAGAAGAGGTCATAAGACTACCTTTTATAGTCAAGTGGGTATGCACACCCTATTCAATGATCTAGGTTGGTGCCACTACCGAAATAGA
This sequence comes from Ottelia alismoides, assembly GCA_037367405.1. Lineage (NCBI taxonomy): Eukaryota > Viridiplantae > Streptophyta > Magnoliopsida > Alismatales > Hydrocharitaceae > Ottelia > Ottelia alismoides. The sequence goes on along the minus strand of JAZKJV010007615.1, from coordinate 301,152 downwards.
GTTGTCTTCAGTAATTGAGGTATTAATGAGATATATTGCAGCAGTGTTCTCCCTCGAAGTAGAGTTCAATAGAACCTTTATTAGGCTAGTCATAGATATCTCACCTTAATGTACACCTTGAAGCCTCGATACCAGAGCATGTAAATCTTTGTACCCTTGAGTTCGAGAGAAGATCCATGTACCATCACAGAAGATGTACTATATAGGGATCTAGTCTCGGTAGGAAAGATTCTATCATGATTGATAAGCAGTTTGAGAAGTCGAATTGTCTCGTTAAATCACATATGTAGGTGACTAAAGAAAAATTTTCAATGCATGAGAGGGGCTAAAATCATTGTGGCAACAGTAAACGAGGGTTGGAATCACCACAACCTGAGCAATTAAAAGATTAAATTACCCAAGAATTGGAATGTAATTGGTCTGGAATAGTCCTAGAATAATCCTGGAAGGTGATGGGAACCAAAAAGAGAGAGGTGCTTGAAACGCGCCTCACTACCCTCGTTAATTTAATCAAAGTAATGGTCAAATTAATCGATATTGTTTGTTGCAGTCGGATAATGAGAGCAGATTAAAAACAACTTTGAATTAAGGTCAAGTTAATCACACGTGGCAAATTTATTTTACTTGGGAAGCCTAAGGTCGAACTCAGGGAGGCAACTGCCTCCTTAGGTAGATTTTTAGCAATTTCTAAGGGTTGATTTTCAGAGGATATATATATATATATATATATATATATATTTCTTTTTCAATACTTTATGCAAGACACATGCACAATCCAGCCAGTTTACAAGTTAATTTAGATAAGTGATCAAATCAAGTCCAAAAATTATAAAACTTGGCCAGATGATGAAATGCAATGAAATTAAGGTACACTATTTTTTTTAGATTTTTCTGACACTAAATGAATTTACTGTGAATTAAAAATAAATACAGGGTGATTTTTACTAAATTAATTTTAATAAATATCAAATCACAATATTTTCAGATATCAAAATTATCCTAGATAGATCTATATATGAAGAATCCAGGAAAATTACTCAACCTAAATTTCTATGAGAAATGCACCTATTAAAAATTAATGAAATAAAGTACTAAATGATTTATTTAGGCCTCGGAATGCGTGCAAATGAGATGAAATTTTTATGCAATGTAAACCTTATTATCCTAGGTCTAATGTGATTTTTTGGGATTTTTGGAGTTACAGAGAAATTACTATCAATTAAGAGGCATAAATGGGCAAAATATAGCAAAATTTAACCAATTAGTTAATAGAAAAATCCACTGATATTACAAAAATGTGCCAAGTGTCACATATGGAAGAGGACAATATCGCTACAAAATGCAATTTTCCAAATTAACAAATGACCTAAAATGAGTGCGTAAATATGTGTGCCAAGACAGGGGTATAAATGCAATTACATGAATTAAAATTGATAAATATAAAATGTGCTGACTGGGACCAATATGCAATTACCTATAATGCTGAGGGGGTGGATGCAATTTTCCCACAAAACACGTGCTCCTCACGTGGGGTCTCCTGGTAGGGACTGAAATGCAAATCTGGAAAACTTCAAGGGGCTCAATGCAATTTACCCAAGATGCACGTGCGGATCATGTGGGGGTCCCAGGCTCGATGGTCTTCGGAGGCTCGGAGCAAGGCTCGAGTTGCTCTAGAGGTTCGGATCTGGCTCGAAGTAGCTTCGGGTGATCCGAGCCTAGTGGTCGGGGAGGAGGCTCGGATCGGGCGACGTTGCTCGACGTGGACCGTGGGATCAAGGAAGATCCAACAGTGAGGATCTGCTGGAGCGTGGCATGTCCGGATCCGTTAGATCAAATCCAGATCCAACAGTGATGGGTCGCTACGGAGACGAAGACGTGGGTGATCACTGACCGTTGGATCTAGATTGATCCTACGGTACCTGGAGCATGGCGAGGCGATGATGTGGCTTGATCTAGAAGCATAGGATCTGCTTGATCCTACGGCTGCGGGGCATGCAAGACGTGGATGGCTCCTAACCGTTAGATCAAGGGGATCGAACGGCTGCTGGCTCTCATCCCCAACGGTCCTCCGCCTCCTACGACGGAGAGGACTGGGCTCCGACGAAGCTGACCTAGCTCTGCCTCGTCCTCCCGTCGTCGGTGAAGGGTGCTGGAGGGTCTGGCATAGCTCAGAAGGTTTGTGGAGGGACGGCGGAACGCCCAGTGGTCTCAGGAGTGGCGGAGAAGCTCTGGAGCGCGGTGGCGGAGGAGCTCGGAAGCAGCTCCAATGAGTCTCCGACTAATCAAAATGGTTGTACCTGCAGGGGGTTAAAAGATAGCCGAAGCGAGCGTCATGGGGTGATGTGGAGTGAAGTGCGAGGCCTGTGAAGAAGGAAGGTGGTCCGGTGATCGAGATCCGTCAAGGTGGCGGAGCTGGCGTCGGTGAGATGTGAAGTACGTCGTCGAAGGAAACGGAGGGGCTCGCGAAGATCAGAGCTCACTTGCGGAGCTCGAAGGATGATTGGCGGAGCGGGATGAGGCTCGTCAACTTTGAATAAAATGGAAGAAAAAGAATCAATAAGAAGATCGAGGAGAAGATGGAGGGATTTACCTCGGATCAGAAGCTCGGAGGGAGCTTCCCGGTTGTCGCTCGAAGGCCGATAGGAACCTGAGCTCATGAAGCGTCTTGGAGGAGCTGCGCCATGGCGGAGTTGGGCCGTGGATCTTGCCGTAGGTGGTTCTCAGTCCTCGCTCGACCTCAGGGCAAATTGTTGTCACCGATTTGAAGGTGGGAGCTCGGAGATACTCTCCATGATGGGGGATGGAGGTGAAAGTGGCCGGAGGCGACTTATTTATAGGATGAAGGTGACGGGGTAGCTGACGACGAGGTGGAGTTGGTGGACATCATGGCGCAAAGTAGAGGGCTTTCATGGCGAAAGAGGGGGTTGGCGAGAATGAGGGGAGAGTGGGCTATGTCGTGGTGGCGTCAGGGATCGGAGATGATGGTTGGCGTGGAGCCCAAGGTAGAAAGGGGCGGCCCCTTGCGCACGGTGGAAGACGTGGGCGCGGGATGTACGGGAGGGGGAAGGCAAAGCTTCGAATGTTGGATCGAGCGATCCAACGGTCCGGAGAGGGGCGGAAGCGGAGGATGAATATTCGATCGACTGAGCGAAGACGAGGGCACAGGTCACGCCACAAGGTGTATGCAGGGCGAGGCGCTAAAGGATGGGTGTGATTAGATCAGATCTGTGGTCGGATGGTGGGGAGAGAAGGCGGTGATGGAAGGTATAGATCAAGGCGCCCATAGCAAGATCGGATGGCGCACAGAGTGCCACGTGGTGGACTGTGGGCAAAGCGCTAGCGGACGGTGCAGATGTGAGCTGGGGATGATCAAACGGTAGAAAACCAAGGGCGTGCATGGAAGTGTTTAGGCCGTTGGATCTAAATTGAGATCCAACGGTAAGGGATGCGGGCGGACCGGTCAAAGGGGGCAGGCTGCGTGGCGTAATCAGAGGGCGCTACGTGGCCAACTCTGAGTGGTTGAGAAGAAAAATAAAATTAGAGGAAGAAGGAGGCCGAATTTGGAAGAACTCAAAACATGAAAGTTGTAGATCTTGATGAGATCTACAAGTTTCATGTTGAGTAAAAACAGAGATGAGATCAAATATGATACAAAAATACAAGAGTATAAATATACATAGATGTAGTGTACAGGAGGACCCAAAAACCCAAGTTTTGCATACGAGCTCCGAATTAAATGAAATTAGTCTCATTTTAAAGGTCTCTAGATGTGTATTAATCTGAAGGTGAGTATACCTAATTAGAAGTTTGTAAGAGAGATATATTTGCATTCTAAGGTCCAAGGGTTCAGGGACTTTATTGGGTATTTTATAAGAGCGGGATTTTGGCCTTCTTCCTTATATTATTAACTAATAATGTACATATTATAAGGAAGGTGTAATTTGATTTTGGAGGGGATATAAAATACATAGGTGGATATTTTACAAGTAGATTTTACAAATGAATTGGCTTCTTATTTAATGCAAATATGAGTGCTAAAATGCATATATTGTGGATTGATGCATGAATGTTATTTATGCAAGATAAAGGGAAATATGCTGCTAAATACCCATGGACTAAGCTCTATTTTCAACTTTAAGAGTGATGAATCACAGATTCATCAACCTCTATACTTAAACCTTGCTCATCCCTGAGCAACTAGAATGAAATGCAAGAGTGAAATGATGTTGGTTCCATACCAGGTCATGAACAAAAGTTGAAAATGGAGCTTGACCCGACCTTTGGATTAAGTATGTAGCAGAACCTTATTGGGATTTGAACATAAGACCTAATAGACTTCAAGTTCCACAAGTCTTCTATTCAAGATGCCTCAATAGTCAGGTCAGAACAAATCCTCAAACACAAATTTCTGATGACTATGATTCTTACTTGTACCGTGTAAGTCAAATGTAACTCTTCCATATCAGAAATGGTTCAGAAACAACCTCCTCTAACAAGTTAACTCTAGTTACCCGGTCCAGTAATTCTTTCCTCGAGGAGTGGGGTATTCCCTTCTAAGTTCAAAAGCGACCAGCTCAAGAGGAGGGGGTAGAGAGGAGAATGGACGGTAGCTAGTGTTTCTACCTATCCCAGGATGCCTGACCAGTGTAGCCAAGTCATCCGGCTGCATTTCTTTGCTAATATACGGACTCCAACAGGCTATTTTTACTTGGACCTATCTGATTTTTCTGAAGTTTTTGCATTTTTGTGAACTATATACAAGGTGCAGCATGTACATCAGGAGTTTTTCCTCTTGAGCCAGTAGACTATCCCTCTTTTGAAACATTATTGCAACCCACATCATCCCGTCCTTAGACATCAACACCACCAGATTAGGTTGATATGCACTACCCTCCCTAGAGGAAGACGGATGTTTCCATCCGTGTGCTACTCCAAGCTAAAGGATTCTACTTCCTCACCACCTCATCAATGAAGAGCTATGTGCATTGTGCTTGTCCAAGTTAGGCCACTGTCTAAAAGAATCATGCGTGTGCATGAGATATGCTACTTAGACTAATCAAGATGACATGTGAACATAGGCTTGCGGACTCAAAGAATTAAGTCACTTGACCTGAGAAATCTTAACTCCAGTTCCTATAAGGTTCCTCTGAAATTAAGTGGATTAAGGTCAAATCAAGTCCATCCTCAACATCAATTCAAAACATGGTTCATAACCCACTAGTCTTTCACTTTGCATATGAATGATATGTAGATGAGATGACATGCTACAGAGATGAATGAAATGCAAGACTCTTTTTTCTTTCTTTTCTGATGTAGAGATGATATGCAAGAATAAATAAGAAGCCTATATATATATATTATTTTTAAACAACTCTGGTATACCTCCTATGTTACAAGTATTCTATATATATATTATTTTTCTCAAACAACTCTGGTATACCTCCTATGTTACAAGTGTTTTATGAGTATTATACAGATTATGCAAGTGTATTTTACAAAAAATTTCTTCCAAATTTTACCCAGCCCGAAATTATTGCGTAATATATAAAAATATGTGAAAGTACGAGCTATGGGTAAAGTATATATGTAATATATACACGCCCCCCTATACTTAGCGTGTGTTATGTCCTCAGAGCACAAAAGGTTAGGAAAATGACATAGCTCGTGCTAAGCATAAGAGATCCAAAAGAGCAAAATTGTAAAGAAGTCGTCCTGCCCCCTATACTTAGGCTCAGGAAGCCTAAGTGTAGAAGAAGGTCAAAAAATGGGACGGATGAGAGAAGTGGATTAATATATACAAGGTGGCCATCGGTCCCCCCATACTTAGGCTCAGGTCAGCCTAAGTACAGGACTAGAGTGAGTATGAGGACCAATGTGATCTGGAGGATGTACAGAGAACAAACTCAAGTGGCTCATCCCCCCATACTTAGGATCTAGTTATCCTAAGTATAGTCCAAGATGGTGATCAATGAAGCGGGGATGAGTTACTAGGGTCGTGGGGGGAAAGGGACAGAATGTACAAGAATGATGGATATACACACGTGTGTCGGTCTAAATCTTTCAAGATGCTACTGATGGCGAGAGCTCACTACTGCACGGTCTTATGCGCGGCTTGAAGTGTGTCCACTGTATTTGTCTCGTGCATGAATACAATCTCCTCAACATGGACTAACTGCTCATTGGATTCGATGAAGTGTTTCAATAATTGTCCATTCACTAGAAATGTCGTTGCATCATCTGCAAGATCTGAGATCTCGATACATCCACTATCGTGCACCGTACGGACAACAAATGGACCCGTCCACTTGGACTTCAACTTGCCTTGGAAGATCTTTAGCCTTGCATTAAACAACCATACCTTCTGTCCAGGAACAAAGGTCTTTCGTCTGATATATCTATCGTGCCAATGCTTAACCTTGTCCTTGTACACCAAACTGTTGTCGTATGCGCGGTTTCTGACTTCAACAAGCTCATTCAGATCCATTTCTCTCTGCTTCTTCCCAAGGTGCGTGTTCCAGTTGACCTTCTTAATTGCCCATTCTGATTTATGCACTAACTCTACGGGAAAATGGCACGGCTTTTCGAATACCAGTTGGAATGGGGAGGTTCCTAACGGTGTCTTGTAAGCTATCCTATAAGCCCATAGGACTTGATCCAGGATCTGGGACCAGTCCTTCCTAACTGGGCGGACAAGCTTCTGCAATATAGTTTTCACCTCTCGATTTGACACCTCAGCCATACCATTACCTATGGGTGGTAAGGGCTAGAGATACAATGTTCGATGCCGTAGTCCTTCAGAAGTTTCTTCACATCTCTGTTTACAAAATGGCTACCCCCATTTGATATCAACATCTTGAGAATCTCGAACCTAGAGATGATATGATCTCTGATGAATTTACATACAGTCCTACTGTCTACGGTTCGGGTTGGGATAACCTCCACCCACATTGACAGATAGTCTACCGCAAGAAGGATGTACTCGAATCCGTGGCTCACAGGGAATGGGCCCATGAAATCAATACCCCAGGCGTCAAAGACATCACAAATGATGACAGACTGCATAGGCATCTCATCCTTGGAATCAATGGTTCCTCCCATTCTCTGGCATACTGGGCATGACTTCGCAAAGGTGATGGCATCGCGAAACAGAGTCGGCCAGTAAAAGCCACACTGAAGTACCTTCCATGCGGTCCTCTTCCCGGATGGTGTCCTCCTGCCTCCAAGCTGTGGCATAAAGAAAGGACACTTTGGTATTCCTCCTGAGGAATACATCATCTCCAGACACAATCAGGTCCTTCAAAGAAAAGGATCGGATCCTCCCAATGGTAGTGTCTAGCATCCGACTTCAGCTGGTCAATGTGTCTCTTGGCCCAATCCTGGGGAACCTTCTTGGAGACAAGGTAGTTCACGATATTTTCATACCATGGAAGTGAGTCAACAACAAAAATTCACCCGTCAGGGAAGGAGTCTCGAATTGGTGAATCCTCAGAAGTATTAAGATCTTCGAGACGAGAGAGATGATCGGCAACTACGTTCTTCTTTCCAGGTTTATCACGAATATCTAAATCAAACTCCTGGATAAGAAAAATCCACCGAAGAAGACGTGCCTTCGCGTCCTTCTTTTCCATCAAATATCATAGTGCCATATGGTCGGTGAGCACAATTACCTTGGATCCGATTAAGTGAGATCTGAACTTGTCTAAGGCAAACACTACCGCAAGCATCTCTTTTTCCGTAACTGTATAGTTACGCTGAGCGGTATCAAGCACTTTTCTTGCATAGTGAATTGCAAATGGGACGCCATCCCTCCTTTTTCCTAACACAACCCCAACAACAAAATCGGATGCGTCCGTCATGACCTCAAAAGGTAGAGACCAATCTGGGGCATGTAGGATAAGGGCGTCCATGATCATTCCTTACAGTATCTTAAAGGCCTCAAGACATTTATGGTCAACAATAAACTCCATGTCCTTGCCTAAAAGCTCAGTTAGCGGTCAAGCAATCTTAGAAAAATCCTTAATACATCTCCGATAAAATCCGACATGCCCGAGGAAGGACCGCAACTGTTTAATGTTGGTGGGTGGCTGGAGTTGTCTGATCACATCAACCTTGGCAGGGTAAACCTTCATTCCTCTCTTGGAGATGACATGCCCCAACACAATGCCCTCCGTCACCATGAAGTGACTTTTCTCCCAGGAGAGCACCAGATTCACCTCACAACATCTTTTGAGGACTCGATCCAGATTCCTAAGATAGGAATCAAAGGAATCGCCGTGGACCGAGAAGTCATCCATGAAGATTTCCAGGAATTCGCCTACCATTTTGGCGAATACAACAATCATGCACCTTTGAAAAGTACCTGGTGCATTGTATAACCCAAAAGGCATGTGCCTGAAAGCATATGTACCAAAGGGGAATGTAAACGTGGTTTTCTCCTGGTCCTCTAGAGCTATGGCTACTTGATTGTAGCCCGAGAACCCTGGCTACTTGATTGTAGCTTGAGAACCCATCCAAGAAGCAGAAGAATTCTTTCCCCGCTAGTCTCTCTAGGATCTGATCAATGAAAGATAGGGGGAAATGATCCTTCTTCGTCGCAGCATTCAGGTATCTGTAATCCACATAGACGCGCCATGACGTGGGTACTTGCGTCACGATCTCCGTCCTCGTTGGTAGTTGTCTGAATTCCCGACTTTTTTGGGACAACATGAATCGGGACCACCCATTTAGAGTCGGAGATGGGATAAATGAAACTCGCGTTGCATCATTTTTCTATATCCTTCTTCACTACCTCTTATAAATTTGGATTCAAGCGACGTTGGAATTCACAAGAGGGTTTGGCTTCATTCTCCAAGTAGATATGGTATGAACACAGAGCGGGATTTATCCCGTGGAGATTGGAAATGCTCCATCCTATTGCCTTGCGGTTTTTCTCCAGGATCTCTAGCAAGCGAGATTCCTGCTCCTCGGTCAATCGCGAACTGATGATGACCGTATATCTCTTCTCCTTACCCGTAAGGAAGGCATACTTGAGTGTTGTGGGTAAAGGCTTGAGCTCAGGTAATGTGTGATCGTCTAGGAAGTCTGGCTCAATCGAATCTACTTTAGTGTTGAAAGTGGCTGGATCTGTTTCTGAAATTGCTGCCACCAAATTATTCGGCTCTAGAGTCGGATCGTCAAAGGTCTCCATGCAATCGGCGAAAGCCACGTCCAACTCGTCATCTTCATCTTCTGATTGTCCTAAAGAGGGAAAGACTGACAAGCCCAGCTGGGCTTCTAAGTCACCGAAGATGTAGGGGAATGCAGGTTCTGAGCTGTACTCATTTCTGAGGACCTCGCAAACTACCTCATGCACTAGATCATCTCTGGAGGGGATGGACTCATCAATGCTGGTTGGGTTTTGTCTCCATGGCCCAACTGTGTCTACATGGTCGTGGTCTGCTTCGGATGAAGAGTACTCGGTGCTGGATTCGGGATCCGATTTCTGCCATCTAGTTTGCTTCATCTCAAGTTACTCATCTCCGCCTAGAGTTTGGAACTGGATCTTCCCGATCTTGTAATCAAACAAGGCCACTGATGTTCTGAGGAAGGGCCTGCCTAACATGATATGGGAATCTCTCCAATTACGAGGGGTTTCCATATCTAGGACAGTAAAGTCTACCATGTATTCATGACCCTCGACTTTGATGGCAACATTCCTCAATTCTCCTTGGGACCTCTTGATTGATTTATCAGCGAACTGAAGGAGGATCTAGATTTCCTAAGAGGTCTTAGATTAAGCCGCTCATAGAGGGTTGTGGGCATTCAATTAATTGAGGAGCCATTGTCTAGGAGAGTGCATGCAAACGCAATGTCATCGACATGAATCTCCACATTATGTGCACCCATGTCTCTTTGTTTCCTAAGAAATGAGTTCTTTATTGCACAAGTCGTGGCTACTGACAGGACGTGTTTCTCAACATAGCTTTTGGTCTTCCTGCTAACCCTAGTAGGTGTGCATCTCACCGTAAGGTATTTCCGAAATGCAGGTGTCATTTCTACGTACTTGTCAAAGGGGATTGTGACCTTGATATGTTTGTTGCAAAACTCTGCCATATCAGGGTCATCTTTTTTGGAATTTTTTAGTTTTCTTCTTTCCACCCTTAAGAGCTCGGGGGAAAAGGATTATTGACTCCAACTCATATTCTAAAACTGAAATGTTTTCATTCAAAGCGGGAACTGAGTTCTGTATAGGACTCGGACTCTGAAACTGACTCGGACTCTGACTCTGACTATGACGAAAAAGAAACTGCTGCTGCGAAACCGGTGATGCATCTCCCGCGACTTCTGGATGATCCTCCTTAGATGGAGGTGCGGGCTCTTCATCAGTTTTGGGGGACTCTCTGCTGGTGCGGGTTCGTTGCTTCTGTGAGGACTCAGAAGTCCTCTTCTTATGCCAATGGGGGTGATGTTGATGTTGCTCCTCTTCTGCCTCCAAGTTCTCCTCAAGTAGAGATTTGGCGGCTTCTTCCTCCCGTACCCATGCCCGATCAGGTACGATCGCGTCCTTCCATTCCTGATCACGAGGTCGGTTCTGTCCTTGAGTTAGGCTATTTGGATTGGCCTGAATCTGTGCATGAATTGGGGTCTTTGGCACCATTTGTTGATCTTGGGTACGAGAAACGTGATTCAAATCGGTTCTCATATCCCCGACAACGGCGCCATTTTGAAACGCGCCTCACTAACCTTGTTAATTTAATCAAATTAATGGTCAAATTAATCGATATCGTTTGTTGCAGTTAGATAATGAGAGCAGATCAAAAACCACTTTGAATTAAGGTCAAGTTAATCACGCGTGGCAAATTTATTTTACTTGAGCAAGCCCAAGTTCGAACTCAGGGAGGCACCTATCTCCTTAGGTAGATTTTTAGCAATTTCCATGTGTTGATTTTCAGAGGATATATATATTTTTCTTTTTCAATATTTTATGCAAGACACATGCACAATCCAGCCAGCTTACAAGTTAATTCAAATAAGTAATCAAATCAAGTCCAAAAATTATATAACTTGGCCAGATGATGAAATGAAATGAAATTATGGTACACTATTTTTTAGATTTTTCTAGACACTAAATGAATTTACTGTGAATTAAAAATGAATGCAGGGTGATTTTTAGTAAATTAATTTTAATAAATAACAAATCACAATATTTTCAGATATCAAAATTATCCTAAATAGATCTAAGTGTGAAGCATCTAGGAAAATTAATCAACCTAAATTTCTATGTGAAATGCACCTATTAAAAATTAATGAAGTAAATCACTAAATTATTTATTTAGGCCTCAGGATGCGTGCAAATGATATGAAATTTTTATGCAACGTAAACCTTATTATCCTAGATCTAATGTGATTTTTTTGGGATTTTTGGAGTTACAGAGAAATTACTATCAATTAAGAGGCATAAATGGGCAAAATATAACAAATTTTAACCAATTAATTAATAGAAAAATCTACTGATACTACAAAAATGTGCTAAGTGTCACATATGGAAGAGGACAATATCAGCTACATAATGTAATTTTCCAAATTAACAAATGACTTAAAATGAGTGCTTAATCATGCATGCCAAGATAGGGGTATAAATGCAATTACATGAATTAAAATTGATAAAAATAAAACTTGCTGACAGGGACCAATATGCTATTTCCTATAATGCTGAGGGGGTGGATGCAATTTTCCCACAGAATACGTGCTCCTTACGTGGGGTCTCCTTGTAGGGACTGAAATGTAAATCTGGAAACCTTCGAGGGGCTCAATGCAATTTACCCAAGACGCACAAGCGGATCACGTGGGGGTCCCAGGCTCGGTGGTCTTCGGAGGCTCGGAGCAAGGCTCGGGTGGCTCTGGAGGTTCAGATCTGGCTCGGAGTAGCTTCGGGTGATTCGAGCCTAGTGGTCGGGGAGGAGGCTCGGATCGGGCGATGTGGCTCAATGTGGACCGTGGGATCAAGGAAGATCCAACGGTTAGGATCTGCTGGCACGTGGCGTGTTCGGATCCGTTAGATCAATTCACATCAAACGGTGATGGGTCGCTCCTGAGATGAAGACGCGGGTGATCACTGACCGTTGGAACTAGATTGATCCTACGGTACCTGGAGCGCGGAGAGGCGATGACGTGGCTTGATCTGGAAGCATAGGATCCGCCTGATCCTACGGCTGCGGGGAGTGCACGACGTGATGGATCTTGAACGTTCGATCAAGGGGATGGAACGACTGCTGGCTCTCGTCCCCAACGGTCCTCTGCCTCCTACGGCGGAGAGGACTAGATTCCGACCAAGCTGACCTAGCTCTGCCTCGTCCTCCCGTCATCGGTGAAGAGTAATGGAGGGTCTAGCGTAGCTCAGAAGGTTTGTGGAGAGACATTGGAACGTCCGATGTACTCAAGAGTGGCGGAGAAACTCTGGAGCACGGTGGCGGAGGAGCTCGGAAGCAGCTCCGATGAGTCTCTGACTAATCAAAATGGTTGTACCTGCAGGGGATTAAAAGATAGCCGAAGCGTGCGATTTGTTCATGGGGTGATGTGGAGTGTAGTGCGAGGCCTGTGAAGAAGGAAGGTGGTCCGGTGATCGAGCTCCACCAAGGTGGCGGAGCTAGCGTCGATGAGTTGTGAAGTACGTCGTCGGAGGGAACGGAGGGGCTCACAAAGATCAGAGCTCACTTGCGGAGCTCGGAGGATGATTGGCGGAGCGGGATGAGGCTCGTCAACGACGAATAAAAATGAAAGAAAAAGAAGAAGAATCAATAAGGAGATCGGGGAGAAGATGGAGGGATCTTCCTGTGATGAGAAGCTCGGAGGGAGCTTCCCGGTCGTCGCTCGAAGGCCGATAGGGGACCTGAGCTCGTGCAACACCTTGGAGGAGCTGCGACACGGCGGAGTTGGGCCGTGGATTTCGTCGGAGGTGGTTCTCGATCTTCGCTTGACCTCAGGACAAATTGATGTCACCAACTTGAAGGTGGGAGCTCGGAGATACTCTCCGTGATGGCGGATGGAGGTGAAAGTGGCCAGAGACGACTTATTTATAGAATGAAGGTGACGGGGTAGCTGACGACGAGGTGGAGTTGGTGGACGTCGTGGCACGAAGTAGAGGGCTTTCATGGCGAAAGAGGGAGTTGGCAATAATGAGGGGAGAGTAGGCTATGTCGTGGTGGCACTAGGGATCGGAGATGATGGTCGGTGTGGAGCCCAAAATAGAAAGGTGGCAGCCCCTTGCACACGATGGAAGATGTAGACGCGAGGTGTGCGGGAGGTGGAAGACGAAGCTTCGACCGTTGGATTGAGCGATCCAACGGTCCGGAGAGGGGCGGAAGCGAAGGGTGAAGATTCGATCGGCTGAGCGAAATCGAGGGCACTGGTCGCACCACGTGGCGTATGCAGGGCGAGGTGCTAATGGACAGACGTGATTAGATCGATCTGTGATCAGATGGTGGGGAGCGAAGGTGTTGATGGATGGTATAGATCAAGGCACCCATAGCGAGATCGGATGGCGCACAGAGTGCCACGTGGTGGACTGTGGGTGAAGCGCTAGCGGACGGTGCGGATGTGAGCTGGGGATGATCAAATGGTGGAAAACCAAGGGCATGTGTGGAAGTCCTTGGGCCGTTGGATCTAGATTGAGATCCAACGGTCAGGGATGCGGGGGGACCGGTCAAAGGGGGTGGGCTGCGTGGTGCAATCAGAGGGCGCCACGTGGCCAGCTTTGAGTGGCTGAGAAGAAAAATAAAGTTAGAGGGAGAAGGATGCTAAATTTGGAAAAACTCAAAACATAAAATTGTAGATCTCGATGAGATCTACAAGTTTTGTGTTGACCAAAAACGGAGATGAGGTCAAATATGATACAAAAATACAAAGAGTACAAATATACATAGATGTAGTGTACAGGAGGACCCAAAAACCCAAGTTTTGCATACGAGCTCCGAATTAAATGAAATTAATCTCATTTTAAAGGTCTCTGGATGTATATTAATCTAAAGGTGACCTAATTCGAAGTTTGTAAGAGAGATATATTGGCATTCTAAGGTCCAGGGGTTTGGGACTTTATAGGGTATTTTATAAGAGAGGGATTTTACCCTTCTTCCTTATATTATTAACTAATAATGTACATATTATAAGGAAGGTGTGATTTGATTTTGGAGGGGATATAAAATATATAGGTCGATATTTGAGAAGTGGATTTTACAAATGAATTGGCTTCTTATTTAATGCAAATATGAGTGCTAAAGTGCATATATTGTCGATTGATGCATGAATGTTATTTATGCAAGATAAAGGGAAATATGCTGCTAAATACCCAAGGACTAAGCTCTATTTTCAACTTTAAGAGTGATGAATCACAGATTCATTAGTGTTCTGATGGTTCCCTAGATGACCTGGGCGAGGTTGTTGTAGCCCTAGTGGCCCTAGTTCCGATACCATGTGGAAGAGGATGAGAGAATGAAGGGCTTATTTTATTCCTTAGGTCTAGGGTTTCTTATATAGTGTGAAATCCTAGAGAGCCATAAAAAAGGAATTATATACATGACCCCAAATTATTACATGACTCAATGAAAAAATTAGTTGACATAGTCTAATAACAAGGTAACTCTAACATTGAGAAAGCCACATTCACTAGTTGTACTGACTATTGCATAATTCAAAACTGGTGTTTTGCTAGTTATCAAAAAAGTGTTGCTGTCGAGGAGGTGAAATAATTTCTAAGACCTAGGTCAGACTATGTATTCAGTTTATGTTGTTTTTCCTTTATTGTGTGTCATTTGTATTTTTCTTGTTTATTTTCATCTACATTATTGCAATTCATTTTAACTTTTGAAAATATAATTTCTCTCTAGTGATGATCATTGCTTTCTTCTTAGACATGGTGCAGTAGACATGAGCTGACCATGCTCTAAAGGACGAAGAAGATATTTTATTGTTTATTTTTAGTTTAATGAGAGAAAGAGTGTCCGGAGTCATAGGGTTTTTCTTATTTTCAGCATTTATAGCAGGACCCATTGATAAGACGCTCGAGATGTAGGTATCAAGGTCCGGTCTTGGTGGGCTTACAGTATCCGACAAGTCACATACGTCAATCACGTATTGACCGCTCTCTCGGCATGCAGCACCCAATCTAAGATACTCAATCAACAATCAACCCTTGAATGGTATCTACAATGAATAAAGTGTAAGCTGAAATTTATTATACCCTACAAATTGTGTGTATAGAGAGGAGGTGTAAGGGTCGAACCACTAAGAGAAAATAGTGGAGAGTTAAAATTATTAGTAATTATTACTAATCAATAATAATTATTTTGGTAATATTTAGTTTTATTCTTCTTTTAAATGTGACTATTTTAATTATACTTAATTTTTTATAGTTTTTAATTATATTTTATATTTTATATTTTATTTCTAATTTTGAAAATGTTAAGTTCTTTTTTATTTTCAAACTATGATATATACATATAAATAAAAATAATGACATTATATATTATGTAAGTAATATAAGGGGTATATTATATATAGGGTTTTATATTTTTAAATATACATAAATATACTCAAAAGGAAGAAAACAAAAATATTTATGTATTTATATTCTTCCATTTTTTAGTAATTTTTATAGACTTTTTGCTAATTTTATGTATTTTAAAGTATTAAAATATATCAAAATAGAGTATAGAGTAAATATATGAGATAATTATAGAATTAATAATTATTTATAAGTCTAAAATAAACCTAAAACTATTTTTAATAATAGTATATAAACTGTAGAAAATTGACAAATAGGAAAATAATTTTTTGTATTTTTCTTTAATTTTTGCAAATTTTTGTAGGGTTTTAGATTTTATAATTTTTAAGTTTTATATTTTTATTTTTAATGATATTATATGTGTTAGAATATATTAATATATCTAATATTTTTAGGGAATTTTTGGCTAAGGTTTTATTTTTTATGGGTTTTAATAATTAGAAAGAAAAAATGCATGTTTTAGTATTTTTAATAAATAGGAAAACTATATAAAATACCATGCGAAAAATATATAGGAACAAGCAATATCCCAAGCACCTATATTAATTTTCCTATAATTTTTAGAGCAATAAAATATTTATAAAGATAAATATACATAAATTTAAAAGCCATAGTTTATAGGGACCTAATTGCAATTTATGAAAATATTGAAATGATTTAATAACAGATCCCAAGAGTTTAGGGGTACATTTGCAATATTTACAGGACAACACGCGCCCCAATACATGACACGGAAGGACTATTTTGAAAATAGAATAAAGTTAAGGTCCTTTATTATAATTTTAATTAAAATTATTACACATAATTCGATATTTACAGGACTAATTAATAAATACAAAAGGTAGAGGGCGATATTGCAATTTACCCCTTAAGGCGTGAGATCCAACGATAGATAATATGCCACATGGGCGCACTTAATTCGATCAGGAAGCTTTGCTTGCATACTACTTTCGCTCGATTTTAATGGCCCAGATTAGATCTAGGGTGAGTCTTTGATCTGAGGGCTCTTAAGGGGGGAGGAAGAACATGGCAGAACTGCTTCCTTATCCTTCTTTCCTCAATTCCTAGCAACTCTAACAAGGTCTCGCCTTATTGATGAGCTCAAACATCTCCTTTAGCCTCCCTGCACCTATAGGATCTGTTGAATCAGTCCAATCCTCGTCAGGGAGTCCTAAAGAGTGTGTCTTTGCCAAGGGACTAGAGGTCGAAAGGCTCGAGAGCTATGCGCTTAACCTATTTTAAAGCTGCCAAGCACATGGGAATGCAGGGGAAATGAAGCTCCAACGATGAGTAGAAGAGAATCTTCGATTGGACATGGTCTTTGCAAGATTAGGGTGGAGGAGATGATTGGGAGGGTTTGGAAGCATAGGGGAAGCTGATGGGGTGGAGATAATGGTCAGAACACAGAAAACAAACTGGAACACAGTGACTGGAGCTTGAGAGCGTACTTAAATCTAATGATCAATGCTAAAAACAATAATAGAATGCACAAACTAAATGCAAAATTAAAAACACTAACTAAATCTACACTAGAATTTCAATAAAATCAGCTCAACGGGGAGTGCCTAGAGTAGAAGAACACTTGCTTGAGTTGAACGCCAACAATGGTTGGATCAACCTCCTCCACACCTTATACTCGTCGTCAAGGCTGGGGAGCTCTTCACCAATGGCTAAATCTCAGGGGCCTCATATTGGGGTTACAGTTATGAAGGAGGGACCACAATCAAAAATGGAGGCCAGTCTCCTTATTTATAGAACATGCGAAGAAGTTCAAAAGACCATGAGATTATGAAGAGAGGGATGGATTTTTGGATAATCATAAGGTATGGTGTGATAGAGGAACGTGTGTGCAGATGTTTGTGAAGGAACCATGGTGCATCGAGCAGTGGATCAAGCATAAAATGGAGAAGAGAGGGGGATACGTAGAGTCAACGGCTTCTAACAAGAGGGCAGCTTGTGGACTACACAATTGATCGGGGCTCAACTGTCGACGCGCACATATTGGTCCATGAAGGACTACTACACAAAAATAGAAATAAAAAGAAGAAATAAATGAAACAAACTATATGCACATTTTAATAATAAAAAGTTAAAACATGAAATTGTTTATTAATTTACAAACTATTTAATTTTGATTTTTTTCATTTTATAATGTTATTTATTAGGTGTTAATTTTTACAAGTGTATATATAGTTATATTTGCATATATTTTAACTATTTTATTTTACATTTTATATTTTATTATAATATGTACATATTTTATATATTTATAATATATTTAAATACAATTTCACATATTTTTTTATTTTTATGATTTTATTTACTTAAATAAATAGGTGTATATACATTATAGGTATAATATACCTACATATATTATTCTCTTATTTATTTTAGTATATATATTTAATGATTTTATTTTAAGTTTGTATATTAAAAATGGTTTAACAAATATTTGTAATTATTTAAAAATATA
This sequence comes from Ottelia alismoides, assembly GCA_037367405.1. Lineage (NCBI taxonomy): Eukaryota > Viridiplantae > Streptophyta > Magnoliopsida > Alismatales > Hydrocharitaceae > Ottelia > Ottelia alismoides. The sequence goes on along the minus strand of JAZKJV010007615.1, from coordinate 283,141 downwards.
GTAATAGTAAAAATAGAAAGAATAAATTATGTGAATAAAATATACATGTACATAATACAAAGGGATCCCATAAAGCTTGCTTTTACATCTTAATTCAGTTTTTAATGAAACAACCTTTATTAGATAGATAATTTAATTTAGAATACAATGGAGTTGAGTTTGATGAATTTTGAACTTGTATGGAGAATATATTGATATGTGAAGTTCAATTTACAACCTTTTCATTTGTGTGTCTAGTTGCACATTATATTATTTTTATATGCAATTATTTATATAATTTTCTATGTCTATTTATGTACAAGTTTTATGTTGATCATTTTATTATTTGAGGTATATAAATAGAAGAATAAAATAAAGAAAAATGGTTATTTTAAAGAATGAAATTTAGGGTTCTTAATATATAGTATAGACCATTATCTTCTCATACTTTATTCCTTGTCAACCAAGTCAATATTAACTTGGTCTCGATGTTTTGGGTCATAAAGTCTTTGATACTTTATTTATTTTTCTTTTATTTTATTTATTATTTTATTTTCGATTAAATACAAGTATATACACAGCATTTAGAGACAAATAATGAATATTAATTTGTATAAGTTAGATGTATTTACATGTGTTTTGATAGGGATTTTTAAATGCAAAGTAGAATAATACAGGTAGATGAATGGCTATTCATCACCCCCCCATACTTACCTTTGTTAGTTCCTAGCAAACACTTATTAAAAGAATAAGTGGTGCATAAGAGGAAATAAAGAAAATGAAAATAAAAGAAGGTAGAATGATTATGATTCTTAAACTTATCATTACAAAATCAAAGTTTCGAGCTCGGTGAAGTCCTTTGGGTTGTTAGTTTGTTCGTAACCTTGTTGGGAATAGGACCTAAAACATAACAACCCACAAGTTCCACTAATCTATGTTCAGGTCTCCTCAATAGCCAGGTCATAATATGTCTATTCAAACACAAACCCCTATGACTATGAGTCTTACTTGTACAGTGAAAGTGTATGTAGCTATTCTCATCGGAAACAACAAGGAACAATCTTCTTTAACAAGATAACCCTAATTACCCAGTCTAGTTACTATTTCCTCGAGGACCGAGGTATTCCCTTCTAACTCCATATACAACGAGCACAAGAAGAGGGGTAGAGAGAAGAATGGACCGTGATCAGTATAGTCACATATACTATGAATCTTGACCAGTGTTACCATATCTCTTGCTACAGGAAACCTTGACATTTGACTTTGAAACACAATGCCTTACTTATTTCATACATACTCCAATAGGATTTGATTTTCTTTGACTTTGGTCTATCTATACTTTTTTTAGTTTTATATTTTGCATTTTTGGTACTATATACATCAACATATACATAATCTTGTGGACACGATGACATGTGAACATAGTCTTGTGGACTCAAAGAGTTTAGTCTCGTTGACCTGAAAAATCTTATTTCTAGTTCTTATAAGGTTCTTATGAAATTACGTGGATTAAGGTCTAGAACAATCTCCAATCTTCATATTTTATTTAGTTTAATTATAAAAATCATTCAGAAAAATGCTTATGCAACGCATGAAGGAACTATTTGTGTGAAACAATTTTCTGATTTTGAACTTTTTATGAATTTTCAAAAAGCTTTGCAAATTTTTATGGGTTTTTTTGAAAAATAAAAGAGTTATGGAATTAGATTTATTCACAAATAATGTTATATAAGATATATATATGCTTCATATGAGATTTTATACATTTGTGTACATGTTTTATTAGAAGATTTTTTGCAAGAATATAATTTATAAAGTTTTCAAAATAATTTTAAAACATTTTTAAGACTTATTGTATATATACTTTTTATAAATAATTTTTCAAAAACATGTTTATAAATAGTTTTAAAAAAATTTTACAAACATTTTAAAGAGATTATTTTCAAATGGTTTGAAAAATATTTTACAATGATTTGTCAAAGGTTTTCAAAAAATTTCAAATATTTTACAACATTTTCTCAATTTTTTTTGCAAAATAGTTTCGTCCCATTTTTCAAAATTTGTTTACATATTTTCAAGAGTATATTTTTCTTTACTATTGATTTATTGTATACCCTTACTGTAGTATGTTAGCCATATTGTTGAAAATATTAAAGTACGAATTATGTCTAACATATATATGCATATATATGAACCCCCTATACTTAGCTCGCACTATATCCTCATAGTGATCAAAAGGTAATAAAGAACAACATAACTCGTGCTAAGTATATAAAAGTCTATACTACCATGACTCAAAAATGAAAGAATGAGAAGTCAATCATCCTCATATACTTAGGATCAAATAATCCTAAGTACAGCATGTTGTACACAAAGCATGGAGGATATAGGGTTAGAATGAACAAATCAACTACTCATCTTGTCTCCCCCTATACTTACGGTAAAGGATTCCCAAGTATAGAACAAAATATCGATAGGTGAGGAGACAAGCGAGGGTATAGAAAGGAATGAAAAATAAAAATTAGAGAACGGACAACATCATTCTCTCTATACTTAGGATAAGAGATTCTTACGTATAAGAAATGATGGGAGTGATGAAATGGAATGAAGAAAGAACACTCGACTCATCCCCCTCCTTTATACTTAAGATAAAGCACATCCTAAGCAAGGCAAACACACAGATCGAGGTGGATGAGAAACGGTAGATGGAATGAGAGAAACAAGAGGTATATATAAAGCAATAAGAATACACAACCTTCAAGAAGGTAGAAACTTTACCTTCTTGCGCGACTATTAAGGAATAGATCTGATAAGGAGCAAGTCAATATTAGGGTCAAATGTTGACAAAGCATGATCACGATCGACGTAGTGGAAATCCTCTATGGTCTCAAAATGGAAAGGCACATACTCATCAGTGGATGAAGGTTAGGTATGTCTTGTGAAGTCTCTCCTTTCTCTGCCCTCTGTGTTAAGGTATCAGTGGTGTAAATGTTGCAGATTTCATCAACACATCTCCACTCTTAAAAAGAAGGAGCGTATAGGTTTATGCTTTTTGAGTCTTCCCCCATGAAAAGGAATTCTCGATTCTCACTATCGTCCATGATAAAACAAACCTCTTTGATCTCAAAAACTAGGTCATAGTCCTCTAAGTGAGCTTACAAGGCATAATCTCATCAAGGATTGATTTCTGAATGACAATAGGTGTGGTGTTTGTCTCAATAGAAATGCTCTCATCGTGGGAATAAAAGTGTATCTATACAAATCCATAATCAATAACGACCTTCATAGTGGAGAGGAATGTTGTCCTAGGATGATTGGAGTGTGATCCATGGAGGTGGAGGTCTCCATGGGCAATACAACAAGTTCTACAATGTATCTCATGCCCTAATTCTTAATGACAACGTTTTGAAGAATACCCTTAGACCTCTTTATTGATTGGTGAACTAATTAACAATTGTCCTAGTTTTCTTGACAGTCTTGAGATTGAGTGTCTCAACAAGTGCAGAGGGTATTATGTTAATAGATGCACCACTATCAAGGAGAGTGTTGTAAAAATGATGGTCAGAAATGACACATCTAAAGACGGGTGTATTAGTGTCTCTTTTCTTGTAAGGCATATGATGGGTGATAGCATGGGTAGTGGCCATGGTAAGAATGTGATGCTTGGTTCTATGACATCTCTTCTTTATTTTGGGTGCAGGTGAAAGGTTCATAGCTTGATTAAGTGGGGCTTCAATATTAACCTGAATTGCAGCTACCACATTCGGTTCAGATAACAACTTTTAAAATTTTGTATTTCTTCTCAATCAAGGAAGAGGTCAGAATCAACGTGTACACAAGGGTGACTAGAAGGTTGTATAAATTCATCCTTGATAGGTAATGTGTTGGGAACTATGGTGTGTGCATGTGTGAGCACAATCTAGGGCATAGGTGCCTTATCCTCAAAATCACTCATGGCTAAGTGTCTCCCATTATAGACTTTTTGGAATTTTATATTTTTCTCATTTTTGTAACTTGGTGATGGTTTTCTTCCATGGGTAGCCTCATGTGACTCCACTTAGTATATGTAAGAATCCTTAGTGCATCACGTAAGCGTAAGGATCGTATCATATATGATTGAGAGCGACTAGTTGCACTAGTTGCTTAGTGCAACAGAATTTAAAAAAAGTAATTGATGAAACCACATGATATAAGAACACTTCTTGGATTGGTTCATCTAAACCACATACAAGATAAAGGAATACCTCTTGTAGTGTGGTTGTGATCGAGTCTCTAAACAAAGAGTCTTCTTGTCTCATGTTTGATCTGTCGAAGGAGACGCTTGTGAGCATGGAGATGAATCGTGTGCTTCTAGCAATCCAAGTTTGTTGATCCAGGCGATGGATCTCCTGATCTCGTCTCACAAGATAAAATATCTTCTTCACGAGAGAGGCTCGCCGAAGGAGACGGGGATCCACAAGTAGTCGAGGCAGCATCACAATGGCGATGCGACAATGGTAATGACCTTCTCTCTAGGGTTAGAGTGGACGTCCACCCAAGATAGAGAGAGAGGATGACATGAGAATGAGAGAGAAAGAGAGAGAAGTTGTTGATGTAACTTGAAGAGAAAGTGGTGCATCTTCTTATATAGTATTTTGGGAGTCCATAGATCTCAATACATGGACAACACAAATTCAATAGATGAGATTGATTTGTATTTCTTTCAATGGTCATGATTTTGTAGTAAATACACAATAACAATTAATTTAATTACATTAATATATATATATATATATATTAAATAATAAATACAAATTAGTTTCAAATTAAATCAATTATCCTTGGATATAATTCGGAAGGTGATAAACATCCTACCATAATAAGGCGGGGACAACCACCCAATCCAATTAGGACTTGGTGGCCTCCACCACCTTTTATTGGTGTATGGCAATCTTCTTCCAATTTAATGAGATTATATTATCTCATTAAATTCACCAATATTATCTGCCAAAAATAATTCACAATTATCTTGGGAACATTTCAATCATGTCATTGGAAATTTGTGAATCACATTCACAACCCAAAATAAAATGTAAATCTTTTTTCAATTAATTATCCAATGTGAATCCAATAGACATCAATAATTAATCAATAAATATAAATAACAATAGGCTCTCTCTAATATATTATAAATCACATTTATAATATATATGGATAATTTTGATAGTGTTATCCACATTATTCTAATCCATAATCATTAAATAACATTTAATTATGTTGGATCATAATTCTCACGCATCTAAATAATATGAATCAAATTCACTTATACATGATAATTAAATCATAGTTAATTATCTATTTCTCAATGCTTGGATATTACCTACCAATGAAATTATTAATGATAAAGGAATACCTCTTGTAGTGTGGTTGTGATCGAGTCTCTAAACAAAGAGACCTCCCGTCTCATGTTTGATATGTCGAAGGAGATGCTTGCAAGCATGTAGATGAATCATGTGCTTCTCGCAATCCAAGTTTGTTGATCCAAGCGATGGATCTCCTGATCTCCTCACAAGATCAAACATCTTCTTCACAAGTGAGTCACATCGAAGGAGACAGGGATCCACAAGTAGTCGAGGCAGCATCACAATGGTGATACGACGATGGCGATGACCTTCTCTCTAGGGTTAGAGTGGATGACCACCCAAGATAGAGAGAGGATGGCATAAGAATGAAAGAGAGAGAGAGAGAGATTTTGGATGTAATTTGAAGAGAAAGTGGCGCATCTTCTTATATAGCATTTTGGAAGTCCATAGCTCTCAATATATGGACAACACAAAATCAACAGATGAGATTGATTTGTGTTTCTTTCAGTGCTCATGATTTTGTAGTAAATACACAAAAATAATTATTTTAATTGCATTAAATATATATTAAATAATAAATATAAATTAGTTTAAAATTAAATCAATTATCCTTGGAGATAATTGGGAAGATGATAAACATCCTACCATAAAAAGGGGGGACAACCACCCAATCCAATTAGGATTTGGTGGTCATCCACCACCTTTTGTTGGTCGATGGCAATCTTTTTCCAATTTAATGATATTATATTATCTCATTAAAATCTCCAATATTATCTAACAAAAATAATTCAAAATTATCTTGTGAACATTGTAATCATGCCATTGGAAATTTGTGAATCAGATTCACAACCTAAAATAAAATGTAAATCTTATTTCAATTAATTATCCAATGTGAATCCAATACACATCAATAATTAATCAACAAATATAAATAACAATAGCCTCTATCTATTATATTATAAATCACATTTATAATATATATGGATAATAATTTTGATAGTATTATCCACATTATCTAATCCATAATAATTAAATCACATTTAATTATATTGGATCATAATTCTCATGCATCTAAATAATCTGAATCAAATTCACATTATTCATGATAATTAAATCATAGTTAATTATCTATTTCTCAATGCTTGGACATTACCTTATAGTGGATTTATTCTTGAACTCTTTCAAGAATAATGTGCTTTCTCCACGGATACTTGGAGATAAGGACAAGGCGATTGTACGTTCTCAGTATAGTTACTTGGATATTGAGATCACATCTCAAATCTATATTTCATGGACCTTTCATAGATTCTTGATTAAATCAAGACTATAACTCTAATCTTTTCATTGCATCTGAATCACATTTAGATCAATATGCAACATTTGGACTAAGATCAGATCACTTCTTTACTGAGCGGAGTCAGTAAAATCCAAACTTGTTTCATCAATCCCTTGAAATGGAAGCATCTTAGTTATAGAATCGTTTATGATGACATCACCCTCAGGTATTCCTAATACATGTACATCCTACATAGTGGAAGACCTATGATAAACAGGAAGATATAGATCATTTATACTATCATCTTTAGGTTTTCATCATTCAGTTTCTCATTCGATCATTGGGAGTTTGTATTGATCATATGCTTTCCAAAAGCATATGCCATACCTTCAAATTCTCGTCATGCTTCTAAAGCACGACGACCATGCATGGAATTTGACCTGTTCCAATACCTCGTGAGTGAGCTCATGTCATCCGTTTCACAAGTGAACCTGTGTGATCCCTTTGAGAGATCGTATCACTCATAAGCCCTCATATGCATACCATCTCTCCAATGCTTAGACCTTGATTACACCATCAACCTATTGGTCTACCAAATTTACATACTTGGATATATAGGAACACATTTGTGTCCGTTCAGAGGATGTGTGCCTATATCGTGACAGTATATGATATAGGACTTGGTTATCTCGATCTTATTAAGCCAATTCTTTGACCTAACTAATCTGACACCTCCGAATCTCTATTCCCATACAGAGGACTTGTATCAAGAGGTCGGTCAGATATCAACCAAAAAAGAAAGGATTGTCATCTCCGACTCATGTTAGAGATCATCTCTTAACAATCATTTAACGGTGCTTGATGAGTTCTCAAAATAACTCTTTAGATATCCCTCCCAGCACCAACCTCTATGATTCGACAATTGAATCATAAGATGTATGATCATCAAGATGGCCACGGTACATAACCCTTATTGTATGGAGGGACCTTATAGTGCATTCATACATCTAATCTCAGATAGGGAGTGAAATGACCAATAACTTCTATTGATAAATCAAATATTATGTTAACATTTATTATAGAAATGGTTCACTCAGGCTCACATGGCTAACAATCTCCCACTAACCCTCAGAAATATTCCGATACAATCCTTAAACTCATGCTCATTACAACTTGGTCGAAACCTTTTGCGTCAAAGGTTTCGTAAGGGGATTAGCAACGTTGTCGGCAGAGGCCACCTTGGTGATGATGATGTCACCACACTTTTGAATCTTCTTAATGATGTGGTATTTCCTTTCCACGTGCTTTCTCTTTTGATGCCATCTTTATTCATTTTCCTGGGCAATGACTCATGTGTTACCGCAAAGTAGCGAGTTGGGAATATTAAAGGAAACTACACCAAGTTCCAGGATGAACTTGCGCAACCACACCACCTCATTTGCTACATCTGATAAGGGAATGTATTCAGCTTCTGTTGTTAAATCGGTCGTAGTGTCCTGCTTCTTGCTTCTCCAGCTCATAGCACCATCATTCAATAGGAACACAAACCCTGATGTCGACTTTCGATCATTAATATCCAACTGGAAGTCCGAATGTATATATCCCAAGACTAGAAGATCACCATCTCCATAGACTAAGATATAATCTTTTGTCCTTCTTAGATACTTGAAAATATCCTTCACTACATTGTAGTGTTGTTCTCCATAGCATGATTGGCAATGACTTACCACTCCCACTACATGGCAGATATCTGGCCTTGTACACATCATGGTGTACATTAAGCTTCCTACACCTAATGCGTAGGGGCATCTCGCCATGGCTTTCTTCTCCTCAACACTTTGAGGAGCCATTGCATTAGATAGGTGGATACCATATCTTAAGGGAAGGAAACCTTTCTTGAAATTCTCCATATGGAGACGTTCCAAAATTTTCTTAATGTACCCATGTTATGATAGTCCCATTATACTCTTTTCTCATTTTCTGAACTGCTCGAGACCCAATATGTAAGAGGCTTCTCCAAGATCTTTCAACTTTAAGGTATGATATAGCCAAATCTTAACACAAGTCATCATCCATATATCATTCCCGATGATAAGGATGTCATCTACATAAAACACGATGAATACAATGGTTCTCCCAATAAGCTTCTTGTGCACACATGATTCATCAGGATTCTCCACAAAATCATAACTCGTTATGGTTTCATCAAATCTGATGTTCCATATACGAGAAACTTTTGGGCACATAGTTTTATTTCTTCAGCTTGCATACTTTACCTTCCTCGTCTATGAAGCCCTGGGGATGCTCCATATAGATATCCTCCTCGAGGTATCCAGTAACGAAAGCCATCTTGATGTTCATCTACTAGATGTCATAGTTAATAGATGTTGCTATAGCTAGAAGTTCCCTAAACTTAAGCATAGACACAAGATAGAATGTTTCATCGTAGTCAATGACTTCTCTCTATGTGTAGCCCTTGGCTACAAGTAGTGCCTTGAAAGTCTCTATTTTCCCATCAGGGCTCCAATTTCTCTTGAAGATCCATTTACACCTAATGTGTTTTACCCCTTTAGGTAGATCCTCTAGGGTCCATACACCATTTTTATGCATGGAGTCAATTTCTGGCTTCATTGGTAGCATAAAACTATCCATGTCATGATCCACGAGTGCTTCATCAAATGAAGCTGGATTATTGTCGGTTTCACCTGACACATGGAATGCGTGCCTTTTAGGTGGCGCAACCACCCTCGAACTCCTTCTAAGAGGTACGGGTGCTTCATCTTTATTTATCTCTTCAGTTTCTGGTTCAGGGAGCTTAGAATCCCTAGGGGACTCAATAAGTTACTTTACTTCATTTTTCCTTGACTTTCAGGGAAATCATCCTCCATAAATTTTACATCTCTAGAGACAAAAACTTTCTAAGTCTCAGGTCATAAAGCTGGTATCAAATACCATCCTTACCATACCCAATTAAGTAGTACTTACGAGTGAGAGAATCTAGCTTACATGCATCCACGTTCTTCGCATTGACCAAGCAACCCCAAACACTCAACTGTTTAATACTGGGTTTGGTTCCATACCAAAGTACATGAGGAGTTTTAGGTATGGAATTTCTAGGAATATTTTTCAGGATATATATTGTAGTCTCTACTGCATATCCCCAGAAACTTAGAGGTAGATGTGCTTTACTCATCATTGAAAGGATCATATCCATGATAGTCCTGTTGCGTCTTTCGGCAACACCATTAAGCGGGGGGGGGGGGGGGGGGGAGGGGGGGCAAGGAAGAGTGAGATTGGATACAATTCCATTGTCTTAGGGTATCCCTTAAATTCATCTGAGAGGTACTCACCACCTCGGTCAGATCGAATCCATTTAGTCTTCCTAACAGTTTTGTTCTCAACCAAATCCTTGAACTCTTTGAACTTTTCAAAGGTTTCAGATTTATGACGTAGTAGGAAGATAAACCTGTATTGCGAATGGTCATCAATAAACGTCAAATAATATTGATATCCATTTCAGGTCATGGTACTGAAAGGAATGCATACATCGGTATGTATTATGTCAAGAATACCCTCGCATCTTGTAACTTTGTTACGGAAAGGCATCCTAGTCATTTTACCTTGAATACAATGTTCGCAGATAGGAAAAGATTAAACCTATGGAAAATCTAAGGGTCCATCCTTCAAGAATCTACTGATCATATCAACAGACAAATGACCAAGCCTTTGATGCCAAATCATATTTGAATGATTTCCATCCTCCCTAGATCTTTTAGGGTTGTTATTAGTGGTAGTAACGTTCATGATATTTTCATCAATGCATAATTCATAAAGTTCGTCAAAAGTCAAAACACCATCTGCAATATGTTTATCATAATGACTTATGACTAGTTTATTACAGAATAGAAATGAATATCTGTTTCTGAAAAACTTAGATACATATATAAGGTTCCTCCTGACTTCCAGTACATAAAGACACTCTTTAAGTACTTAGACTCTTCCACTAGGTAATGATAGTATGTAGGTCCCAATGGCGACTCCTGCAACACTTGCATCGTATCCCATCTAGATGACTATCTCCACGTCATCAAGACTCTTAGTTTCCTGAAATAGATGTAATGCACACATGAACAAAAGCACCATAATCGATGACCCAACTACCTTTTCGTCCAACGAGAAAATTGGTTTCAATGATGAAGAGAGATTTCATACTTGTTGGGACATCGATTTTCTTCGATGGTATCATAGTGGAAGCATTAGAAGATGAGCCACCACCATGACTCTTCTTCTTTCTCTTCTGGGTCGGACCCTTCTGAGAACCTTACTTCTAACCATGCTTTCCTTTTACTTGTGCAACTATTAGACTGCCATAGGGGCTATCTTTCTTCATTACGTCTTCTGTGACTTTAATGGAGCCAATAGCCCAACGTTAGTATAGTCAACTTTTCTCATGTTGTATGTGACCATAAATATATTGAAAACCTTAGGGAGTGATAGCAAAATGAAGTCAACCTGCATATCTGCATCCATCTCAGCCCCTAGGATTTCCAACTCAGAAAGGTATCCAAACATTTTAAGTACATGTTCTCTGACAGAAGTCTCTTCCTGCATCTTGCAATGAATAAGCTCTTTCATGATATTATAACTCTGTGTAGTTCACAACACCGAACATTTCTCTCAACTTCATCATAGTGTCTGGGCAAGTATTCATGTCCATATGTTGCTTCTGATGTGCATTGGATAACGAACCCAAAATATAACAACTTGCCAAAATATGATCTTCATCCTATTTTCATTGGATTTAATTTCTTCCAGTGGTTGTGGGTCTGTGTACTTATCCTTGGATAACAAATAAGAGATGCACTCTGCAAATATGATAAGCTCCAAATTTCGGATCCAATCCGAGTATTTTGGTGCGGTCAACTGATTGACCTCCATGAGCTTGCTAAGTGGGTTCATATACTTCATTTCTAAAATTAAGAATGCACTATATAATTATATATTCAATTGAAATCCTTTGATTAAGGAATTTTTAATCAAATTAGTCTTGCCCTCTCAACTTTGAAGGTTCATTCCCTTAATCATTTCAAAGCAAGAGATATACTTACCGTTATATCTCTAGCAAGAACTGGATCTCCTTCTTACCTTTGTAACATCCCAATAATATGATAACTTGCAACTCAGATAAAAAGAAGCGGGAACACATTCTACCTTATAAGTCCAACTTGCATTTTCCCAATTTGATCTTTAACACTTGGACCCACCACCCTTAAGGTGATGTTGATGCGTCGTTAATCGAACCAACAGTCAACAGGATTAGAACTTGCTATATGCAATCCAATATCACCCCAATAATATGAGGACTCGATATTGGGGTCACTGTGTATATGGACTTACTCTTTTGAGAAGAAAAGAGCCTGATCCAGATGCGTTTGTATGCAGGAGCTATCACTTCAGATAGGTGTCTCCTACATATAATCCCTGGCGATGGAACATTTCGACTTGACGGGAGACCATGGATGTCACTCATGTGATCCTCCACCTCATATTCGAATTCTAATTAATTATCATGAATCATATTCACATAATAAATTCTTCATAGGTAATACATCTCTATTTATAATAAAGTGTTTTAATTGGATATAATTGATTTAATCCTATTAAATCAAATATGAATCCAATTCAATCAACCAAAAACTTGATTATTACTTGAAAGATGGTTTTATCTCAAAAATACGTATTATTAAAATTTTTATAATTATAAAAATACACCATGATTTCTTCTAACATTATATTTTTTACCCCTTGTCATAGCCAGTACCGCCAGGAGTGAGACAAATTGCTCACGGAGCAACATGCTACCCCAACACTCCCAGACAAGACACTGTATCTGCCTCAGGTCAGGATAATTAAATTTATTCATTTTTCATTTGATATGATAATAAGTCTTTCAGCATAAGTTATACAATGTAATAATAATTAAAACCATTTTGATTAATATTATAAGGATATTTGCTAAACATATCCCCAATCCAAATCAAGTAACGAAGTTTACATTAGGGTTTTCATGAAACACTCATTCAATGATGATTGATGTTTAATCAATTATTTCCATAAATAAATACTAATAATAAATTAATCATGTCAAATTCTCAATTTTCTTGATTGACATTAATGACAAGTAAATGAAAAAAGAGATCTTGATGATCCAATCATCATCCGATCCATCTCCACTAAATATGGAATATCTAGGGCAAACGGAGTCGAAATCATGCGAAATAAAATCGTATGGTTCTCTAGTTTGATCCTCTACTTACTTAAATCTTTTATTTCATGTTTTACGATAGGAAAATAATAAGAATAAATAGTTTGTTACCGATCTGTGAATACATGCAAAATATTTTTCAAAGCGGGAATTATTTGAATCAATTTTATGATAATTTTAGACCAATTAAAGGATAATGTTTTTTAGAAATATTTAAACATTTAAAATAAATTTCATAAAGAAAAAACCACATCCAAAAAGTGCATAAAAATATGTTTCTATTTCATCAAAAATTGATTTGAATCTTGCATCCAATGCAGAAAACAATGATTCCCGCGCATCGAAAACATGAACCATGATCGCCTAGGGCTTTGTATCACATCCAAGACTTGACTAAGACTCTTATGCCACTTTAAGTATATGGAAGGACCCTTAATCACATCACAGAAGTGTGAGGATCGCATCATATACGATCGAGAGCGACTAGTCGCACTAGTTGCTCAGTGCAGCGGAATTTAAAAAATTTAATCCACAAACCACATGATCCAAGAACACTTATCGCATCTTTTCATATAACCACATTATATAAAAGAATACCTCTTGTATCATGGTTGCGATCGAGTCTCTAAACAAAGAGACCTCCTGACTCATGTCCTATCTGTCGAAGGAGACACTTGCGAGCGCGGAGATGAATTGTGTGCTTCTCGCAATCCAAGAAGTTGATCCAAGCGATGGATCATCTGATCTCATCTCACAAGATCAAACGTCTTCTTCACGATCGTGGCACATCGAAGGAGATGGATATCCACAAGTAGTCGAGGCAGCAGCACAATAGTGATGCGATGGCGGTGACGACCTCCTCTCTAGGGTTAGAGTGAAAGGCCACCCAAGATAGAGAGAGGATGGAATGAGAATGAAAGAGAGAGCAATAGTTGATGTAACTTGAAAAGAAAGGGGTGCCTCTTCTTATATAATATTTTGGGAGTCCATGGATCTCAATCCACGGGCAACATAAAATCAATGGATCGGATTGATTTGTATTTTTTCAATGGCAATGATTTTATTGTAAAAACACAACAAAATTAAATTTAATTAAAATAAATATATATATTTAATAATCAATATAAACTAATTTGAAATTAATCAATTATCCTTGGAGATAATTGGGAAGGAGGGAAACATCCTACCATAATAAGGGGGGATGGCCACCCAATTAAATTAAGACTTGATGGTCGTCCACCACCTTTTGTTGTTGGATGGCTGTTGGCACAAAATATTGTGGGATGGAAATTGTTAATGGTGAATAAATGTCGTTGTCGTTCCCTAAAATTCTGTGACAACAAAAAAATATTTTTTTATTTTTTTTTATTTTTGCAACTTATTAACCTGTATAGAGGACAGTATCGAACTCAGGGAGGCTACAATTCCCGAGGGTTATTCAGTTAATCAGAAACTAATTAAAATAAAAAAGAAATCTCAAAGGACAACTATCCTTGATTTTTGTGATTTTTTAATTTTTAATTTTTTTAATTTCCAAAAATAACACAAAGCACTATTCATAAGATAAAAAATACGCACACCAACTCTTTTTGTAATATTTCAATTAATCATAATGCCCAAAAAAATCCAGAAAAAAAATATTTTTGGGTTTTAAAAGTTTTGAAATGTTTTTGAGATTTTTTTTGTGGAATTTTCAGATGTTTTTGTATTTTTATAAAAATCAAAAAGTGACAAAATATGAAAATGTGCACAACCTGGACTAATTTACAACTTAAAATATTCTAAGTGCCCAAAACTCCTGTAAATTATTTTTAAGACAAACTAGAAGCAATTATCTACACATTGGAACTGAAATCACAATTTTTAGATTTTTATAGAATATTTTATGATTTTTAGAAGATTTTTTATATTTTTCAATTTTTTGGGTTTTATAAATAATTAATGCATGAAATTTGATAGAAATTAAAAGACAATGAAATACAACTACTCTAATTTTTTTGGAATTTTTTGGAATAATAGTTGAATTTTTATGAATTTTGGAATTTCAGACAGGGAAAAATGACATGTTTTTGATTTTTTTAAAATAATAAATATGGGCAAAATGCAATGAAAACTTTATGCTAAGAAGATAATCACATCAGGAGCATAGCACACTTTTTGCAAGAATTATTGACTAATAAAAATATTTATTTCAATGAAAAACACAAGCAAATTGTTGTTTTGCAGTTCAGGGACTAAAATGTAAATAAGTTTTGTTTTTGCATTAAATAAATAACAAAAATAAAGCATAGGGGAGAAGGCGTAATTTTACCACATATCGTGTGCAAGTCGTGCTTCAGGCTCTCGTAGGGGCGTTTTTGTAATTTCAAAATATTTTAGGGCTGAAGATGCAATTTTCCCTTTTTTTAATCAAAAGCCTCAACCCTAGATGGGTTTGCTTCGTTTCTTCAAAAGCCAAGGAGGATGGCCGCCTGCGCTACCTCCTTCTTCTTCACCACGATTGGCGGGGGCGGCTGATGACCGAAAAATCCATGAAACCAAGATCCGGGTGAAGTAGAAATAAACTCAAGGTCGTTGCAACCCAGATCGAGAGAATCAGTCAACAAGAAAAATTCAAGACCACCAAATATAAAAATCACATAAGTCAAACAAATAGCGGTCTCGCTATTTTATTTTACCTGGTATAGCTACGAGGGTCGAACTCAAGGAGCACGGGTTGGCCGAGACGGCCTACGAAGTAGTCTAAAAGATAAAATAAAGAGAAAAATATTTTTGGTGGATTTGAAAATTTTTTAAATTTTTTTTGTTTTTAATTATATAAGAAAATGTTAGAGAATGTATAAACAAGCAAGTTCAATAATTTATTTAAACACTCAAATATGCTCCAAAAATTGAAATAAAATTATTTTTGTTTTTTTATGTTTTTAAGTGTTTTTGGTAATTTTATGGGGGTTTTATAATTTTTATTTGATTTTCTAAAAATGGAGAAAGAGGAAAACACTGGGTTACTGTGCGGCGAGACTTGAAAGATTAACTAAAAATATATAATTGGTCTCTAAAACTCTGAAGACAATTATTATGAAAAATATATACAAAAAATAAGCTACATAAAAAGAGTTTGCATTTTTTGAATTTTATAGAATTTTAATGATTTTTACAAGATTTTTAGGGTTTTCAATTTTTATGGTTTTTATAAGTCCAAATACCACTAAAATTGGACAGAAGGTAGAAAACAACAAATCTAATTGTCTCTAATTTGTTTAGATTTTTTAGAAAAGTTTTTATATTTTTCATTGATTTTCTTTTTCAAACAGTAACAAAAATACGTGCTTTTGAATTTTTAAAAATAACAAAAAGCCATAAAAATGTCCCAAAAATTAGGGAAATTTTTACACTGTGGAAGGAGCCACGTACCCAAATTTCACTAGATTTGGAGTTTATTTGCTATTTTATTCAACCAATAAAAGAGCTACAGCACACAGGGACCTATTTGCAAGAAAACAAAGTTCGGAGGGCTTAACGGTAATGCGCGCGAAAAACATAAGGTATAAAGTGTAAAATTCCCAAACAATCAGCACATGTTCAAATTAATTCACGCACAGGGCTATAAGTACAAATATTGAAACTAAAATTTCAATTCATAACAAAGCAGAAAACCCAAGCCCATACATGCAAAATGTCCAACATATCACGTGTCGAAGCACGTGTCTCACAAAGGCAGGGACTAAAATGCAAATAAAATAAACATAAAGTCCCGGATGCAAATTATCCAAAATAAAAACAACGCACTAAAATATTTACAAGATTATTCTATAAATGCAGAAAGAGAAGGGCACTAAGTGAAATTACCCCATTATTAATGATCGACGGTCGAGGGTGTGCCACGTTGAGATCTGACAGTGGAGAAACGTGCACGCCTCTTCACTAGATCGACGCTCTGGATGCGATCCTCAGATGGATCTAGGGCTGGAGGCGCTCCACGGATGGATGGCTCAGATCTGATCTGGCGGAGGAGGGTCGATCGGACGGTAACTGGACGTCCTCCAAGAACACTTCACCGGCGAAGTTCGCTGGCCCAATGCGCATGGTGGAGGTGTCCTCTGGAGCTGCTGAGATGTGAAAAAGAAGGCCCACGCTGGTCCGCAGCTGGTGGATAGCTCCGATGATTGTAAGGAGCTCCGGAGAGCTCCGGCGACGAAGGTGGCTCGAACCGGCTTTGCTCGAGTGACTCGGCCTCCAGACGAGGTCGATTTGACCTATAAGCGGCATAGAATGAAACCTGGGTCGAGGGCAAAGTGCCTCGACCTGTTAGCGAGCGAAGGGGTAGTCGGAATGAGGCGGAACGAGGGTCTCCAGCGAGGCGACGGCGGAGGAGACCCGAGCCTTGGTTTCGGGGTGAACCAAGGTGATCGGAGGTGCTTTGAAGGTGTAGGGGAGTCTCTGAAGGTGAATCGAGGGTCGGTCGATCATATGGGTGGACGGATCGGAGTGAATCGGTCGGCGAAGGCCGGCGGTGCAAAGTGGGCGAATCTGAAATTATCTTAACCTAGGAAGTTTCGAGGGTACCTGATGGCTGAGGTCGACTGTGTTGGGGCTCAGGAAGCTCCTAGGGTCGTCGCCTCGATGGCTCGTCGGGGCCAGAGGCTCGAGCTCGCTTGGCGGCGGAGCACGGCAACGAAACCACCGGATCAGTGGCTACAACTCTTCCCTCCTCGTTGCGACACTCTCCTCCGATAGTTGTCACTCTAGGGAGAGGAATGGAGGCTCGTGGGAATGGAAGACGAAGGCCAAAGATGAGGCTAATGGCGGGGGAATAATATGATATATGCTCGTAGGGGTCTGGCAAGATGGTGGTCAGGCGAGAGATTCAGAGCTCGGATCCCTAGGCAAATCCTCGGGCGTGGGTCAGGGATGGATCAAGTGTAATCAGGACCCGGGGTTTGGATGATTAGTGATCGGATCATGCCTGGAAAAATAGGCAAAATCGGGCACTCAAACACGGATCCGGGTCGAGTGGTCCAGGGGGGG
This sequence comes from Ottelia alismoides, assembly GCA_037367405.1. Taxonomy (NCBI): domain Eukaryota; kingdom Viridiplantae; phylum Streptophyta; class Magnoliopsida; order Alismatales; family Hydrocharitaceae; genus Ottelia; species Ottelia alismoides. The sequence continues at coordinate 265,251 of JAZKJV010007615.1, read as the reverse complement.
ATTGACCGGGGATCAACATCCCCCGTGGACCAATCAGAAGCTGCCATTTATTAAACATTTGAAAATTCATTTTAAATTAGTAAACGATTTTATTTCAAAAAAGCTTGAACATGAAAAATGTTTATTATTTTTCAAATTATTTTTTTGTCATTCTTATTTATTTTTTTGAAAAATAAATAACGTATTTACATTATATTATTATATATAGGTATATATACATATGTATTTTTCATTTTTATTTTTAATTGTTTATTTTTGTATAATTATTCCAATTTTATATTTTATTTATTTACAACATAAAATTTGGGATAAAAAGGTATTTTTATTTTATTTTTATGATTTATTTACATTAGTTAAATAAATAGATCTATATACATTTGTACATGATATATATACAAGGTGGGACATGAATTTTTATTATTTTTATTTTTATTTTTATGATTTTTATTTTATTTTTATAAATATGTACAAGGAAAATAAGATTATTTATATACATAGAGTTATGTACACTATGATTGACCTTATCTCTCTCTACTTGGTTTCTTTTGCGGTCAGGCTCATGCTGAGCCTTCCCTTGGGATTAGGTCACTCAATATTTATTCTAAATATTTCCCTCTTTTTCTTGTGTTTCTTTATTCCTTTATTTTTACACAAAAGCAAGCTTATTATGCATAAATACATGATGCATGCATTTTGATAATTTGTTGTATTTACAGGTATTTACATGGCATTTTGCTGAGTTTTCTAGCTAAAATAAAGGAATTAAAGAGTGATGAATGGGGATTCATCACCCCCCCCCAATACTTTACTTTTGATAGTCCCTTAGCAAACACTTATTTGAAAAAGAAGTTCAAAAGAGAAAGAAAAAGAGAGGAAATCAAGGTTGATTATTAAACTTTCCTTCATTAAATTGAAATATGGAGCTCAGTCAGACCTTTGGATTATTAATTTGTCGGAACCTCATTTGGACTTAAGCTTAAAACTTAACAACCTCTCAGTTCCACCAATCTATGGTCAAGACTCCTCAATAAACCAGATCAGAACAAGTCTACATACACAAACTCTAATGACCATGAATCTTTCCTTGTACTGTGTAAGTGATATGTAGCTCCCCACCTCAGAAGTAATAAAGAAACAACCTTCCCCAACCTGGTAACTCTAATGCCTCGGTCTAGCAACTCTTTCCTAGAGAAGCGGGGTATTCCCTTCTAAGTTCAAGTGCAACCGGCTCAAGAAGAGGGGGAAGAAGAGAATGGACATGACTAGTGTAGCCATGTATCCTTGGGAGCTCTAACCAGTGTAGCTGAGTCTCCCACTGCAAGCTTCATGAGATGGTCATGTATAACATAAGCTTTTGCTTTATTTGACTATATACACTCTGGTGGGATTATTAAATTTTCAATCCGATTTTTTTGGAGTTCTTTTCTTTTTGCACATTTTTTTCATGTGCATCTGTACAACATATCTACATGGTGCAGCATATATATATATATATATATATATATATATATATATATATATATATATAAAAGGAGTTTTTCCTCTTGAGCCAGTAGACTATCCCTCTTTTGAAGCTTTATTGCAACCCACGGCTTCTGTCTTTAGACTTCATAACCACCAGATCAAGTTGAGACGCACTTCCTTCACTATAAGAAGAAGAGAGGTTCCTCCTAGAAGTACTACCCTCATATGCTACCCCAAGCCAAAGGAAACTGCATCCTCACCACCTCATTCGTGGAGAGCTATGTGTAAAGTGTTGATGTAAGTAAAGCCATTGTCTCTGAGAGTCATGTGTGTGTTGTTAAGTGCTCTACTTAGGCTCATCAAGATGACATATGCTCATAGCCTAGTGGACTCAAAGAATTAAATCCCAATAGACCTGAAAAGTCTCAATCCCAAGCCCTAGAAGGTTCCTCTTATTATTAGGTGGATTAAGGTCTTAACCAAGCTCCATTTGTCAATTTAACTCCAGGCCACTTTAAATGTCAACTATGATTTGGAAAAACTGTGCAAGTATTTTCAAAGATGCAATTTTACAAATATTTACAATTGTGCAAAATTTTTGAAAAATGTTTGAAAACATGGATGTATGCATGAATGAGAAGTTTTATAAAATATTTACAAAAATTTACACAAGGTTTTTGCAAACTTTTTTGTTTTTCAAAACAGTTCATAAAAAATTTATACTATATACATAATTTTGATAGGAAAATATTTACAAGCTATTTACACAAAAAGATTTTACAATCATTTGTACAAAAATAATTTTTATAAATCAATAGGTATGTGCAAGGGAAATTTTTAAATTTTTATGGATTTTTAGCCATTTTTATTTATTAACACACTCACAAAAAGTATGAGTTATGGCTAAAGTATACATGAAATATATACTACACCCCCCTATACTTAGCTCGAACGATGTCCTCAGAGTGATCAATAGCGATGAAGAAGACATAACTCGTGCTTAGTATAGGGAAGTGAAAAGGAATGGTATGTACAATGATGAATCAAAGAATAGAATGAAGAGGACTCGGTGTTTCCCCCTATACTTAGGATCAAGTAATCATAAGTATAGCAAGCTGTATATGAAGGGAAATCCGAGTGGACGGATGTACAGGGTCTACCCCCTATACTTTAGGGTGAAATATCCCTACGTATAGGAAGCAAAACAAAGGTAGAAAGAATTAATAAAATACCCGAGAGTCCTACACCCCCCCATACTTAGGGTAAAGTACACCCTAAGTATAGCATAATCATAAGATGAGAAAAGGGGTGTGGGACTAAAGAATAGAGTGATATGGAAAACTAAATCTATACAAGTCGGAAGAACAGTGATAATCAGGGGTGAGATGCAATAGATGTGAGTCAAGAGACCACATCTCACGCAAAGTGAATCGGGACAACGTCAACGACATGCGGCTCATGATTTAGATATGGCTTGAGTCGCTGGCCGTTAACACGAAAGGTAGCATCAGAAGAAAACTCAAATATATCAATACTCCCGTTGTCATATACCTTTCTAACCAAATAAGGTCCCTTCCATTGGCTCTGTAGCTTCCCTGGAAATAGACGGAGCCTAGCATCAAACAACCATACTCTCTATCCTGGCTCGAACTGGTTGTGGCTGATATGAGAATCATGCTCCTCCTTCACTCTCTCATTATAATGTAGGCTGTTTGAAAAGGTTGTATCACGTAGCTCCTCCAGGGCTGCTAACTCTGCCCTCCTCTGATCTCCTACACTCTCTGGATCCAAAAGTATATCTGTAACAGCCCAAAGTGACCTATGTCTCAGCTCAACAGGTAAATGGCACGGCTTGCCATAAACGAGGCGAAAGGGAGATGTACCCAAAGGAGTCTTGAAAGACGTCCTATATGCCCACAAGACCGAGTCCAAAAGCTATGACCAATCCTTTCGATCATGGCGGACGACTTTCTGCAATATGTTCTTGATCTCCCTGTTCGACACTTCAGCAAGACCATTCGTCTGAGGGTGGTATGGATTGGCAACTCGATGGTCTATGCTGAACTCGCTAGCAAGGGCCTTTACCTTATCGTTGACGAAATGAGACCCCCCTCAGATATCAACACTTGAGGTACCCCGAACCGTGAAATGATATTCTTCCTCAAAAATCTGCAAACAGTCCTAGCATCTGTGGTTAGGGCGGGGATGGACTCAACCCAACGACTCACATAATCCACGGCCAACAGAATGTACTCGAATCCCTGACTCTTAGGGAATGGACCCATGAAATCGATGCCACATGCCTCAAAAACCTCACAGAAGTGCATGGGCTTCATCGGCATCATATCACGCTATCCACAAGTTCCCATCCTCTGACCGTCAGTACACGTCTTCACGGACTCAGCAGAGTCCTTGAAGAGAGTAGGCCACCATAGGTCGGATTGGAGCACTTTCTGTGCCGTTCTCCTCCCTGAGTGATGTCCTCCTAACTCAAGCTTGTGGCAGTAAGGACGTTGTGGTGCTCCTCCTAAGGAATGCACCGACGCCAGATACTATCCCCTCCCTCATGGTAAAGGACGGGATCCTCCCAATGGTAAAACTTGGCCTTCACGAGGAAGGTCTCAAGTTTCTGCCTTGGCCAATCTTGTGGAACTTTCTTGGCGACGAGATAGTTCACAATATTGGCATACCATGGGAGAGAGGAGATAGAAAGGATCGCCTCATCTGGGAAGGTCTCATAGATAGGCTCAGTCTGCTCAGAATCCTCAAGATACTCCAACCGGGAGAGATGATCCACCACCACATTCTTGACTCCAAGCTTATCCTTAATCTCTATATCAAACTCCTGGAGTAGAAGGATCCATCTGGTCAATCTATCCTTGGCATCCATCTTTGCCATGAGGTACCTGATGGAGGTATGATCAGTATAAATAGTTACTCTAGATCCAATGATGTAAGATCAGAACTTATCTAGGGCAAAAACTACGGCTAGCATCTCCTTCTCAGTGGCGGTATAGTTCCACTGCGCGGCATCCAATGTATGGCTAGCGTAGTGAATAGCAAATGGGACTCCATCCCTCCTCTGTCCCAGCACGTCCCCCACAGCAAAATCGGAGGTGTCCGTCATGATCTCGAATGGGAGAGACCAATCAGGTGGCTGGAGGACAGGAGCCTCTACAACTCAACTCTTGAGTGTCTCAAACGACGATAGACACTTATCATCCACAAGGAACTCGGCATCTTTCATCAGCAGATCAGTCAACGGTTGGGCAATCCTACTAAAATCATGAATGAAGCGCTTGTAGAAACCGACGTGCCCTAGAAAAGACCGTAACTGCCGCAAGTTGGACGGTGGATTGAGTTTTGTAATGACATCTACCTTGGCTAGATCAACCTCCATGCCCCTGTTGAAGATGATATGGCCAATCACCGTCCCCTGGGTCACCATGAAGTGACTCTTCTCCCAAGACAACACAAGGTGCACCTCAATGCATCGTTGAAGGACTCGGTCTAGGCAGTCAAGGCAAGAATCGAATCCGTCGCCATAGACCGAGAAATCATCCATGAAGACCTCCAAGCACTCCCCCACCATGTCCGAAAAGATGGACAGCAAGCATTTCTGGAATGTCGCCGGAGCGTTGCACAATCCAAATGGCATGCGTCTGAAAGCATATGTCCCGAAGGGACAGGTGAAGGTAGTCTTGTCTTGGTCCTCAGGCACGATGGCCACCTGATTATAGCCGGAGTACCCATTTAAGAAACAGTAATGGCTCTTTCCTGCCAGCCTCTCAATAATCTGATCAATAAAGGGCAGGGGAAATGATCCTTCTTGGTGGCTTGGTTCAATCATTTGTAGTCCACACACACCCGCCAAGAAGTGGGTACCCGGGAAGCGATCTCCTCTCCATACTCACTGACAACTGTGGTGATGCCCATCTTCTTGGCACCACATGCAATGGACTGACCCACTTGGAGTCGGAGAAGGGGTAGATAAAATCAGCGCTCCACCATTTCGAGATCTCCTTCATGACAACCTCTTGAAGAATCGGGTTCAGTCGTCGCTAGAACTCACGCGACGGCTTTGCCTCCTCCTCAAGATAGATATGGTGGGAGCACAGAGCCGGACTTATCCCCTGGAGATCGGCTACACTCCATCCTATCGCCTTGTGGTTCTTTTCAAGAACCCTCATCAGACGGGATTCTTGCTCTCCAATCAAATCAGCGGAGATATGACTGGGTACACCTCATGCTCACCCACAAGGAACCTATACTTCAGCGGCGACGGTAGCGGCTTCAGCTCTGGACAAGTAGGTGCTGGCGGATCTGGCCTCTGAAAAGTCTGAGTGAATGCTGCCAAATCTGCATGGGAGAATGAGAAGTCTCGCTCACAAACTGGATCTGAAGAAGGCTGCTCTATTGGGTTGTCTCTGCTCTGCACGGAATCAACCTCCTCCCTAGCTATAGGCTCAGTAGAAGTCAGACATGGTGTCAAATCATCGAACTCTGCCCAATCACTATCTGACTCCGAGGGATCTGTATCATACTCACAAAAATCTGTCTCGCGGTCGGGAATCGGATCTGCGGCCTGTAAAGTATCCTAGACCAGGAATGCGCTCTCCAAGCTCTCCTCTGCTGGCGTCTCTGCATCAACGAACTCTGAAGGTGAGAGGATGGCCTGTGTGACTAGATCTTCCCAAACTGCCTCGTCATCTATAATCACAAAATCGTAGTCCTGGTGGATGTCTCGCCCTGCCTCTGTCATCTACTCTGAATCGGAAGTCGGCTCTGACCAAGCTGAATCTCTGGCTCTAGTATCCTCGACCGTCTCTATTTGTATACTCTCGCCCTCAACGCGAAAGTATACCTTCTCGCTATCATGGTCAGACACTGCCTTGGCTGTGGCCAAGAACGGGCGTCCTAGAATGATCGGGGTATCGGTCACGGACTCAGGGATCTCCATGTCCAACACAACGAAGTCCACGAGGAATTTCAGGCCCTGAATTGTGACAACAACATCCTTCAGCAACCCCTTCGGCCTCTTGACAGATCGATCAGCAAACTGAAGGACCGTCCTGCTCTGTTGGAGAGTGCCCAACTCGAAGCGGTCGAGAAGGGATGCCGGAAGTAGGTTGATCGAAGAACCGTTGTCTAATAGAGTGCAGTCGAACCTCTGCTCATGAATGTGGCATCTGACATACGGGGCACCTGCATCTGGCCTCTTGGCAGGCAGACGGTTCTATATCGTGAAACACGTGGCACGAGTAAGCACATGGATCTCAGACTGATGGTTCTTCCTATTCCTCCTAACTGTGGTCCTGTCTCTGAGTGATCTCTGGAGTAGAGGTATGTGCTCCAAGTCCTCCTGAAGAGTCATTTGTATATGGAATCTATCTATCATCTGCTGGCTGAACTCTACCTGGTGGTTCTTTTTCTGATTTTCTATTTTCTTCCCCTTTGCCATGTGAAGTGCTTGTGGAAAGGGGATCACAGCGTCCTTCTCAGATGTAGGACTAGGAGAGGGTCCGGCATGCTCATGAACAGCAGAATCCACACAAACATCATCAATCAACACATGTGGATCTGAAAATAACAAACCCTTTCCTTTATTTCCAGAAACGTCCTGAGATACATGTACAGACGGAAAGACAATAAGACTAGCAGAAGTAGAAATGGTGGCCTCAGTACCACCCTCGGCATGTGGACTCGCGGCATCAGTACCGCGCTCTAGCTCAGCAACTGTCGTGGTGGCATCAGTACCACCTCCTCCATCTAGTGAAATGACGGCCTCAGTACCGTCGGCTGGATCATCATCCATGGCGACGTCAGCACCACCGTCATCGTCTTTCGCAGCCTCAGTACCGCGCTCCTCCTTGTCTGGTGCTCCTGGAGTGGCGTGGGGTCGTCGCTCAGACGAGGCGCCGCCTGCTGGCATCCTACCGCTCCTAAGTGTAACAAAATCTGCATCAAACATGTATTTCGACATATCACCAAGTGAAGCACTAGGAGTGGTAATCTCAATGAACTCTACCTGCTCAGACTTCCTCTTCATGTTGTTCGGGTTTGGCTCAATCTGGGCAAGAATGGCGGCCTTCCCTCTCACGATCTCCGCATCTCCTGGAGGAACTCATCCATCTCACGTCGGAAAGTGGCCTGCTGCTCGGTCATGAGGCGGACCAGATCATCCAAGGTGGGGTTCTCATAGGCTGGCCCATGAGAACCTTACAGGTGGCCTCACTGGTAGTGAGGCTGCTGCGGCTGGTGTGGTTGAGAGGGATACTGCAGATGATACTGCTGAGGCTGCTCTCACCTCCAAGGCTATCCCTGTTGATAGGGACGAGGACCGTACTACGGCGGTGGATGAGATGACTGCTGCTGGGGTACTGGGGGCTGTTGGTGCTGCTCTCGCTGATGGTCGTACTGGCCACCCTGAACTGGAGGTTGCTGCTAGGAACTGGTGCCTCCGGCCGACCAACGGAATCCGGGATGGTCTCGTCGGATACCGGGCTGGGGTCGGTTGTACCAAATCCCGTTGATATTCATCAACGGCTCCGGCTCGTAGGGGGTAGCGAGAGTACTACCAGGGGCTGATCCGGCTGGTAGACCACCATCTGAGTGTCTGGAGATGGTGGTGGCTGGTAGTATGGTTGTGGCTGTTGGTACGGCTCCGCTTGTACAAGGTGAACCTGTCTAGGCTGACTAGAGTGCTGGGACGAGCTGCCACTGCTGCTCGGATCTCCTCATGACTAAAGACGTGGCTGAGAAGCCGTCTGTGCCTCCTGGAGACACATGACCTGTGTCTTCAGATCACTCAGCATCTGTGCCATCTGATCCATCTGCGTGATGCCCTGGCACTGCTTCTTCTCTATCAGCTCGATCCCGTCCAGCTTCTCGCTGATGATGCCCTTGTCTGCGGCTGTGGATTCCACCTGTGCAGCTGTCGCGGACGAAGTTGAAGGACCGGCATCGTCTCGTGCTATCCTCTGGTACTGCACGGTTTGTGGCTGGGGGCGTCCCTGAGTGTAGAGTCGGGTCTGGGACAATACTATGTAGTTCTCGACCATCTCCTCGTAGATGGCCCAGACCTGATCCTCATCCTTGGAGAAGTAGGAACCACCACAAGAAGCATTCACCAGGCCCTGCATCTCTGGTGTCAACCCGCATAAGAAGCTCTGAAATAGGTTCGTCTTCGTGATATCGTGGTGCGGTCATCGGTCGGTCAGCTCTCGAAACCTCTCCTATGCCTCGTGAAACTGCTCATTGGGGAGCATGAAGAAGTTGCTAATCAGGGCCCTCGCTGCGTTGGTCCTCCCGAGTGGATAGTACTTGTTCAAGTACTCGGTGCGGAGCTGCTCCCATGTGTAAACAAATCTCCCTAAGTGCTTCAACCAGTTGGCTACTCTGTCAACGAGGGAGAAGGGAAAAGCAATCATATTGATGGTGTCCTCGCCCACCTGACGATCGTGGACTGTACTGCAGATCATCTCGAACTCCTGTAGATGTAGACGGGGCTCCTCAGTGGAGAGCCCATGGAAGCGGGAGAGAAGCTGAAGTGTGTTAGGGGGGAACTTGAAGTCCCCCACGATCGTCGGAAGAATCACCCACCAGTGTGTCAGTGTCGATCCGGGGTTGTGCAACTCCCACATCAGCCTCGGCTCTGCTGTTGTTGCCGGCTGCTCTGGCTCATCTGGCTGATCTGGGCCTCTCCGTCCCTCAGCTCGTGGCTGCTCCCGTGCGGTCCTCAGCCGCTCCATCTCTCTCCTCATCTCCACCATGAAAGCTCCCTGATCACGGATCTGTTGTTTCATGGTCTCAAGGGAATCTAACATGGTGGTGTTAATCGCACCCTGGTCTAGAACGTAAGTGGTTGTCTCAGGCCTCTGTCCCTCGGTGCGCTCCTCGTTGCTAGCCATGGTCTCTACAAAGGCAAAAGACCCAAACTCAGGTGCCGATAAATCATATGTCTGTTGTCTTACATCTAACACTGATATCTCAGGACTGGAAGAAGGGGGGTCAAGGGGGAACAGGGCAGAATCGAACTCGGGTTCGGAGAGCGGGTCTCGGCTCTCACGAACCTGTTGGAAATGCGAGCCCACGGCGAGCCATTATGCAATAAATGTTATTGCAATTCACTCCTTAATCTGAAATGAAGAATACATAATTTGCATAATAGGTCCCTTAGTACAATTAGGGTTATGTACCATGGCCATCTTAACGATCATACAGCTGTTGATTCAATTATTGAATCATAGAGGCTGGTGCTTAGATGAATATCTAAAGAGTTAGATTGAGGACTCATCAAGCACCGTCAGATGATTGTTAAGAGATGATCTCCAGCCTGAGTAGGAGATGGCAATCCTTATCTCTGAAGGCTGATATCTGACAAACCTCTTGATGCAGGTCCTCTGCATAGGAATAGAGATTCGGAGGTGTCAGATTAGTTAGGTCAAAGAGTTGACTTAACGAGATCGAGATAACCAAAGTCCTATATCATATGCTGTCATGATATAGGCACGCATCCTCTGACCGGAGACAGATGTGTTGCTATATGTCTAAGTATGTACATTTGGCAGACCAATAGGTTGATGACCTAATCAAGGTCTATACACCGGCGCGCTGGTGTGCATATAAGGACATATGAGTAATACGATCTCTCAAAGGGATCATACAGGTTCAGTTACTGAACCGGAAGACATGAGCTCACTCATGAGATATTGGGAAGAATCAAATTCCGTGCGCACGGTCGTCTCGCTTTGGAAGCTTGACTGAATTTGTAGGTTTGATATATACTTTTGGAAAGTATATGATCAAGACCTAGGTATGATATATGCTTTTGGAAAGTATATGATCGGTACCGACTCCCAATGATCGAATGAGAAACTTACTGATAAAACCATGAAGTAGACAGTATAAAGTTGATCGAATACTTCGGGTTTAGTCTGAGTCTTCCAGTATGCAGGATGTACAGGTATTGGGAATACCTGAGGGTGATGTGATCATAAACGATTGTATAACCATGACGCTTCCATTCCTAGGGAGTGATGAAACGGGTCTGGATTTTAGTGACTCCTCTCAGTAGAGAAGTGATCTGATCTTGGTCCAAGTATTGGACATTGATCTGAATGTGATTCAGATACAATGAGAAGATTAGATTTACGGTCTTGATTTAATCAAGCATCTATGGGAGGCCCGCGATCTGGATTTGAGATACGATCTCAATATCCATGTCACTATATGTGGAACAATACAATCGCCCTGTCCTTATCTCCAAGTATCTGCGGAGAAAGCGCATTATCCTTGAAGGAGTTCATGGATAATTCTATTGTTGATATATGTATCCGAGCATTGAGAAAAATGGATAATTAAATGTGATTTAATTATCATGAGTAATATGAATTTGATTCATATTATAAAGAGAGTTATCTTAGATAATTAAATGAGATTTAATTATCAAAGATGTAAATAATGTGAATGTGATTCATATTATTTGGACACAAGAGAATAGAGATCCAAGATGATTAAATATGATTTAATTATCATGGATATGAATAATGTGGATAGCAATATCCATATTAGTCATATATATTATAAATGTGATTTATAATATATAAGAGAGAGCTATTTGTAATTTACATTTGTTAATTAAATGTTAATGTGAATTGGATTCACATTGGACATCAAATTGAAAATGTAATTTACATTTTGTTTTGGGTTGTGAATGTGATTCATAATTTTCAATGGCATGATTGCAATGTTCACAAAATAAATTGGATTTATTTTTTGTGAAATAATTTGCAACAAAAGTTGTTGCAAATAATGGAGATTACATAAAAGGTGAAATAGCCACCTTCCTAATGGAGGAGGGTGGACGGCCACCACTCCCATTAGGAAAGGGAGGCCGTCCCCCCTCTCCACATGGAAGGAGGCTTTCTCTCCTTTCATTATCTCCATGTATTGATGATTTAATTTTGTAATTAAATTGTGTTGATTTATCAACATATATTTAAATTAAATTAAATTAATTGTTGTTGTGTTTTTAGCAACAAATCATGACCATTGAAAGAAACACAAATTGATGTGGACCATTGGATTTGTGTTGACACATGGATTGAGATCCATGGATCCCAAAACCCTATAAAAGGAGAGGCACCCCATTGCTCTTCTTGACACATAAGTTGAGGCAACAAATCTTTCTCTCTCTCTCATTCTCTCTACACGTCCTCTCTCCATCTCTCTCATGTGGCCGTCCACCATGGATGCCCTAGAGAGGTTCTCCATCGCCGCGGCATCGTCGTTGTGCTGCCCGATGGTTTGCTCGTGGATATCCGTCTCCTTCGGTGCGCCCCGCTCGTGAAGAAGACATCGGATCTCGTGTGTCGAGATCAGGAGATCCGCCGCTTGGATCATCAACATGGATTGCGAGAAGCACGCGGTTCATCCCCGCGCTCGCAAGCGTCTCCTCCGACGGATCGGACTTGAGACAGGAGGTCTCTTCGTTTAGAGACTTGATCGCAACCACGCTTCAAGAGGTAAACCTAATACTTGTTTGTGGTTTAGACGAAACGATCCGAGAAGTGTTCTTGGATCATGTGGTTTCGTCGCAAGAAAATTTTTTTAATTTCCGCTGCATAGAACAACTAGTGCGACTAGTCGTTCTTCGTCGTATTCGATGCGACGCTCACGCTTTCGTGATGCGCTTGAGGATCTAACCATATCCTTCAAGTGGTATCAGAGCCTTAGGTTGGTGGTTTTGGATACGATCCATAAACCGAGGACGACTTGGGTTCATTAGGGTTTGCGAAAGTTTTCTTGCATTTCATTTTCGCATCTCTGTTTTGATATTATTTTCGGCACTGTTTAAATTGTTTAAACACGAAAATAATATTTAGATTTTATTCCCCATTAAATAAGGAAACCGTAGGATCTGAGTTTGCGTGATTTCGATTCCGTTTGCTCCAGATATGCTCATTTTAGTGAACATGTATCCACTGTTTCGGGGACTGCGGATCATGACGTAATTAAGATGTTAATTGCGGATTTGAAACGCCTTGAAATGCGTGAAAATCACTTGGGTTCTGTTGTAAATCAAGTTAGCAAACTTTAGAAATTTACTTTGCTTAATTTGGATTTAAATTGATTGAGATATGATATTTTTAGTAAGTGAGGGTCACTGCTGAAAATACTTTCCTAATCAAGAATCTAGTGATTGTCGTTTAATTAATTAGTGAAATTAAATTGTTTAATTTCCTGGAATAATTATGCATAAATATTTGTGAAATATTTAATGATAATTATGTCCTTAAATGACTTTGCCCTAACCAACAAATGATTAGATGTGATCTAGATCAAGATTGGTTACATGATCTACATGATCAACATTCCAACAAACATGTTGCTTGAATAGAACTTGGGATTTGTTTAGCAAATCTCATTATAATGTTAATCAAAAATGTTTTGATTATTACTATATGGTACAATTTCGGTTGAAGAACCGATGATCATCTCAAGTACAAATTAATCAATTTGGCATTATCCTTTCCCGAGGCGGATATGGTGCCTAGTCGGAGAGCATTGGGGTTGCGGGTTGCAACGTATGTGGTCCGTCCCACTCTCGTCGGTACTGGCCATGACAGCGGGTAGGGCCGGGATAATATCCGAGGGATTAAGATGTATTTTTTCTAATTATTAAAATTCGAAATAATACGTATTTGAGATAATACCATTATTCAAGTAACTATTAAAATGTTTGTTAGATATTAATTGGATCATTAATTTAATATGATTAGATTAATTGGAATCCAATTAAGATTGAAATACTCTAATATTATTAGAGTTAATAATTCCCTTGGAAGAATTAATTATGTGAATGTGATTCACGATAATTAATTAAAATTTGAATATGAGGTGGAGGATCACATAAGTGACATCCATGGTCTCCCGTCAAGGCGAAGGGTTCCGTCGCCAGGGATTGTATGTGGGAGACGCCTGTCCGATGTGACAGCTCCTGTATGCAAGCGCATCTGGATCGGACTCTTTGCTTCTCGAAAGAGTAAGGCCGTATACGTAGTGACCCCAATATCGGATCCTCATATTATTGGGGCGATATTGGATTGCGTATAGCGAGTACTATTCCTGTTGACGGTTGATTCAATTAAAGACGGGTCAACATCGCCTTAGGGGTGGTGGGCTCGGGTGTTAAAGACCGAATTGGGAGATTCAAGTTGGACTTGCAAAGCGGAGTGTGTTCCAGCTTCTTTTTTATCCGAGTTGCAGATTCTCATATTATTGGGATGTAACAAAGATAAGGAAGGAGATCCCAGATCTTGTTGAGATATAATGGTAAGAATATCTCTTACATTGAAAGTGATTAAGGGAATGAACTTTCAATGTTGACAAGACAAGACAACTTTGATATAAAAATCCTAAATCAAAGTAAAATATATATATTTATATATTTATGCAAATTTCTTATTTCAGATAATCCTTCATTAAAACCCACTCAATGATATACTCAATAATAACCAGTAAAATATCATGGATTGGACTCATGATCCAGATATTGTACTTGCAGTTGAACACATAATGTATGTGGTTACAATGTGCAAGTTTCCTCATAATAATGAGGAATGACAATTAAATAGATAATAGGACTACAACCCTAGGGTTTGTGTGTCTCTATAGTCTTGATCTCTCATCGGATGTACTTTGGAAGTGACATGTCGATGATGATCGTAATTGTCAAATAATCCTTATAAAATTAATGAAGATATTCTGGCATACATATGTGCTCTTGACATTTAACATGAATGAGATGGTTCACTGCATCATGCAGAATGGTGGCTCTATAAGAGATGATGTATTCAAATTGTTTGAGTACCTACCTGAACCTATGTTTTAAGAGTTTAGATGGATGTAGATGATGAGTGTCATCATTCTACTATCTATACTCTGGTCATTCATGAAGCTTCATAATATTCATATTGTATGAATTTAATAAAGCATGTATAAATGTTGAAATGCTCTTACATAAGAGATCCTTAGTCTTAAGCAATGGTTGCTTATAGATAAAGGGAGCGCAGTGGAAGCATGGGTTGGACCCGAGTAAGAAGTATGGTCAAAGAGTTGACTGTACATCTATGACTTCCATATGTCATCCGAAGAGTTGGATGAATGCCAATACTGCAATAAGTTGATGTGTTGATAGTATGACTATCAAGTCTATTTAGAATCCTTAGAGAAGGACTCAGATGGAGCATCAGATTAATCTACATAAATCATTGATAAGATAAAGTCAAATAATTGTATCTCAATCTTCTGATGACATTTGCAATAGGTTGCATATGTTTTAGAAGACTGGAAAATTTGATCTTAAAGGTTTATAGTTATCCACGTGGATATTGATGCAATTGTTGCAACAATCTCTGTTGGATTGATAGACTTGTTAATTTCAGTGGGAGAATCCTTAGTCTTAGAGAATGTCTCTACGACCTAGATATAAGAATACACTCATTGTTTGTTTCTAAATGTTGGAAATAAACATGAATTCTGAGGTAGAACTATCATAAAGAGTTATGATGGAGATATTTCAGATAGTAATCTAAAATCTAGTGGACTCCACTAAATTAGAAAATTGATGAATGGTTCATTAACATTTCTAAATGCTGAAATTAAAACTTAAGATCAATATGAGGATGAAGATCATTTGACAATGATCTAGCATCAAGCTTTGGACATTTGTTTATTGATTTGATCAATATACTAGTAAGAGATGAAACTTTAGAATGTCTAAAATTTCAAAACTTACATACTTATGAATATCGTATTCAAAGTAAAATGTCCAATACACCCTTCTTAGAGAAAGGTGTAAGATGCCAAGGTATTCAGGATCTCATGCATATTGATGTATGTAGATCATCTATATCATAGTAAACATTATGGATATGTGATATCTGTTGATGATTATGTATGATATGAGATTTCTTCGCTTCACCTAAGAAACCTTTGAAATGTTCAAAGATTTCATTATTTTTGGTTTAAAACCAAAGTTTGAAGGAAGATAAAATGAATTTGATCTAATCTAGGTAGCAAGTACCTGTTAGATAAATTCAAAGAATACCTTATAGAGATATAAATATCATTTCTATCTCAATCCTCCTAACACACCTTAACTCAATAGAGTTATAGGCAGATACAATTGGATCATGTGTGACATGATCTTATCAATGATGAATTTTAGCATAATTATCCCTTAGTTTCCAGGTATATATGTGTAGTAGAGACTACAATGTATATCCTTAATAAGGCTCCATGCAAGATGGAATCTAGCACTTGAGAGTGTTGCTTCATTAGGAAAATAAAGGATGGTATTGGATACCTACTTTATGATCTTGAGATTCTTGAAATATCTCATCTCTGAGAATGTGATTCTTGGAGGTTGAGACTCTTGAGAATCAAGATGAAAATGAAGTGTAGGAACTCATTTAATCTTGAGAAGATAATGAGGCTCCTGAAATTGGAAACTAAAAAGGACAATTAATGATGAAACATTAATACCTCTTCAAATGAGTTTGAGGATGTATTCCATGTGTCAGTTAAGTCTGACAATGATCAGACTTCATGTGATGAAGCTCCTAAGGATCATGACATGGAAAGATGGATTTTAGCAATAAAAGTCTAACGTAGACTTCATATACAAGTGTTGTATATGGACCCTCGAGGATCCACCTATATGGGTAATACCTGTAAAGGTGTAAATGGATCTTCAAGAGAAAGGGAACCTGATGAGAAGGCGGAGACCTTCAAAGCACGGTTCGTAGCCATGAGCTACACATCGGAAGAGAAGACATTGCTTGCGATGAGACTTACTCTTCGGTGACCATGCTTAAAAACATCAGAATATTGCTAATCTTAGCTACACAACTTGACTATTGCATCTTCGAGATGTAAGTCCAGATTGCATTCCTCTATGAATATCTCTCTGAGGATATTCACATGAAGTAGCCCCAGGGCTTCATGGTTGAGGAAAGCAAGGGGTGCAAGATAAGGAATCCATCTAAGGACTCAAATAAGCTTCTTTGAGATGGACCATAAGATTTGATGAAATTATAAATGTTATGATTTCAAATAAAATCTTGATGAGTCATGCGAAGCTTAGTGGGAGTGCCTATGTGTTCATTGCGCTAAACATAG
Organism: Ottelia alismoides; assembly: GCA_037367405.1. Lineage (NCBI taxonomy): Eukaryota > Viridiplantae > Streptophyta > Magnoliopsida > Alismatales > Hydrocharitaceae > Ottelia > Ottelia alismoides. The sequence continues at coordinate 248,601 of JAZKJV010007615.1, read as the reverse complement.
ATGATATCCTGATCATTTAAAATGATATAAGGATAATAATAAGTGTTTTATAATCTGGTTATTCCCTATCTTGAAATATGATTTCAAAGATACCTCTTAGATCTTAGTTCTGAAGTTGTTCAGAAGCCAAGAGAAGAGGATAATTGGACTGTCACATTTGTAGTATACCTTGGACATATTCTATTCATAGAAATTCCAAGAAAGGCTTCTAACCCTTAAGATATGGTACTGACCTATCTTAAGGGATAGCACCTCAAAGAGTTGAGGAAGTAAATGCTACAACTACTTGCACTTGTGCATTAGTTACGAGAAGCTGAGTGTATGCTAGAGTGTACAAATACCAGATGTCTGTCATGCAGTGGGAGTAGTAAATTGTTACTAATCCTACTGTAGAGATAAAACACTTGATTGCAGTAATAACAAAATCTTCATAGATGAGGAGATTTTTGAGATAGTAATCTCAAAGTCTTATCTTCAAAAGTTTAAGACCATGTAGATAGTGATCTATAAAGGTCTAAACTTTAGATACCTTAGGAGATAGAGATCTTCGGGAATGAAGGTATTCTAATAAGGATTATGGGGATACTGGTTATGATGTTAGGGACACTCTAACCAACTAGATTGAGTATTGGTTGCATGAGATGCAACATTCGCATTAGATGCGAGCACTGTTACTGGGGATATGCAAGTGCCGTAAAAGGACTTGGCATAGTCTCGCGGGAACAGAGTGACTGATCAGCTTACCTAGCTATTTTCTAAATAGCCTATGATTGTCACATGAGTGCGGGTTTAAACGATTAGCCCATTAATGGCTCTTTGGGCTAGTGGGAGATTGTTGGAAATGCGAGCCCACGGCGAGCCATTATGCAATAAATGTTATTGCAATTCACTCCTTAATCTGAAATGAAGAATACATAATTTGCATAATAGGTCCCTTAGTACAATTAGGGTTATGTACCATGGCCATCTTAACGATCATACAGCTGTTGATTCAATTATTGAATCATAGAGGCTGGTGCTTAGATGAATATCTAAAGAGTTAGATTGAGGACTCATCAAGCACCGTCAGATGATTGTTAAGAGATGATCTCCAGCCTGAGTAGGAGATGGCAATCCTTATCTCTGAAGGCTGATATCTGACCAACCTCTTGATGCAGTCCTCTGCATAGGAATAGAGATTCGGAGGTGTCAGATTAGTTAGGTCAAAGAGTTGACTTAACGAGATCGAGATAACCAAAGTCTTATATCATATGCTGTCATGATATAGGCACGCATCCTCTGACCGGAGACAGATGTGTTGCTATATGTCTAAGTATGTACATTTGGCAGACCAATAGGTTGATGACCTAATCAAGGTCTATACACCGGCGCGCTGGTGTGCATATAAGGACATATGAGTAATACGATCTCTCAAAGGGATCATACAGGTTCAGTTACTGAACCGGAAGACATGAGCTCACTCATGAGATATTGGGAAGAATCAAATTCCGTGCGCACGGTCGTCTCGCTTTGGAAGCTTGACTGAATTTGTAGGTTTGATATATACTTTTGGAAAGTATATGATCAAGACCTAGGTATGATATATGCTTTTGGAAAGTATATGATCGATACCGACTCCCAATGATCGATGAGAAACTTACTGATAAAACCATAAAGTAGACAGTATAAAGTTGATCGAATACTTCGGGTTTAGTCTGAGTCTTCCAGTATGCAGGATGTACAGGTATTGGGAATACCTGAGGGTGATGTGATCATAAACGATTGTATAACCATGACGCTTCCATTCCTAGGGAGTGATGAAACGGGTCTGGATTTTAGTGACTCCTCTCAGTAGAGAAGTGATCTGATCTTGGTCCAAGTATTGGACATTGATCTGAATGTGATTCAGATACAATGAGAAGATTAGATTTACGGTCTTGATTTAATCAAGCATCTATGGGAGGCCCGCGATCTGGATTTGAGATACGATCTCAATATCCATGTCACTATACGTGGAACAATACAATCGCCCTGTCCTTATCTCCAAGTATCTGCGGAGAAAGCGCATTATCCTTGAAGGAGTTCATGGATAATTCTATTGTTGATATATGTATCCGAGCATTGAGAAAAATGGATAATTAAATGTGATTTAATTATCATGAGTAATATGAATTTGATTCATATTATAAAGAGAGTTATCTTAGATAATTAAATGAGATTTAATTATCAAAGATGTAAATAATGTGAATGTGATTCATATTATTTGGACACAAGAGAATAGAGATCCAAGATGATTAAATATGATTTAATTATCATGGATATGAATAATGTGGATAGCAATATCCATATTAGTCATATATATTATAAATGTGATTTATAATATATAAGAGAGAGCTATTTGTAATTTACATTTGTTAATTAAATGTTAATGTGAATTGGATTCACATTGGACATCAAATTGAAAATGTAATTTACATTTTGTTTTGGGTTGTGAATGTGATTCACAATTTTTCAATGGCATGATTGCAATGTTCACAAAATAAATTGGATTTATTTTTTGTGAAATAATTTGCAACAAAAGTTGTTGCAAATAATGGAGATTACATAAAAGGTGAAATAGCCACCTTCCTAATGGAGGAGGGTGGACGGCCACCACTCCCATTAGGAAAGGGAGGCCGTCCCCCCTCTCCACATGGAAGGAGGCTTTCTCTCCTTTCATTATCTCCATGTATTGATGATTTAATTTTGTAATTAAATTGTGTTGATTTATCAACATATATTTAATTTAAATTAAATTAATTGTTGTTGTGTTTTTAGCAACAAATCATGACCATTGAAAGAAACACAAATTGATGTGGACCATTGGATTTGTGTTGACACATGGATTGAGATCCATGGATCCCAAAACCCTATAAAAGGAGAGGCACCCCATTGCTCTTCTTGACACATAAGTTGAGGCAACAAATCTTTCTCTCTCTCTCATTCTCTCTACACGTCCTCTCTCCATCTCTCTCATGTGGCCGTCCACCATGGATGCCCTAGAGAGGTTCTCCATCGCCGCGGCATCGTCGTTGTGCTGCCCGATGGTTTGCTCGTGGATATCCGTCTCCTTCGGTGCGCCCCGCTCGTGAAGAAGACATCGGATCTCGTGTGTCGAGATCAGGAGATCCGTCGCTTGGATCATCAACATGGATTGCGAGAAGCACGCGGTTCATCCCCGCGCTCGCAAGCGTCTCCTCCGACGGATCGGACTTGAGACAGAAGGTCTCTTCGTTTAGAGACTTGATCGCAACCACGCTTCAAGAGGTAAACCTAATACTTGTTTGTGGTTTAGACGAAACGATCCGAGAAGTGTTCTTGGATCATGTGGTTTCGTCGCAAGAAAATTTTTTTAATTTCCGCTGCATAGAACAACTAGTGCGACTAATCGTTCTTCGTCGTATTCGATGCGACGCTCACGCTTCCGTGATGCGCTTGAGGATCTAACCATATCCTTCAGAACCAACCTAGATGAACGGGCTGGAGTGCTAAAAAGCGGTGCAGCCAGAGGCTGCCTAAGAGACCTTCTGCCCATCATCTTGTTCTGGCGAGTCGGCCAGATGAGATATGGAAAACACACAAGATGAGAAAACAAACCCCGGGTTCACCTACTCTACGCTGAGTTGAAGACCGTAATAGCTCGGTCAATTATCTTGTTAATTTTATTTAGGTGATCATATAAGCATATCGGAGCGGTTACGCGAGCAGATAGGAATCCAATCCGCCAACCAGATTGTCCCGTATAAAAGGTCGGTAGTCTATTCGGGGCTCGGATGTGGCACTAGCCTAGTGTGTGGGTCGCTCTCTCGCTCAATCAAACCAGACAATGAGGGGGTTTCTCTCCCCAAGACAGATTTTTAAATGAGATGTCTTTTAGGGTCAGGTGTGTTTAGCAGTCCCAATTTTATAGTTTTTATTTTAGGTATTTTTCAGATCAAACAATGCCTAACGAATTTTTCAGTTCTCCTGATTATTTTAAGTCCAAAAATCGGAGGGAGAATATGAAAAAGTCAAAGCGTGGTAAATCAATGATACATGCACGAGATAGAAGGTGTACCTGACTCCAGCAGTCTACATGCAAAGTGATCCGCGCATAAAATAAAGACAGAATATAAACTACCTATATGATGCACGAGAATCCGACCCTAGACAAAGTAATTTCTACACGTAAGCACAATAGCCGAGTACTCAAGCCTAAGTCCGGGGTCCTATCTTGGGAGCCACTCGGTGTCCGCCACAATGGCTCATGCACGCGTTGTATGTGACTCCTCAAGGCACGTGGACTAGAGCCTAAGTAATCCGACTTTTTCTTTGTGATTTAATTAATTAAGTCCAATTATCGATCTATAGGTACAGGCAAATAATTAGGGATTTGGCCTTAATTAATTACGTCACAATCACAGATAATCCTAAGCTAGGGCTAAAACCACGAAAATCAAATAAGCAATAAATAAACAGTCAGAAATCAAAACCGGCGAAAACCGCGGTGAGGTCCCCCAAGCACACTGGTGCTCGATGAAACAGACCCCGATAAGTCACCACAGTCTATGTGTTTATCCCTGTATTATTACAAAAATATAATTCTGTAGAAAATAAAACTAAACTACTCTAATATAATCTACGGCTATTCTGTGATTATTTCGCGGCTATTCCGTGGCTCCCGTACTTCGGTCCTCCTCATTGCTCTCTCATGCGGCTCCGTTAAGAAGAGAGCCGCCTCCGAATCCCGTGGTTGTTTCGGCTTCCGAAAAAGCTACCTCGGTCCTCGGGCCCTCGCAAGAAAAAAAAAATAGAAGTGTGTTAGTCCAGAAAAATATATAAATCAATCAAATAAACAATATATCTACAAATATCTACAGAAAAGCCACGGAAAAGAAAACCGTGAAAAATCGAAAAAGACTACTAAGACGTGCTCCCCGGCAATGGCGTCATTCTGATGACCGAAAAATCCGTGAATCCAAGATCTGGGTGAGGTAGAAATAAACTCAAGGGTCGTTGCGACCCGGATCAAGAGAATTGGTCAACAAGAAAAATTCAAGACCACCAAATATAAAAATCACATAATTCAAACAAATAGCGGTCTCGCTATTTTATTTTACCGAGTATAGCTAGCAGCGTCAAACTCAAGGAGCACGGGTTGGCAAAGATGGCCTACAAAGTAGTCTAAAAGATAAAATAAAGAGAAAAATATTTTTGGTGGATTTTAAATATTTTTAAATTTCTTGTGTTTTTAATTATATAAGAAAATGTAAGAGAATATATAAACAAGCAAGTTCAACAATTTATTTAAACAGTCAAATATGCTACAAAAATTGAAATAAAATTGTTTTTGTGTGTTATATGTTTTTATGTATTTTTGGTAATTTTATGGTGGTTTTAAATTTTTTATTTGATTTTCTAAAAATGGAGAAAGAGGAAAATAGTGGGTTACTTTGTAGCCAGACTTGAAAGACCAATTAAAAATATATAATTATTCTCTAAAAATCTGGAGATAATTTTTATTCGAAAAATACAAAAACTAAGCTACATAAAAAGATCTTGCATTTTTTTGAATTTTATAGAATTTTTAATGATTTTTATAACATTTTTAGGGTTTTCAATTTTTATGGTTTTTGCAAATCCAAATAGCACCAAAATTGGATAAAAGATAGAAAACAACAAATCTAACAATCTCTAATTTTTTAGAATTTTTAGAAATGTTTTTATATTTTTCTTTGATTTTCTTTTTCAAACAGTAACAAAAATACATGTTTTTGAATTTTTAAAAATAACAAAAAGCCATAAAAATGTCCCAAAAAATTAGGGAAATTTTTACACCATGGCAGGACCCACTTTTCTAAATTTCACTAGATTTGGAGTTTTATTGCTATTTTATTCAACCAATAAAAGAGCTACAGCACACAGGGACCTATTTGCAAGAAAACAAAGTTCGGAGGGCTTAATTGTAACACGTGTCAAAAACTTAAGGTATAAAGTGTAAAATTCCCAAACAATCAGATGATGTTCAAATTAATTCACGCACAGGGGTATAACTGCAAATATTGAAACTAAAATATCAATTCATAACAAAGCAGAAAACCCAAGCCCATACATGCAAAATGTCCAACATATCACGTGTCGAAGCACGTGTCTCACAAAGGCAGGGACTAAAATGCAAATAAAATAAACATAAGTTCCCGGATGCAAATTATCCAAAATAAAAACAACGCACTAAAATATTTACAGGACTATTCTATAAATGCATAAAGAGAAGGGGCCTAAGTGAAATTACCCATGTATTAATGATCGACGGTCGAGGGCGTGCTACGTGGAGATCTGACGGTGCAGAAACGTGCACGCCTCTTCACTAGATCGACGCTCTGGATGCGATCCTCAGATGGATCTACGGCTGGAGGCGCTCCGCGGATGGATAGCTCAGATCTGATCTGGCGGAGGAGGGTCGATCGGACGGTAACTGGACGTCCTCCAAGAACACTTCGCCAGCGAAGTTCGTCGGCCTAATGCGAGTGGTGGAGGCATCCTCTGGAGCTGCTGAGATGTGAAAAAGAAGGCCCACACTGGTCCGCAGCTGGAGGATAGCTTCGATGAGAGTAAGGAGCTCCGGAGAGCTCCGACGATGAAGGTGGCTCGGAGCTGCTGTGCTCGAGTGACTCGACCTCCAGATGAGGTTGATTTGACCTGTAAGAGGCACAGAAAGAAACCTGGGTCGAGGACAAAGTGCCTTGACCAGTTAGCGGGCGAAGGGGTGGTCGGAATGAGGCGGAACAGGGGTCTCCGGTGAGGCGACTGCGGATGAGACCCGAGCCTTGGTTCCGGGACGAACCAAGGTAATCGGAGGTACGTAGAAGGTGTAGGGGAGTCTCGTTAAGGTGAATCGAGGGTCGGTCGATCAAATGGGTGGACGGATCGGAGTGAATCGGCCGACGAAGGCCGGCAGCGCAAATTGGGCGAATCTGAAATTATCCTAACCTAGGAAGTATCGGGGGTACCTGATGGATGAGGTCGACTGTGCTGGGGCTCAGGAAGCTCCTGGGGTCGTCGCCTCGATGGCTCGTCGGGGCCATAGGCTCGAGCTCGCTCGGCGGTGGAGCACGGCGGCGAAACCATCGGATCAAAGGCTGCAATCCTTCCCTCCTCGTTGTGACACTCTCCTCCGATAGCTGTCACTCTAGGGAGAGGAATGGAGCTCCTGGGATTGGAAGACAAAGACCAAAGATACGGCTAATGGCGAGGGAACAAGATGATATATACTCATAGGGGTCCGGCGAGATGGATGTCGGGCGAGAGATTCGGAGCTCAGATCCCTGGGCAAATCCCCGGGCGTGGGTCGGGGATGGATCAAGTGTAATCAGGACCTGGGGTTTGGATGATTAGTGATCGGATCATGCTTGGAAAAATAGGCAAAATCGAGCACTCAAACACGGATCCGGGTCGAGTGGTCCAGGTGGGGGAGTTGACCGGGGGTCAACATCCCCCGTGCACCAATCAGAAGCCACCATTTATTAAACATTTGAAAATTCATTTTAAATTAGTAAATGATTTTATTTTAAAAAGTTTGAACATGAAAAATGTTTATTATTTTTCAAATTATTTTTTGTAATTCTCATTTATTTTTTTGAAAAATAAATAACGTATTTACATTATATTATTTTTATATATAGGTATATATACATATGTAATTTTTATTTTTATTTTTAATTGTTTATTTTTGTACAATTATTCCAATTTTATATTTTATTTATTTACAACATAAAATTTGGGATAAAAAGGTATTTTTATTTTATTTTTATGATTTATTTAGATAGAATTTTTTGTTTTCTTTTTATTTTTAAATTTTTTTATTGTTTGTTTATTAATGGTCCTGCAAAACAAACATTAGAGATAAAGGAAATAAATGTTTTTTTCATTTATTTACAAATCGGAAAATGAGCGAGCATCCGTAGAAATGAGGGATTCGAATCCGATCTCCGGCCACCGTACGCGGGCGGAGTTGAGAGATCGTGGACGATAGAAATAGAACGCGTGGAGATCGATAAAGTAAGATGAAAAATCGATTTGGTGGCGGATCAAATCGAGATGGATTTTTTTAGATCTAGAGAAATAAAAGTGACAACAAGATAAAAAATGCGAGAAATAAACTACGATTAACCTAGATAAAAATATGAAAAATGACGACGGATCTCACCTTAGGAGCGGAAAAGGACCGTGATCTAATGGAAGTGAAATTGGTTTAATTTGAGTTCATATGAAGCCGAAATTGATTTTTCAATTAGTGCTTAGTGGCTTTTTCCAAGTGTATCTACTTTTATTCTGTACATGATTTAATTGTGCAATTATTTTTATTAATTAGGACACATTTTTATTTACAACTTTTTTTGAAAGTTATTTGATTTGAGCTCAATTAAGGCATAACAAAATTAGTGTTAGTTTTATGCATACATACATACACAAAATAAGTGAGAAGTATTTAAAACAATACACACACATTTTTTTGATTTTTTTTCTTAAGGGCCCTTATCTCCTCCTACTTTATTCCTGGTCGATTAGGTCAAGTCTTGACCTTCTCTCGGGGTTCGGGTCAACCTTTATATAGTCTTCCTTCTTTTTTTATTTTCTTTTCTTTATCTTTCCTTTATTTATTTATTTATTTTAGGTTAAAATTAATAAAAAGTGTACAATATTTACATATGCAAGTTAGTAAGAATATGGAGTTAGTGTTATATGCAGGTGTTATATAAGGGATTTTAAGCTAAAATAAATGAATAAAGATGATGAATCGCAGATTCATCAATGGCAATCTTCTTCCAATTTCATGAGATTACATTTTCTCATTAAAATCTCCAATATTATCTCACAAAAATAATTCACAATTGTCTTGTGAACATTGCAATCATGCCATTAGAAATTTGTGAATCACACTGGCAACCCAAAATAAATGTACATTTTATTTTCAATTAATTATCTAATGTGAATCAAATTCACATCAATAACTAATCAGTAAATATATATTACAATAGGCTCTCTCCAATATATTGTAAATCACTTTTATAATATATATGAATAATTTGGATATTGTTATCCACATAACTCTAATCCATAATAATTAAATCACATTTAATTATGTTCGATCATCATTCTCGTGCATTTAAATTATATGAATCAAATTCACATTATTCATAATAACTAAATCACATTTAATTATCCAATTATCAATACTTGGATATTATCTTAAAATGGAATTATTCTTGAACTCTTTCATGAATAATGCACTTTCTTCGGAGATACTTGGAGATAAGGACAAGGCGATTGTATGTTCCACTTATAGTGACTTGGATATTGAGATCATATCTCAAATCCAAATCTCATTGACCTCTTATAGATGCTTGATTAAATCAAGATCGTGACTCTAATTTCTCATTGCATCTGAATCACATTCAGATCAATTTCCAACATGTGGACCAAGATCATATCACTTCCCTACTGAGAGGAGTCATTAAAATCCAGATCTGTTTCATCACTTCCTCGGAATGGAAGAGTTATGGTTATACAGTTGTTTATGATCACATTACCCTCAGGTATTCCTAATGCATGTACATCATGCATACTAGAAGACCTATGATAAACCTAAAGATAAAGATTAATTTACATTGTCATCTTTAGGGTTTCATCATTAAGCTTCTCATTTGGTCATTGAGAGTTGGTATTGATCATATGCTTTCCAAAATAATATATCATACCTGTAAATCTTGTCATGCTTCCAAAGCATGGTGATCATGCATGGAATTTAATCAGTCCCAATACCTCATGAATGAGATCATGTCTTTCGGTTCACAAGTGAACTTGTATGATACCTTTGAGAGATTGTATCATTCATATGCCCTCATATGCACACCAGCTAGTCGGTGTATAGACCTTGATTAGGACATCAAACATGAGTCTGCCAAATGTACATACTTAGACATATAGTAACACATCTATCTCTAGTCTCGATCTCGTTAAGTCAACTCTTTGACCTAACTAATCTGATACCTCTGAATCTCTTTTACCATGTAGAGGACATGCATCAAGAGGTCGGTCAGATATCAACCAAAAAAGAAAGGATTGCCATCTCCTACTCAGGCTGGAGATCATCTCTTAACAATCATTTGACAATGCATGATAAGTCCTCAATCTAACTCTTTAGATATTCATCGAAGCACCAACCTCTGTGATTCAAACATTGAATCATAAGCAGTGTGATCATCAAGGTGGCTATGGTACATAATCCTACATGTAGAGAAGGACCTTATAGTACATTCATTAATTTAATATCAGATAGGGAGTGAAAAAACCAATAACGTTTGTTGAGAAATCAAATATTACAATAGCATTTATTGTAGGAATGATTCACCTCGGGCTCACATGATTAACATCCATCAAACCAGAAGGTGAAGTTACAATATAGGTGTTCTATTCCTTATGGGTAATTGCCTCACTCGGTCAAGAGTGTACTTGCGATAATGAGGGGTTTACTCTACTCAAAATAATCATATTTGTCTTTACTTTTAGTTTTAGGGTCGAGTTCAGTTAGCAACCTCAATTGTATTACATATCGTTTTTTTGGTCTTTTGAAAAAGAAATGTCTAACAAATTTTCCACTTCTGTTTATTGCCAAAGTCCAAGAAACAAGGATAAGGAAATTGAAAAAGGTGATGCACAAAAATCATTGAATGCAAATGCTAGAGATAGGGATGTGTACCTGACTCTAGCAGTCTACGTGCAAGATGATCTGTACATATGAATAAATGTATCCTATATGTGTGCAAAAAAAACCATCCTATCAAGAACTTCTACTTGAGAAGCGCAAAATTATTAATTTAACTAATTCTAAATGATTTATAGGTACATAATTCTATTAATGGTGCCATTTGTTGAAACAAATTTTTCCGAGGTAACAAAGTCTGATCTTGTAGAGAATGTGGTATCTGACAAGTCAGGTCAAACAGTCGTTGTATCAATCTCTCTCACAGCATGTTGTAGCCAAGTCAATTCTCAACAACAATTAACCAACAAATGTATATGTGCATAGATTGTAAAAGGTGAGTCAAAATTATTTTATTTATCTCTACAAAATATGTATAGTGAACAAGCAGTAGAGTGTCAACCTTTGGGGAGCAAATTTGTAAGTAGGTTAATTATTATTATTATTAATTGTTAATTAATAATAATTAATTTTGTTCTTTTTAACCTTCTTCTTGTTATGTGGGTTTTAATAGTATTTAATTTGTAATGGATTTTACATTGTTTTATGTTTTTTTAAAAAACTATATTTTCTTTCTTATTTTATAATTTTAAAATTTCTTTTTGATTTTTAAAATATATTATACATTTATAAATAATAATAATGATACTATGTATTGTGTAAGTAATATAAGGGATAGTTTTACTTAGTACGGATTATTTCTAATTAATAATTATTATTGTACTATCTAGATTTTTTATGTTGATTTTGAATTATATTTAATTTGTATGAATTCTTTTTGCTTTATATTTTATATTTTATATTTTATATGTTATTTTTAATTTTGCTAATTTTTTATTTATTTTAGTTTTTTAAAATAAAGTATATAATAATATATATAATATAAGTATTACGTAAAATATACAATATATACATGATTTTTATTTTTAAACATAAATATACTCAAAATAAAAAAATAAAATTTTTTATTTTGTTAGTATTCTCTATTTTGGTAATTTGATGTATTATTTGCTAATTTTTATGTATTTTAAAGTATTGAAATATATCAAAACAATGTACAAAATAAATATCCGAGATTGGTTTAGGCTTAATAATTACAAATAGTCCAAAATAAACCTAAAACTATTTTTAATAGATATTATATAATATTTTTCTACATATTATATATTAGCTATTAAAAGTAGTTTTAGGTTTATTTTGGACTTATTTACAATTAAGTTTCTAGTGGTATTGTAGTGTGCATCCACCTAAAAGGATCCGAGTTTGAATCCCACGGGGGATGCTTCGGACCCCCAAATTATCGGGCCTACTATTAACCAAATAACATGTAGACAATTCACAAATATGAAAATATGTTTTTGGATTTTTCTTTAATTTTCTATTAATTTTATAAGGTTTTTAGGTCTTTGTGAATTTTAGTTTTTATATTTTATATTTTTTAGTGATTTTTGGATATGTGGTAGATAATATATTAATATATCTAATATATCTTTTAGGAATATTTGGAGGAGATTTATATTTTTTATGGGTTTTAATAATTAGATAAAACAAATTTTCATGTTATTATATTTTAATAAATAGTAAAACTAATTAAAATGCCATGAAAAAATAATATGGAAACAAACAATACCCCAGGAACCTATATTAATTTTACTATAATTTTTGGAGCAATTAAAATATTTATAAAGACAAATATATACATAATTAAAAGCCATGGTTTACAAGGATCTTTTTGCAATTTATGAAACCTTTGAAATTATTTAATAACATATCCTTAAAGTTTAGGGGTATGGGCATAATATTTACCGGAAAACACGTGCTCCAACACGTGACATGGAAAGACTATTATGTAAATAGAATAAAGTTCAAGTTCTTCATTGTAATTTTACCTTAAATCTATTGCACAAAATTGAATATCTACATGACTACTTAATAAATACAAAAGATGAAGTGGGGCGCTTGCAATTTACCACTTAATGTGAGAGATCCAACGGCAGACACTGCGTCACGTGGGTGCACTTAAGTTGATCGGGTAGCTTGGCTTGTGTACCGCTTCGTTCAATTTAAACCACCCAGATTAGATTTGGATCAAGTCTCTGATCTGACCACTCTTCAAGTGGAGGAAGAACATGGATGAACAACTTCCCAATCCTCCTTCCTTCCATGATTCCTAGCGACTCCGGCAAGCTCTCGCCTTACTGATGAGCTCAAACATCACTTGGAGCCTCCCTGAATCTGCAGGAGTTCTTGAGTCGATTCAGGCCTCCTCAGAAAAGGCATGGAGAGAATGTCTTTGCCAACGACTTGGAGGTCATGTTCTTCATCAAAACTCGACTCCATGTGGACTTCCAATTCCTCTTTCTTATACAAAAATATTGAAAGGCTTAAGAGTTATTATCTCAACCTATTTTGAAACTACCAAGCACATGGGAATGGAGGGGCGATGAAGCTGCGGTGATGAGTAGAAGAGAAGCTTCGATTGGATCATATCTGTGCAAGATCAAGATGGAGGAGATGATTAGGAGGATTTAGAAACATATGGGAAGTTGGTGGGGTGGAGATGATGGTCAAAACAACGCAAAGAAGACAGAACATAGTAGTCAGAGCACGATAGCCCTGACATGCTTAAATCAAATGATCTATACTAAAAAGAATAATAAAATACACGAACTAAATACAGAATTAAAAGCATGAACTGACTACACTGTAATTGTAATAAAATTCGCTCGACAGAGGTGATAACCGAGAGTTTTCGTAGAGGTCTTGTCAGTCCACAAGGCGGACAAACAGTCGTCGAAGTGACCCCAAACCAAAACCCCGGTTAGTCAGCATTTAACCCACAATATAAATAAAGGCAATGAAGAACGCAAGCGAGGTTAAACTTTATTATCTCTACCATAAAATACATAGTGAATAAGCATGTAGATGTCGAATCACAGAGAGAAAAACACGAAGCCTATGGTTATTTGTGTACAACCAAGTCATTCATCATGTATATACATAGATCTTTTGTGGGTATTTATTTATAATTTTTTATTCTTATGTTATATTTTTGTATTTCTTTTTATATTTTTCAATTTTTAGTTTCTTTTTCATTTAGATATGATATGTATATATGTATATGCATAAATACAATATAAGATATATATACTATATATATGTAAAAATAGACAAAATACAATAAATATAATTATTTTTTGATTTTTATATTTTTCTTATTTTTTGTTATTTTTCTGGAATTTTGCTAATTATTATGTGTTTTAAAAGTCAAAAATATCCCAAATAAGGGATTAAATAATTACCTGAAAGTGATTTGGATTTTAAAAATAATGAATAAGTTCCAAAATTACCCAAATCAATTTTAGTTTATATATATAATATTATAAAATAGAAAACATATTTTTGGAATTGTAAAGGATTTTTTAGATTTTTATAAAAGATTTTAGATTTTTCAATTTTTAAGATTTTTGTTTTTCCATTTTTAGTGATTTTTTTCAGTAAATAAAATTGGTCAAAATATATCTTATGTAATTTTTTGGGAATTTTAAAGATGTTTTTTACATTTTTTGGTATTATACAAGTCAAAGAGGGAATAAAAAGCTCCATTTCATGTTTAATAAATGATTAAAATGTTCAAAATTACCAAATAAAATACGAGCCTAAATAACATGGCATGAAGCATCTTATCCTATTTTTGCACATTTTTCGGAGCACATTAGCTATATTTAATAAATAGATCAAAAGCATAAAAATAGATGTCCTAACGGTGGTATTTTTGCTAATAAAACAAACTCTAAGGGGCTCGGTGCAAATATGCCAAAAATATACAGTGTTAATTTGATTTTAATGAAATTTTAACCAATTACAAAAATTATCATGGGTTACAGTGTAATTTGACCATCATGTGGGACTACACGTGACACGACTGGGAGGGACAAATATGTAAATACATAAAGTTATGGGACCTTCTAGTAATTTTTACAAAAATATACAATGTGCATCTAGTTTTATTGGAGTAAATATCAATACAAAAAGTAGCAGGTGGATATGCAATTTCGCCACCTCACGTAGGACTACACGTGAGGTGATGTTGAATGGATCCTAATGTAATTACAAATAAAAGCAAGGGGTCTCATTACAAAAATCCCATTTTTTTAAATGCTATATTTTATTTACAGAACTTAATAGTAAATACAAAAAGTAGCGGGGTTGAATATGCAAATTACTCCTTTATTGTGCGCCATCCAACGGTTGATGGGCGTTCACTTGGACACATGTCGACGCGCAGACGAGCAATGACACTTCACCACTGGACGGTGAAGATTAGATCTCTGGGAGAGATTCGATGGCTCTGGGGCTCTACATCCAATGACTGTGGCATGATATGAGCCGTCGTTCTTGATCTAACGGCGGAGAGGCACGGTCGAAGAACAGGGAAGAACACTCATCTATGCGAGGTTTTTCCAATGAAATCTCGCTCCTCTGTCATTCGTCGAGGCTCCAAAGCGGCTAAAAATCTTCCTAGGAAGGTCCTCTAATGTCTGAAGGCGTCAAAAAGGGTGGAACTATACCGGAGCACCAGCACGAGGCCGGAGAAGATATGATGCTCCAGATACCTACAGGGAACTTCGAAATAACCTCCAGGCACCTCTGAAGCTCATAGGACCTGTAAAACAAGTTCCCGGGTCGAGGGCAAACTGTCTCGACCTAGTTAGGTGTGGAATGGGTTGAATATGAGTGACGCGTGGCAAAGTACATCGATGCGGTGGAGGTAGACTTCGATTGGCAGACCTGGAGAGGATCTGGTTGGTCAAAGGTAACTGGCGAGCGTAGAAGTGCGAGAGAAAAAGAATGAGGGCGAAAGCGGGGTCGGAGAGGAGATGATCATGTGCGAAGGAGGTCGGCGAAGCTCGACTCCGGCGAACTACGTATCGGATTATCTAGGTTAAAGATGAGATCTACAAGCTAAACTAACTGCAGGGATAGAAAGATGGAATCAAATTATACCTAAAAAGACTAAAAGAGAGCAACTCTTATACCTGAGAAAGCTCAAGGAGCAGGGCCTCCGGCGGCACGGTCGTGGGTGCACCTCCGTGCTCCTAGAGCTTTACTAGACCTCGTACTGCCTCCTCCTGTCACGAGAGGCTCAGTTGGATCCAAGACGATGTATCCTGGACTCGAGACAGTGACCATATTTGAGGAGGAGATGGAGGGCTTTTATTTATAGAACATAGGAACACCCTTATTTGATCGGCTAATATCAAGGATTTGGATGTATATACAAGGGATTAAAGGGCTCAGTGTGTATGTATAGTGATCAATTATCATTTTGTGTTAAGGGGTCCAAGGCGATTGAGCGACGAGATGCCCAGGAAAAGGGAGGAAATCATGGGGACAGACAGGTTGCATCACTTCAGAAGGCGGGGGAAGCAGTTAACTAGAAGTCAATAGTCCGAGCGATGTGATTAGGCCACGTCATCTCGCAAAATGACAAAACAACAATTTAATTCGAAAATAATTATTTATAACTAGTAAATGCTTTTATTAATTTTTGATTATAAAATAAAAATGATTATTATCTTATTTAGTATTTTATTATGATTTTTATTTATTTTTTGTTGTATTTTATTCGTAGTTAATTATTAACGGTATATTTATAGATATATATAATGTACATTTTTATTTTTATTTTGTATACTTTATTTCATTGGTTTCTTTTTTATTATTAATATTTATAACTTATTTTTGGGTATATAAATATATTTTTATTTTATTTTTATGATGTTATTTGTATACTTAAATAAATAGGTCTGTATAGTTTACAGATATATTTATAGGTATTTTACCTGTGTTTTATATGCATCATTTTATTTTAATGTATTTTATTGAGTTTTATTTTGGTTTTATATTTTTAATATAATATATACAATATTTATAATATTATAAAAATATAAATTAATAAATAATAAAAGAATAGGTTTCCCTTTTATTTATGTACATGTATAACTATAGGTATTATACCTATATCTTCGAATCGACTTATTTTATTTTACATTTTCTTTTTGGTTTTGTTCTAGTTTTAATATGGACATGTGTTATAACTAATATTAAAAAAATAAAAAAATATAAATTTGTAAAAATAATTACAATTGAATAAATTGAATATTTTAATCAGTATAATGTACAATGAGGGTTAAATACCTAACTTTCACACCATAACTACAAAAAATATGAAAGCACCACCATTAAATAGCTTATAAAAAATATATACTATTATAAGTGATTTTTATATGTTTTGATTTTTTTAAATGATATAGATCTGTGAAGACCTATATCAGCCATGGCCGGTCCCAAGCCCGGGTAAATGAGGAGGGTTGCGCGTTAGGTAGCCGACAGCCAGCGCAGGAGAGATAAATTCGTAAATAGTGTTCTTAATTTCTTCTAAGAACACTATTTATGAATTTATCTCGAAACCGTTCGGATATTTTAAACATGGATTTAAGCAAACATACAGATTTCGTTGGGGCGTTCCCTACTTGCGACGCGTTGCATCGCCCGAATGCAATGAAAATTTGGCAAGGGCCGCTACATCGCAGCCTGGATGTAGTTCAAAATTTACAAGGGTTCTCGCATGAGGAACGCATGCGGGTAAATAAGCTAGTTCCGTTGCATCACTGCCTGGATGCAGTCCAAAATTTGCAAGGGTTCTCGCATAATGGACGCATGCGAGTAAAGAAGTTAGTCCAAAAGAGATTGCAAAGGAAGTTACGGATTGGTAGTTGGAATATCGGTACTTTAACTGGAAAATTGATGGAGATAGTGGATACAATGGAAAGAAGGAAGATTCATATATTATGTCTTCAAGAGACTAAATGGGTTGGAGAGAAAGCAAGGGAGATCGAGAAGACAGGCTTTAAACTTTGGTATTCAGGTAAAGATAAGGGCAGAAACGGTGTTGGAGTAGTTGTTCATAAAGATTTGAAGGATTGTGTGGTTGAGGTGCAAAGATTTGGGGATCGGATTATTTTGCTAAAGTTGGTGCTTGAAGAAGAAATTCTGAATATCATCTCAGTTTATGCACCACAAATTGGTTTAGATGAAAGGACTAAACAAGCTTTTTGGGAGCATATGGATAAGATTTTACAAGGAATCCCACAAAGAGAGATGATTTGCATAAGTGGAGATCTTAATGGCCATGTGGGAAAAGATGCTTCAAGGTATGCAAGTGTGCATGGAGGACATGGTTTTGGGGATAGAAACGAAGAGGGAAAAGTCATTCTGGATTTTGTAAATGCATATGATCTTTTCATAGCAAACACCCTTTTCAAGAAGAGGGAGGAGCATTTAATTACTTAAAAGAGTGGCTCAACTAGAATACAGATCGATTACTTTGCGTTGAGGAGAAGAGATCGGTTATGTTGCAAAGATTGCAAAGTAATCCCTGGAAAGAGTTTGACAACCCAACATCGCTTGTTAGTCTTGGATTTACAAATAAAAGGGCTGGTAAAGAAAAGGAAGGTTCCTAAGATCACTAGAACTAGGTGGTGGAATCTTCCGCTGAAGCAATCAAGCTTCAGGGAGAAGGTTTTAGAAGACTTATCTTGGGATTGTAGCGGTAGTGCAAACGAGATGTGGGAGGCAGTAGCATCTTGTATCTGAAAGGTAGCCAAAGAGATGCTAGGCGAGTCAAAAGGAGGAGCTCCGGGTCAAAAGGAGGCTTGGTGGTGGAGTGAAGGGGTGCAAGAGAAGCTAAAAATTAAAAGAGCTTGCTTTAAAGCTATGTCTAAGGATAGAACAGAGGAAACTATCACAGACTATAAAATAGCAAAGAAGGAAGCAAAGAAGGCTGTAAGCGAAGCTAAGTCAAAAGCTTATGAGGTTTTGTATAAAAATCTCAACTCTAAGGAGGGCCAGAAGGATATATTCAGGTTGGCCAAAGCAAGAGAAAGAAAGACCAAAGACCTTTCTCAAGTGAGATGCATTAAGGACGAGGAAGGTCACGTACTTGTGATGAACCTCAGTTTCATCATCTTTATTTCCCTTAATTAACCCCCTTGCTTAAAAGTTTGTCAATAAAACCCTGTTAATGTCATATAATTAACAGAGTCCTTAATAAATTAAAAACCACAAAAAAATGGCAAAACAAAAATCGTGGTATTTTTAGACTCAAAAATACCCTCAAAAATATTTCGGGCTCTTGTTTGATCTCTTTTCGAGTTTTGGTCAACATGAAACTTGTAGATCTCGTCAAGATCTACAACTTTCATGTTTTGAGTTTTCTCAAATTCGACCAAATAAACCCTCAAAAATCAAAAATACCCTTGCAATAACCTGATTGGGCCACGTGGCCCAATCTGGGCGAGCCACGTGGCCCGGCCCCTTTGTCTGATCCGCCCCCCTTTCTAGACCGTTGGATCCGCCTTCTTGATCCAACGGCCCAGGCCGCTCCACGCCGCTCCGTATCCAAGACCGTTTGATCTTCACCCGCCTTAATCCCAGCCACTCGTCGCCGCTTCTCTTCCCTTGCGCCACGTGGCGCGCTGAGCACCCTTTGATTGCGATCCGGATCTCTCATCTCAGCCGCTGCTTCCGCTTCATTCCTCTGCCGCTTGATCATCCCCCACAGCCCATCTCTACCGTCCGCTGGAGCGTGAACTACAAGGCGACACGAGGCAGCTTCATAGCCCGTCGATCACTTCGCTCGGATTAAATCCAAGCCGCTTTTTAGCGCCACGCTCCCGACCGTCGGATCACAAGATCCAACGGTTCGGGCTTCGTCTTCCTCCTCCCACGAAGCTCCGCCCGCACGTTCCGCCTCGTAGACCTCCTCCGCCCTTCCATTTTTAGCAACAACCCTAGTCATCCTCTCCTCCCGTTAACCACCCCACGTCCGAGCCCAGTCCTCCATGATTCTCGCACATCACTCCATTACCCGCGATGACCTCCCAGTCACCCCATACCACCCTCTAAACCCGCGACGCCACTCATCAGCACCACCGACTTCGCCCTTTAAATACGCCGCCCCCGCTTCCATTCCAACCCGTCCATCAACCAAGGGGCGGTGGCCCAGCCCTCCAGCTCCTCCCTGTGACAGGGGGAGGAGCTTGGATCGAGCGACGACGACCTCCTGCCCCGATGAGACCCGCCGACCTTCAGGCGGCGCTGCGGTGGCTCTAAGCCCCGCCCGAGCTCGCTGGGGAGGCCGCCCAGTATGTGCGACGACCCGGGCTTCTTCTCCGACGCCCAGCCCAGGCCACAACCTCCATCTCCGGTCAGGTACGTTCTCTGATCTTCTTTTGTTTTTCTTCTTATTTTTGCCTAATTTTCGTAGCTTCTTCAAGCTCCTTCCCACTCCCTTAACCAGTCCATTAGCTCCACCATTCTTCCAGCTTCCCCGCGCAACCCTCCGATCATCACCTTCCTCTGCCACAACCTCCCTCCATCCCAGGCATCCTCCTCCGCCGGAGGCGGAGGAGGACCCACTCAGGGCGTCGCCTTCTACGCTTCACCAGAGCCCTCCGTCCACTTCATCTCGCACGCACGCACGCCTTAACCCCTTGCAGGTCATCCATGCACCAATGGCCGGACCTCGGGCGGAGCTGAGTTCTAGAGCTCCGCCTCCGGTGACCCGGCGTCGACAGGGCATCCCAGGCACCCCCGCGTCTTCTTCGACCTCGGACCTGCATCGCCAGACCTTCAGCAATCTTCCACGAGCTTCAACGAGCACGGCAAGGCGCGGCGGAGCTCCAGGCTTCTCGCCGGAGCTCTAATCGCGCCGCCACCTGATGAAGGAGGAGGAAGAGCAGCTACCGTTGGATCTCGCCCCACGGCGGAGATCCAACGGCCCTGGAAGCGCCACGACGACATCCCGGAGCGCGGAGGCTCGGTGGAACCGAGCCTCGCCCGAGTCACCCTCGAGCCACCACGTGGCCCGAGCCACCTGCTACGGCCCCCGAAGCTGCACCGAGCCTCGCCCCCACCCGAGCCTGAGCTCACGTGCCACCCGCACGTGGGGTCTGGGCTTTTTGCATCGGTGCCCTCGCATGTCCCGCATTTTACATCCGGGTCCTGATACACGTGGCACATCCAGAGACCACGCCGAGCCTGATCGACACCAAGCCTGGAGGCTCGGGTACTCCGAGCCAAGCCGAAGCTTCATCGAGCCTCTGCCGAACCAGAACCTCCTTCCGAGCCTGGATAGCGCGTGCAGGGCACGTGTTTTCTGGGTTATTTGCAGATTCGCCCTCGCACCTTCCACAAATTGCAAACAGGTCCTGAGCACGTGCAGCACCTGCGCGCCTGGGGTTATTTGCACTATTACCCTTGCGGGTTTCAATAATTGCGAATATACCCCCGCGCGTATGGTTTATTTACAGGGAAGTCCTCCACACTTATTTTTATTACATTTGAGTCCTTCCCAGGGACTGGTTTGTAGATACTTTTCATGTTTTTATTACATTTATGCCCTTGCGTTCCTTTATGCATATCTTGAGCATCATGTTTCCGTTTCAATTGATTTCAGTCTCATTTGAAAGCTTGTTTGATGTACTTCTTAATGGCATATGAAGTTTTGCATTTTGGACACTTGAATTTTATGTATTATTGTATTTGCCATGTGTTCATTATTAGTCGCTTATGCCTTGTTAACATTACCGATCAAGCTTAACATTCTAATCAAATCTGAAATTGACTCACATTGAATTTTGCTCATCATTATTAACCTAGGGCATATTTCCATTACACTTCTATTGCATTTCGTCTCATTTATTTGCATGATAAAAATGTTTAAAAAAATGCATGTTTATTTTATTGTAATGCATTGCCTTGTGTTTTCTCTTCATGATTTTGACCTATATGACTTAATTCAACACTTAATTAAACAAACTGAAATCTGATTAATACAAGAGAAGCGCGTGTCCCTGAGTTCGACCTTGGTTTCTTGCCAAGTAAAATAAAAATAACGATCATCTTATTTTGATTCATTATCACATATCTGTAAATGAGGTGATCTTTTGACGACCAGAATCGGCTCGACTACGATGATGATTTCGAGTGCTAAAAACACTCTCTTAAAGGGCCGATTCTGCGGATCGTCAAATGACTAGGAATGACTAGGCATCACGCCTCGCAAGTCGCCACGCGCCTTCATCGACATCCCTTGGATTCATCTTGATCCAAGGGCCTTCAGGCTGCCACGTGGACGCATCCGAGCCTCGGCCTCCCAAGCCTAGGCTCGGTAACCCGAAGCTGCACCGAGGCTAGACCGAACCTCCAGAAGACCCGAGCCTCGACCCGAGCCTCCGAAGCCCTCCGAACCTAGGTCGGCCACGTGAAGCGCACGTGCGGCCTGGGTTATTTGCACCGACGCCCCTGGAGCTTTCAGAAATTGCAAAAAGACCCCTGTGAAGCAGACATCACGTGAGGAGCACGTGGTTCGTGGAGAAATTGCATAGAAGTCCTGCACAGTATTGGTAATTGCATTTTAGTCCCTGTCAGCATATTTACTTATTGAATTTTTAATTTCCAGTATTGCATTTACACCCTTGTGTTTGCACGTGTCCATAGCATGCATTTTTCATCATTTTGAAATTCTAAAAATTGCAAGTTGTTGAGAATTTTGTCCTCTATCTGTTTGTACACGTGTTTGATTTTTGTTGGCTTAATTGAATTATCAATGAATTAATTGGTTCATTTGTGTCATATTTTGCCCAGTGATGCCTTTTGATTTTTAATTAAATATCAGTGCCTTCAAAAATCACCAAAAATTCACAGTAGCTTAAGGACACCATTTTCAACACTCCATAAAAATTTCATGTCATTTGCACGCATAACGAGGCCTCAATAAATAGTTTAGTGATTTTCTTTAATTAATTTTAATTAATTCATTTCACAATAAATTTAAGTTCTGTCAATTTTCCTAGGTCCCTGATCATTAGACCTTCCTAGGATAATTTTAGTTCTTGGAGAAATTGTGGTTTGATATTTATTAAAAATTAAACACTGAAAATCACTCTGTCTGTTTGTTTAATTCACAGAAAATTTATTTTGAGTCGAAAAATTCCAAAAAAATTAGTGTAGGTCATTTTCATCATAAATAATCTTCTGGCCAATTTTCATTATTTTTGGACTTCGTTTGACACATCAATTAAATTTGACTTTAAATTGGCTAAGACTTGTCTGCATATGTCTGCATAAGAAATAAAAATTACCAAAAAAATTTGACCCTCGAATATCAACACTTGAAAATTGTTGTAATCCACCTAAGGAGACAGTTGCCTCCCTGAGATCGACCTTGGACTCCACCAAGTAAAAAAAATATCACTGCTTAAAATTGACCAAAATCTGTCTTAAGTGGTTTTTGATCAACCTCTCGTATCCGACTGCAACGAACACTTAAAATTAATTTGGACCATTAATTTGCCCGAATTAACTAAGGGTGCGGGAGCGTTTATCAAAATGGCGCCGTTGCCGGGGACACGGCTCATTTCTTTTATTTTTTTGGATTTTTGTGTGTTTAATTTAGTGTATCTTTTTATAGGTTAAATGGTCACATATTTTGCATATAAAATTTTTCTTTCTTGATCTCTAACCATTGTTTCTGTGGCAGGGCCCTTGATGGATCAAGGAGGCGAGGAGCAGGACGTTCCCCGCTGCGAGGAGCCGCAGGAGCATGCTTGGAGCAAAAGAAAAAAAAGAAAAAAAAATGTGTCTCGCATTTTTGCATTATATTGTTAATAATTCGTCTTTTACAGCGGTCTTCGATCGAAGACTCGCGTATGTAATCGAACGATTGTGGTTGTGTGGGGATCGTCCCCACTTGAGTGTCGACCTAGGACTTAGGCACACGGCTCTCCGAGCCCAATTTTCATATCTTATGTGCTTGATCGTAGGTTAGGACACACTTAAATAAAGACGCACATAATCTCGTATCACTTAGCTAAAATTAATGAAGATCAAACACCGCTAATAGATGCATGATTAGGTGCGGCTTTTTCGACTTGCATACATGTTTTATTTTGGTTTTCAAAACGGCCCCAGATTTCTCGCGGCTTTTATCGTCAAATCACTGCATGATTTTTTTCGCTTTGCCTCGATCGCGTTTTTCTTCATCGAATACATGTTTTTCTCGGCTTTCATTTTTCTAGATTGATCACCTAGGATAAATGGAAAATGGAATGAACGGTAGACGATGATTTTCTGATTGATGGCTAACCATAATTCAGTGATAATTTAAAATAAAAATTGGGACTGTTAATTGCAAGTCAACCAAAAAATGGAGTAAAATTCGGTTTTGGGAGAGCAATACCCTCGCTTACGCAATAATTTCCTTCACATTTTTTTTCTTTGCGTAAAAATCAAATGTTTTATCACCAATAAAATAGACAAGATAATAAACCAACTTAGGTTGGTTTGATGTGTGAGTTGGTGAAAATACGGGATTGCTTGCTTGATTGAGCCGTATGTTTTACGAGACACAACCCCAAAATCCGAAGACACTCCATTTCATCTCCGTAGATTCAACCGCTCACTTGTGTATCCATCCTCCTTCTTCGTTCACCTTGGGTCCCTCCCGACATCAAATTCTATCTTTATACTTAGGCTCAGCCTAAGTATAGGGGGGACCCAAGTCCCCGTGATTTTCTCTACTCATCTTTTCTTGCCTTTATACTTAGGTTATTTCTAACCTAAGTATAGGGGGGTCCCTTCTTAGTCCCGTATATTCTTCTATATTTAAATGGACCTATGTTCTTGTAACATCTAATGCTATGAGGACATAGCAAAGTTTAAGTATAGGGGGGTATACCGTATATACCGTATATTTACTTTAGCTATAATCTGAAAAATTTGAAAAATTAAAAACTTTTTGGCTAAGGTAAAATTCATTGGACTAAGAAAATTCAAATAATTTCGCGGTTTTTTTTCGATATTATGTTACACTATTTTATAGAAATATTTTCGAAATTGATTTTTGAAAGTGTTTTGAAAACTTTTGTGTGACTGGGTTCTGAAAAATCGCCTTCTCTTTTTCAAGAAAAGATTGAGTCTAACCTGTGTTTGAAAACTAAAATCCATAAAAATTGCAAAATTCAAAAATCCTTTAGGAGCCATTAGTGACTACTAAGCCCCATTAAATAGCCGTGTTCAGTGAGGGTTCGCCCTTAGCAGAGTGGATGGTTTAAAGGACATCGCGTAAGGCTCCGTCCTTAAGGAACGGGCTCCGGCCTGTACTTACATCCATACTGGCTGAATGCAGATGCAACTATTTAATGGAGATTAGGCAGTCCTCATATCTCTTGAAGTGAAAAAAAAAATGTGTTTTGGAATGAAGGAGTTGGATTAAACCTCTACACTTACACTTTCACCCAGGATCTGAAATGGTCAAGGAAGCTTGATTTTTGAGGTCTTTGAGATTTTAGGTTAACCAGCCTTAGTCATCAGGGTCATAGACTTAATCATCCACATTCCCCTAGGTTTCTAGATTTGCATGCTATATTCCATGCTTAATCTCAGACAAAGAGAATATGATCAGCACATCACATGCACGACTGCGGTTTTGATTGAGATGAGTTGATTTTTCACTTGAGGGATTGGGATGAGGAAGTCGAGTCTGGATTTGATCTAATGATGCTCGAGGATGGGATAAAATCTTTGAAGGCTTCAGGAAACCTGAGTGTCAGCAATTTAGCCAGTATGAGAACTTGATTCTTGTACTAATCTCTTGACATTGACCTAAGTGCCTGGGTGTGAAATAAATAAAAAATTGTTGATCAGTGTGCGCCAACTTTTGGTAAAAGCAGAGGAGCTAGCCACAAATTATTCAAGTCAATGAAATTCAAAGAAAAGCTCTCATTCCACAAAGTTACATATCAAAGAGCTTCCACCAAAGGCGAGCGCTCCCAAACTTTTCGAAGTGTCCACTTGGACCACCGCTATTAGGACCAGGAGTCGGGCTTGCACCAAAAAAGGGCTCTGCATCGTAAATGCTACAAGTCTGGGTGTAGAAGGTACATTAGGTACTCAAAAGAGACACACCCCGGTGTACTCCCAGGAAAACAAGTGCAGACGGCTCCAACTTCTCTTGACGGACGCACTGATCGACACCAAAAAAATGTGTTGCGTAAAAGGCACTAGAGAGAATCCTTGTTCCAATGAAAGGGAGAGAAGAATTGACACAATCCCATGCCTTCCATTTCTGGCCTGCCATCCACATTTTATAAGTCTGACAACTAAAGAGACGGTGGACTGAATGCAAAATTTGATTTATTCCCTAGTGCTGAGGATTGGGTCCTTAGGAGATTTTCTCGGACCAAGATTTTGGGTGACAAATTGACTCTACTCTCAGAATTGCAGTCAACACTAAAAGTCATATCCTTTAGATTATATGTACATCAGAGAGAGTCTAGAGAATTAGAGGAATTGGGTACCTCTTGATTAAGGCTGGGTTGAACTCTAGAATTTTGGATCTCTGAAGCCGAGTCGACTTGATCAGATTAGATCCTGTATTCACATGCACAAGGGGGTTAATCCAACTTAGTCATTCTTTTTGATGCTCGAGGACGAGCATAGTTTAAGTATAGGGGGTTGATGAACCTCAGTTTCATCATCTTTATTTCCCTTAATTAACCCCCTTGCTTAAACGTTTGTCAATAAAACCCTGTTAATGTCATATAATTAACAGAGTCCTTAATAAATTAAAAACCACAAAAAAATGGCAAAACAAAAATCGTGGTATTTTTAGACTCAAAAATACCCTCAAAAATATTTTGGGCTCTTGTTTGATCTCTTTTCGAGTTTTGGTCAACATGAAACTTGTAGATCTCGTCAAGATCTACAACTTTCATGTTTTGAGTTTTCTCAAATTCGACCAAATAAACCCTCAAAAATCAAAAATACCCTTGCAATATCCTGATTGGGCCACGTGGCCCAATCTGGGCGAGCCACGTGGCCCGGCCCCTTTGTCTGATCCGCCCCCCTTTCTAGACCGTTGGATCCGCCTTCTTGATCCAACGGCCCAGGCCGCTCCACGCCGCTCCGTATCCAAGACCGTTTGATCTTCACCCGCCTTAATCCCAGCCACTCGTCGCCGCTTCTCTTCCCTTGCGCCACGTGGCGCGCTGAGCACCCTTTGATTGCGATCCGGATCTCTCATCTCAGCCGCTGCTTCCGCTTCATTCCTCTGCCGCTTGATCATCCCCCACAGCCCATCTCTACCGTCCGCTGGAGCGTGAACTACAAGGCGACACGAGGCAGCTTCATAGCCCGTCGATCACTTCGCTCGGATTAAATCCAAGCCGCTTTTTAGCGCCACGCTCCCGACCGTCGGATCACAAGATCCAACGGTTCGGGCTTCGTCTTCCTCCTCCCACGAAGCTCCGCCCGCACGTTCCGCCTCGTAGACCTCCTCCGCCCTTCCATTTTTAGCAACAACCCTAGTCATCCTCTCCTCCCGTTAACCACCCCACGTCCGAGCCCAGTCCTCCATGATTCTCGCACATCACTCCATTACCCGCGATGACCTCCCAGTCACCCCATACCACCCTCTAAACCCGCGACGCCACTCATCAGCACCACCGACTTCGCCCTTTAAATACGCCGCCCCCTCTTCCATTCCAACCCGTCCATCAACCAAGGGGCGGTGGCCCAGCCCTCCAGCTCCTCCCTGTGACAGGGGGAGGAGCTTGGATCGAGCGACGACGACCTCCTGCCCCGATGAGACCCGCCGACCTTCAGGCGGCGCTGCGGTGGCTCTAAGCCCCGCCCGAGCTCGCTGGGGAGGCCGCCCAGTATGTGCGACGACCCGGGCTTCTTCTCCGACGCCCAGCCCAGGCCACAACCTCCATCTCCGGTCAGGGTACGTTCTCTGATCTTCTTTTGTTTTTCTTCTTATTTTTGCCTAATTTTCGTAGCTTCTTCAAGCTCCTTCCCACTCCCTTAACCAGTCCATTAGCTCCACCATTCTTCCAGCTTCCCCGCGCAACCCTCCGATCATCACCTTCCTCTGCCACAACCTCCCTCCATCCCAGGCATCCTCCTCCGCCGGAGGCGGAGGAGGACCCACTCAGGGCGTCGCCTTCTACGCTTCACCAGAGCCCTCCGTCCACTTCATCTCGCACGCACGCACGCCTTAACCCCTTGCAGGTCAACCATGCACCAATGGCCGGACCTCGGGCGGAGCTGAGTTCTAGAGCTCCGCCTCCGGCGACCCGGCGTCGACAGGGCATCCCAGGCACCCCCGCGTCTTCTTCGACCTCGGACCTGCATCGCCAGACCTTCAGCAATCTTCCACGAGCTTCAACGAGCACGGCAAGGCGCGGCGGAGCTCCAGGCTTCTCGCCGGAGCTCTAATCGCGCCGCCACCTGATGAAGGAGGAGGAAGAGCAGCTACCGTTGGATCTCGCCCCACGGCGGAGATCCAACGGCCCTGGAAGCGCCACGACGACATCCCGGAGCGCGGAGGCTCGGTGGAACCGAGCCTCGCCCGAGTCACCCTCGAGCCGCCACGTGGCCCGAGCCACCTGCTACGGCCCCCGAAGCTGCACCGAGCCTCGCCCCCACCTGAGCCTGAGCTCACGTGCCACCCGCACGTGGGGTCTGGGCTTTTTGCATCGGTGCCCTCGCATGTCCCGCATTTTACATCCAGGTCCTGATACACGTGGCACATCCAGAGACCACGCCGAGCCTGATCGACACCAAGCCTGGAGGCTCGGGTACTCCGAGCCAAGCCGAAGCTTCATCGAGCCTCTGCCGAACCAGAACCTCCTTCCGAGCCTGGATAGCGCGTGCAGGGCACGTGCTTTCTGGGTTATTTGCAGATTCGCCCTCGCACCTTCCACAAATTGCAAACAGGTCCTGAGCACGTGCAGCACCTGCGCGCCTGGGGTTATTTGCACTATTACCCTTGCGGGTTTCAATAATTGCGAATATACCCCCGCGCGTATGGTTTATTTACAGGGAAGTCCTCCACACTTATTTTTATTACATTTGAGTCCTTCCCAGGGACTGGTTTGTAGATACTTTTCATGTTTTTATTACATTTATGCCCTTGCGTTCCTTTATGCATATCTTGAGCATCATGTTTCCGTTTCAATTGATTTCAGTCTCATTTGAAAGCTTGTTTGATGTACTTCTTAATGGCATATGAAGTTTTGCATTTTGGACACTTGAATTTTATGTATTATTGTATTTGCCATGTGTTCATTATTAGTCGCTTATGCCTTGTTAACATTACCGATCAAGCTTAACATTCTAATCAAATCTGAAATTGACTCACATTGAATTTTGCTCATCATTATTAACCTAGGGCATATTTCCATTACACTTCTATTGCATTTCGTCTCATTTATTTGCATGATAAAAATGTTTAAAAAAATGCATGTTTATTTTATTGTAATGCATTGCCTTGTGTTTTCTCTTCATGATTTTGACCTATATGACTTAATTCAACACTTAATTAAACAAACTGAAATCTGATTAATACAAGAGAAGCGCGTGTCCCTGAGTTCGACCTTGGTTTCTTGCCAAGTAAAATAAAAATAACGATCATCTTATTTTGATTCATTATCACATATCTGTAAATGAGGTGATCTTTTGACGACCAGAATCGGCTCGACTACGATGATGATTTCGAGTGCTAAAAACACTCTCTTAAAGGGCCGATTCTGCGGATCGTCAAATGACTAGGAATGACTAGGCATCACGCCTCGCAAGTCGCCACGCGCCTTCATCGACATCCCTTGGATTCATCTTGATCCAAGGGCCTTCAGGCTGCCACGTGGACGCATCCGAGCCTCGGCCTCCCAAGCCTAGGCTCGGTAACCCGAAGCTGCACCGAGGCTAGACCGAACCTCCAGAAGACCCGAGCCTCGACCCGAGCCTCCGAAGCCCTCCGAACCTAGGTCGGCCACGTGAAGCGCACGTGCGGCCTGGGTTATTTGCACCGACGCCCCTAGAGCTTTCAGAAATTGCAAAAAGACCCCTGTGAAGCAGACATCACGTGAGGAGCACGTGGTTCGTGGAGAAATTGCATAGAAGTCCTGCACAGTATTGGTAATTGCATTTTAGTCCCTGTCAGCATATTTACTTATTGAATTTTTAATTTCCAGTATTGCATTTACACCCTTGTGTTTGCACGTGTCCATAGCATGCATTTTTCATCATTTTGAAATTCTAAAAATTGCAAGTTGTTGAGAATTTTGTCCTCTATCTGTTTGTACACGTGTTTGATTTTTGTTGGCTTAATTGAATTATCAATGAATTAATTGGTTCATTTGTGTCATATTTTGCCCAGTGATGCCTTTTGATTTTTAATTAAATATCAGTGCCTTCAAAAATCACCAAAAATTCACAGTAGCTTAAGGACACCATTTTCAACACTCCATAAAAATTTCATGTCATTTGCACGCATAACGAGGCCTCAATAAATAGTTTAGTGATTTTCTTTAATTAATTTTAATTAATTCATTTCACAATAAATTTAAGTTCTGTCAATTTTCCTAGGTCCCTGATCATTAGACCTTCCTAGGATAATTTTAGTTCTTGGAGAAATTGTGGTTTGATATTTATTAAAAATTAAACACTGAAAATCACTCTGTCTGTTTGTTTAATTCACAGAAAATTTATTTTGAGTCGAAAAATTCCAAAAAAATTAGTGTAGGTCATTTTCATCATAAATAATCTTCTGGCCAATTTTCATTATTTTTGGACTTCGTTTGACACATCAATTAAATTTGACTTTAAATTGGCTAAGACTTGTCTGCATATGTCTGCATAAGAAATAAAAATTACCAAAAAAATTTGACCCTCGAATATCAACACTTGAAAATTGCTGTAATCCACCTAAGGAGACAGTTGCCTCCCTGAGATCGACCTTGGACTCCACCAAGTAAAAAAAATATCACTGCTTAAAATTGACCAAAATCTGTCTTAAGTGGTTTTTGATCAACCTCTCGTATCCGACTGCAACGAACACTTAAAATTAATTTGGACCATTAATTTGCCCGAATTAACTAAGGGTGCGGGAGCGTTTATCAAAATGGCGCCGTTGCCGGGGACACGGCTCATTTCTTTTATTTTTTTGGATTTTTGTGTGTTTAATTTAGTGTATCTTTTTATAGGTTAAATGGTCACATATTTTGCATATAAAATTTTTCTTTCTTGATCTCTAACCATTGTTTCTGTGGCAGGGCCCTTGATGGATCAAGGAGGCGAGGAGCAGGACGTTCCCCGCTGCGAGGAGCCGCAGGAGCATGCTTGGAGCAAAAGAAAAAAAAGAAAAAAAAATGTGTCTCGCATTTTTGCATTATATTGTTAATAATTCGTCTTTTACAGCGGTCTTCGATCGAAGACTCGCGTATGTAATCGAACGATTGTGGTTGTGTGGGGATCGTCCCCACTTGAGTGTCGACCTAGGACTTAGGCACACGGCTCTCCGAGCTCAATTTTCATATCTTATGTGCTTGATCGTAGGTTAGGACACACTTAAATAAAGACGCACATAATCTCGTATCACTTAGCTAAAATTAATGAAGATCAAACACCGCTAATAGATGCATGATTAGGTGCGGCTTTTTCGACTTGCATACATGTTTGATTTTGGTTTTCAAAACGGCCCCAGATTTCTCGCGGCTTTTATCGTCAAATCACTGCATGATTTTTTTCGCTTTGCCTCGATCGTGTTTTTCTTCATCGAATACATGTTTTTCTCGGCTTTCATTTTTCTAGATTGATCTCCTAGGATAAATGGAAAATGGAATGAACGGTAGACGATGATTTTCTGATTGATGGCTAACCATAATTCAGTGATAATTTAAAATAAAAATTGGGACTGTTAATTGCAAGTCAACCAAAAAATGGAGTAAAATTCGGTTTTGGGAGAGCAATACCCTCGCTTACGCAATAATTTCCTTCACATTTTTTTTCTTTGCGTAAAAATCAAATGTTTTATCACCAATAAAATAGACAAGATAATAAACCAACTTAGGTTGGTTTGATGTGTGAGTTGGTGAAAATACGGGATTGCTTGCTTGATTGAGCCGTATGTTTTACGAGACACAACCCCAAAATCCGAAGACACTCCATTTCATCTCCGTAGATTCAACCGCTCACTTGTGTATCCATCCTCCTTCTTCGTTCACCTTGGGTCCCTCCCGACATCAAATTCTATCTTTATACTTAGGCTCAGCCTAAGTATAGGGGGGACCCAAGTCCCCGTGATTTTCTCTACTCATCTTTTCTTGCCTTTATACTTAGGTTATTTCTAACCTAAGTATAGGGGGGTCCCTTCTTAGTCCCGTATATTCTTCTATATTTAAATGGACCTATGTTCTTGTAACATCTAATGCTATGAGGACATAGCAAAGTTTAAGTATAGGGGGGTATACCGTATATACCGTATATTTACTTTAGCTATAATCTGAAAAATTTGAAAAATTAAAAACTTTTTGGCTAAGGTAAAATTCATTGGACTAAGAAAATTCAAATAATTTCGCGGTTTTTTTTCGATATTATGTTACACTATTTTATAGAAATATTTTCGAAATTGATTTTTGAAAGTGTTTTGAAAACTTTTGTGTGACTGGGTTCTGAAAAATCGCCTTCTCTTTTTCAAGAAAAGATTGAGTCTAACCTGTGTTTGAAAACTAAAATCCATAAAAATTGCAAAATTCAAAAATCCTTTAGGAGCCATTAGTGACTACTAAGCCCCATTAAATAGCCGTGTTCAGTGAGGGTTCGCCCTTAGCAGAGTGGATGGTTTAAAGGACATCGCGTAAGGCTCCGTCCTTAAGGAACGGGCTCCGGCCTGTACTTACATCCATACTGGCTGAATGCAGATGCAACTATTTAATGGAGATTAGGCAGTCCTCATATCTCTTGAAGTGAAAAAAAAAATGTGTTTTGGAATGAAGGAGTTGGATTAAACCTCTACACTTACACTTTCACCCAGGATCTGAAATGGTCAAGGAAGCTTGATTTTTGAGGTCTTTGAGATTTTAGGTTAACCAGCCTTAGTCATCAGGGTCATAGACTTAATCATCCACATTCCCCTAGGTTTCTAGATTTGCATGCTATATTCCATGCTTAATCTCAGACAAAGAGAATATGATCAGCACATCACATGCACGACTGCGGTTTTGATTGAGATGAGTTGATTTTTCACCTGAGGGATTGGGATGAGGAAGTCGAGTCTGGATTTGATCTAATGATGCTCGAGGATGGGATAAAATCTTTGAAGGCTTCAGGAAACCTGAGTGTCAGCAATTTAGCCAGTATGAGAACTTGATTCTTGTACTAATCTCTTGACATTGACCTAAGTGCCTGGGTGTGAAATAAATAAAAAATTGTTGATCAGTGTGCGCCAACTTTTGGTAAAAGCAGAGGAGCTAGCCACAAATTATTCAAGTCAATGAAATTCAAAGAAAAGCTCTCATTCCACAAAGTTACATATCAAAGAGCTTCCACCAAAGGCGAGCGCTCCCAAACTTTTCGAAGTGTCCACTTGGACCACCGCTATTAGGACCAGGAGTCGGGCTTGCACCAAAAAAGGGCTCTGCATCGTAAATGCTACAAGTCTGGGTGTAGAAGGTACATTAGGTACTCAAAAGAGACACACCCCGGTGTACTCCCAGGAAAACAAGTGCAGACGGCTCCAACTTCTCTTGACGGACGCACTGATCGACACCAAAAAAATGTGTTGCGTAAAAGGCACTAGAGAGAATCCTTGTTCCAATGAAAGGGAGAGAAGAATTGACACAATCCCATGCCTTCCATTTCTGGCCTGCCATCCACATTTTATAAGTCTGACAACTAAAGAGACGGTGGACTGAATGCAAAATTTGATTTATTCCCTAGTGCTGAGGATTGGGTCCTTAGGAGATTTTCTCGGACCAAGATTTTGGGTGACAAATTGACTCTACTCTCAGAATTGCAGTCAACACTAAAAGTCATATCCTTTAGATTATATGTACATCAGAGAGAGTCTAGAGAATTAGAGGAATTGGGTACCTCTTGATTAAGGCTGGGTTGAACTCTAGAATTTTGGATCTCTGAAGCCGAGTCGACTTGATCAGATTAGATCCTGTATTCACATGCACAAGGGGGTTAATCCAACTTAGTCATTCTTTTTGATGCTCGAGGACGAGCATAGTTTAAGTATAGGGGGTTGATGAACCTCAGTTTCATCATCTTTATTTCCCTTAATTAACCCCCTTGCTTAAAAGTTTGTCAATAAAACCCTGTTAATGTCATATAATTAACAGAGTCCTTAATAAATTAAAAACCACAAAAAAATGGCAAAACAAAAATCGTGGTATTTTTAGACTCAAAAATACCCTCAAAAATATTTCGGGCTCTTGTTTGATCTCTTTTCGAGTTTTGGTCAACATGAAACTTGTAGATCTCGTCAAGATCTACAACTTTCATGTTTTGAGTTTTCTCAAATTCGACCAAGTAAACCCTCAAAAATCAAAAATACCCTTGCAATAACCTGATTGGGCCACGTGGCCCAATCTGGGCGAGCCACGTGGCCCGGCCCCTTTGTCTGATCCGCCCCCCTTTCTAGACCGTTGGATCCGCCTTCTTGATCCAACGGCCCAGGCCGCTCCACGCCGCTCCGTATCCAAGACCGTTTGATCTTCACCCGCCTTAATCCCAGCCACTCGTCGCCGCTTCTCTTCCCTTGCGCCACGTGGCGCGCTGAGCACCCTTTGATTGCGATCCGGATCTCTCATCTCAGCCGCTGCTTCCGCTTCATTCCTCTGCCGCTTGATCATCCCCCACAGCCCATCTCTACCGTCCGCTGGAGCGTGAACTACAAGGCGACACGAGGCAGCTTCATAGCCCCATTTTGATAAACGCTCCCGCACCCTTAGTTAATTCGGGCAAATTAATGGTCCAAATTAATTTTAAGTGTTCGTTGCAGTCGGATACGAGAGGTTGATCAAAAACCACTTAAGACAGATTTTGGTCAATTTTAAGCAGTGATATTTTTTTTACTTGGTGGAGTCCAAGGTCGATCTCAGGGAGGCAACTGTCTCCTTAGGTGGATTACAGCAATTTTCAAGTGTTGATATTCGAGGGTCAAATTTTTTTGGTAATTTTTATTTCTTATGCAGACATATGCAGACAAGTCTTAGCCAATTTAAAGTCAAATTTAATTGATGTGTCAAACGAATTCCAAAAATAATGAAAATTGGCCAGAAGATTATTTATGATGAAAATGACCTACACTAATTTTTTTGGAATTTTTCGACTCAAAATAAATTTTCTGTGAATTAAACAAACAGACAGAGTGATTTTCAGTGTTTAATTTTTAATAAATATCAAACCACAATTTCTCCAAGAACTAAAATTATCCTAGGAAGGTCTAATGATCAGGGACCTAGGAAAATTGACAGAACTTAAATTTATTGTGAAATGAATTAATTAAAATTAATTAAAGAAAATCACTAAACTATTTATTGAGGCCTCGTTATGCGTGCAAATGACATGAAATTTTTATGGAGTGTTGAAAATGGTGTCCTTAAGCTACTGTGAATTTTTGGTGATTTTTGAAGGCACTGATATTTAATTAAAAATCAAAAGGCATCACTGGGCAAAATATGACACAAATGAACCAATTAATTCATTGATAATTCAATTAAGCCAACAAAAATCAAACACGTGTACAAACAGATAGAGGACAAAATTCTCAACAACTTGCAATTTTTAGAATTTCAAAATGATGAAAAATGCATGCTATGGACACGTGCAAACACAAGGGTGTAAATGCAATACTGGAAATTAAAAATTCAATAAGTAAATATGCTGACAGGGACTAAAATGCAATTACCAATACTGTGCAGGACTTCTATGCAATTTCTCCACGAACCACGTGCTCCTCACGTGATGTCTGCTTCACAGGGGTCTTTTTGCAATTTCTGAAAGCTCCAGGGGCGTCGGTGCAAATAACCCAGGCCGCACGTGCGCTTCACGTGGCCGACCTAGGTTCGGAGGGCTTCGGAGGCTCGGGTCGAGGCTCGGGTCTTCTGGAGGTTCGGTCTAGCCTCGGTGCAGCTTCGGGTTACCGAGCCTAGGCTTGGGAGGCCGAGGCTCGGATGCGTCCACGTGGCAGCCTGAAGGCCCTTGGATCAAGATGAATCCAAGGGATGTCGATGAAGGCGCGTGGCGACTTGCGAGGCGTCCGATCAGGAGTGCGATGAACGGTCGAGGACGAGGGCGGAGAAGGGACGCGTGGCGAGGCGAGGACCGTTCGATCAGATGATCGAACGGTGGCTGTTTCTTCTTCTCTAACGGTCCTCCGCCGCCTGCGGAGGAGAGGCCTGTGCTCCGGTGAAGGCAGCCGAGCTCCGCCTCGGTGTCCAAGCTCCGGTGATGAGCTTCGTCAGCTCCCACCTTGCTCGGAAGAATCGTCAGTGCGCGTCGAAGCCTCCGGTGGTCTCTGGATGACTGGAGGAGGGCTGGAGCTCTGAGTCGATGAAGCTCGAGGAAAGCTCCGACGAGGCTCCGGCCAGTGATGAATTGAGTCCCTGCAAAAGGTTAGAAGTATAGCCGAGGCGTGCAGGTGATCGTGGAAGAGGGTGGAGTGATCAGCGAGGCCTAAGGCGACGTGAAGTGGTCGGGCGACGTTGCTCCGGCCAAGTGGCGGAGCTACAGGTCGCTGGCTGGTGGAGTGGAGCGTCTGATGATGCGGAGAGGTCAGCGAGAATGAGAGCTCCGACGCGGAGCTAATCGGCGTGAAGGCGAGGTGCGAAGATGATCGTGAGCAGAGAATAAAATCGGCGAAGATGAAGGAAAAAGAAGAAAATGATCGGAGGAGAAATGGAGGAGGTTACCTGGGGATTGGAGCTCGGATTTGAGTTCCAGGGTCGTCGCTCGAGGGATCGGTAAGGTCCCGAGCTCGTGCAGCTGCTCGGAGGAGTGGCTGCGACACGGCGGTGGGCCGAGGATCTCGCTGGAGAAGACGCTCTGTCGTCGCTCGACAAATCAGCCGATTGCTGTCACCAATAGGAAGCTTGGAGCTCGAGGGATCTCTCTGGAGTGGCGGATAGGGCTGAATGTGGCCGGAGGCTGGGTATTTATAGGATGAAGGTGACGGCTGGAGTGGGTGAGTGGCGAAGTTGGTGGCTGTCGTGGGGCGAGTGTGGCGGAGATGGTGGCGATTGAGGGTGCTGGCGAGGGAGAGGGACGAGTGGGGAGCGTCGTGGCGAGGTCAGCGGCCGGAGAAGATGGCTGACGTGTGCCCAGAAAAGGAAAGGGGGCGCCCCTCCCGCAAGGCAAGGGACGTGGGGGAGAGGGGCGCCTGGAGGTAGGAGACGAAGTCTCCACCGTTGGATCGTGTGATCCAACGGTGGAGATTAGATCGTGGTGAGCGGGTGTGATTAGATCCGAGGCGGTGAGATCGATGGTCGATGAAGTGGCCACGTGGCAAGCTGTGCGTGAGGCGCTAGCGAACGGTGATGATGGAGGGCTTAGGTCGATCGAGCGGTTAAGAGGCATCAAGAAAAGGAGCGGCTGAGATGCAACTTCTAAGATGCGATCGATCGGTCGTCAACGCGCCGCGTGGCGAGCCCTGCTTAAGGCGCTAACGAGCGGACAGATCTGAATGCGGATGAAGATCGAACGGCTGAGAGAATGAGCGCACGTGGTCACAGAGGGGTCGTTGGATCTGAAGCGAGATCCAACGGCGGAGGGCGCGGGCGGA
Source organism: Ottelia alismoides (assembly GCA_037367405.1). Classification (NCBI taxonomy): domain Eukaryota; kingdom Viridiplantae; phylum Streptophyta; class Magnoliopsida; order Alismatales; family Hydrocharitaceae; genus Ottelia; species Ottelia alismoides. Next base: position 211,144 of record JAZKJV010007615.1, on the reverse strand, counting down.
TGAGGCGAAGGGTAGCGGGCCGCGTGGCGCAATCAGAGGGCGCCACGTGGCCTGCTGTGAATGGCTGGAGAAGGAAACACGTGTAGCGAGAAGAGGAAGCCGAATTTGGAAAAACTCAAAACATGAAAGTTGTAGATCTTGATGAGATCTACAAGTTTCATGTTGACCAAAGACGAAGATAAGGTCAAATATGATACATAAGTATAAGGATACATAAATATACATGTGTAGTATACAAAATGACCCAAAAACCCAAGTTTCTCATACAAGCTCCAATTGCAATGAAATTAGTCTCATTTTGAAGGTCTTTTAATATGTAGTATTCTAAGAGTGAGTAGACCTAATTAGGGGTTTGTATGAGGGCTTTATGTGTGTTTAATGTACAAGGGTTCTCAGGATATTTGGGCTATTTTACAAGGGTGATTTTAGGCATTCTTTCCTATGGTATTAAGGAATATATACATATATATTATAAAGAAGAAGTTATTAGATGAAGATGTATTTTACAAGGGATTTTTGGCATTCTTATTTAAATGCAGATGAGCTGCTAAAATGCATGAATTATGGATGCATGCATGAGTGTTATTTATGCAAGATAAAAGGAAATATGCTTCTATTTTCTCGGGAACAAGGCTCTATTTTGGACTTTTGATGTGATGAATCACAGATTCATCAACCCCCTATACTTAAACCTTGCTCGTCCCCGAGCAACTAAATGAAATGCAAGAGTGAAATGATTTTGGGTTCCATACCAAGGTCATGAACAAAAGTTGAAAATGGAGCCTGACTCGACCTTTGGATTAGTTGTGTGGCGGAACCTTATTGGGACCTGAACTTAAGACCTAACAGACTTCAAGTTCCACAAGTCTTCTATTCAAGACGCCTTAACAGTCAGGTCAGAATAATTCCTCAAACGCAAATTTCCGATGACTATGATTCTTACTTGTACTGTGTAAGTGAGATATAGCTCTCCATATCAGAAATGACTCGGAACCAGCCTCCTCTAACAAGGTAACTCAATAACCTGGTCCAGTAACTCTTTCCTCGAGGAGCGGGGTATTCCCTTCTAAGTTCAAGTGCGACCAACTCAAGAGGAGGGGGTAGAGAAAAGAATGGACGGTGGCCAGTGTAGCCACCTATCCCGGGATGCCTGACCAGTGTAGCCAAGTCATCCAGCTGCATTTTCCTTGCTAATATACATACTCCGACAGGTATTATTCTTTTTCTTGGACCTGTCTGATTTTTTTTGGAGTTCTTTCTTGCATTTTTTTTTTGGAACTATATTCAAGGTGCAGCATGTACATCAGGAGTTTTTCCTCTTGAGCCAGTAGACTATCCCTCTTTTGAAGCATTATTGCAACCCACAGCATCCCGTCCTTAGCCTTCATCACCACTAGACCAAGTTGAGACGCACTTCCTTCACTAGAAGAAGAAGAGAGGTTCCGCCTAGAAGTACTACCCTCATATGCTACCCCAAGTCAAAGGAAACTACCTCCTTACCACCTCATCAATGAAGAGCTACGTGCATAGTGTTTGTCCAAGTTAGGTCATTATCTAAAAGAATCCTGCGTATGCACGAGATATTCTACTTAGACTAGTCAAGATGACATGTGAACATAGACTTGCGGACTCAAAGAATTAAGTCTCTTGACCTGAGAAATCTTAACTCCAGTTCCTATAAGGTTCCTCTGAAATTAGGTGGATTAAGGTCAAATCAAGTCCATCCTCAATATCTACTCATAACTTGGTTCAGAACCCACTAGCTTTTCACTTTGCATATGCAGAAATATGCAGATGAGATGAGATGTCATGTTATGAAAATGCAGGACTCTTTTTATTATTTTTTATGCAGGGATGATATGCAAGAGTAAATAAGAAGCCTTTATTTTTGTTTTATTTTTCTGGTATACAACAATTATTTACAAAAGTATGTTTTACAAGAATTTTACAACTTTTTATACAAGTATTATACATATAGTACATATTATACAAGTATACCAAAAAATTTTTTTGTTTTTTCGATTTTTACCCACCCGTAATTCTTGCAAAATATATACAACAATACGCGAAAATACGAGCTATGGGTAAAGTATATATGTAATATATACACGCCCCCCTATACTTAGCGTGTGCTATGTCCTCAGAGCACGAAAGCGACTAAAAAGACATAGCTCGGGCTAAGCGTAGGAGAGCTAAAATAACAGAAGTATAGAAGTCGTCTCGCCCCCCTATACTTAGGCTCTGGCAGCCTAAGTGTAGAAGAAGATCAGAAATGGGGCGGACGAGGTTAAGAGGAGAAATGGAGGAGTATCAGTGCGGGCATCGGTCCCCCCTATACTTAGGCTTAGGTCAGCCTAAGTATCGGTAGGAAATGAGTATAAGGACCAATGTGATCTGGAGAATGTACAGTGAATCGACTCGGGTGACCCCTTCCCCCTATACTTAGGATCTGGTCATCCTAAGTACAGTCCGAGATAATGATTCGATGATGTGGGGACGGGTTACTAGAATCGTGAAGGTAAGGATAGGATATACAGGAAGAATGATATATATACAGCTGAGTCGGTCTGAATCTTTTGAAGATGCTGCTGATGGCTGGAGTTCATTGCTGCAAGGTCTCATACGCGGCTTGAGATGTATCTGCTGTATCTGTCTCGCATATGAATACAATCTCCTCCACATGGACTAACTGTTCATTGGATTCGACGAAGTGCTTCAACAGCTGCCCATTTACTAGGAATGTTGGTGCGTCATCTGCGAGATCTGAGATCTCGACACATCCACTATCATGCACCGTTCGGACAACGAATGGTCCCGTCCACTTAGACTTTAGTTTGCCTTGGAAAGTCTTCAGCCTGGCATTGAACAACCATACCTTCTGTCCAGGAACAAAGGTCTTTCGTCTGATATATCTATCGTGCCAACGCTTTACCTTGTCCTTGTACACCACAACTGTTGTCGTATGCTCGGTTTCTGACTTCCACAAGCTCATTCAGATCCATGTCTCTTTGTTTCTGGCCTAGGTGTGTGTTCCAGTTGACTTTCTTTATTGCCCATTCTGATTTGTGCACTAACTCTGCGGGCAAATGGCACGGCTTTCCGAATACCATTCGGAATGGGGAGGTGCCTAACGGAGTCTTGTAAGCCGTCCTATACGCCCAGAGGACTTGATCCAAGATCTGAGACCAGTCCTTCCTGTCTGGGCGGACGAGCTTTTGCAATATGGTTTTCACCTCCCTATTCGACACCTCAGCCATACCATTGGTTTGTGGGTGGTAAGGACTAGCGACACGGTGTTTGATGCCGTAGTCCTTCAGGAGTTTCTTCACCTCCCGATTCACAAAGTGGCTACCCCCATCTGATATCATCATTTTGGGGATCCCGAACCTAGAGATTATGTGCTCTCTGATAAATTTACAGACAGTCCTGCTGTCTGCGGCTCGGGTCGGGATAGCCTCCACCCATCTAGACAGATAGTCAACCGCAAGAAGGATGTATTCAAACCCGTGGCTGACAGGGAATGGGCCCATGAAATCGATGCCCCAGGCGTCAAAGACATCACAAATGATGACTGGCTGCATTGGCATCTCATCCTTGGAACCAACGGTTCCTCCCATCCTCTGGCAAACTGGGCACGACTTCGCGAAGGCGGTGGCATCGCGAAACAGAGTCGGCCAGTAGAAGCCACATTGAAGCACCTTCCCATGCGGTCCTCTTCCCGGAGTGGTGTCCTCCTGCCTCTAAGCTATGGCATAAAGAAAGGACACTCTGGTATTCTTCCTGAGGAATACAACGTCTCCAGACACAATCCGATCCTTCAAAGAAAAGGATCGGATCCTCCCAATGGTAGTGTCTAGCGTCCGACTTTAGTCGGTCAATTTGGCTCTTGGCCCAATCTTCGGGAACTTTCTTGGAGACAAGATAGTTCACGATATTGGCATACCATGGGAGTGAGTCGATAACAAAAATCGACTCGTCAGGGAAAGAGTCTCGAATCGGGGAAACCTCGAAAGTATTAAGATCTTCGAGACGAGAGAGATGATCGGCTACTACGTTCTTCTTTCCAGGTTTATCACGGATGTCCAAATCAAACTCCTGGAGAAGTAAAATCCAACGAAGAAGACGCGCCTTCGCGTCCTTCTTCTCCATCAAATATCGTAGTGCCGTGTGGTCTGTGAACACAGTTACCTTGGATCCGATTAAATGAGATCTGAATTTGTCCAAGGCAAACACTACCGCAAGCATTTCCTTTTCGGTAACTGTATAGTTACGCTGAGCAGAATCAAGCACTTTGCTTGCGTAGTGAATTGCAAACGGGACGCCATCTCTTCTTTGTCCCAATACAGCCCCAACAGCATAATCTGAGGCGTCCGTCATGATCTCGAAAGGAAGAGACCAATCTGGGGCTTGTAAGATGGGTGCGTCCATGATCATTCCTTGTAACCGCTTAAAGGCCTCAAGACACTTGTGATCGACAATAAACTCCACGTCTTTGCCTAAAAGCTCAGTTAGCGGTCGGGCAATCTTAGAAAAATCCTTTATAAATCTCCGATAAAATCCGACATGCCCGAGGAACGACCGCAACTGCCGTACATTGTCTGGTGGCTGGAGTCGTCTGATCACGTCCACCTTGGCAGGGTCAACCTCCATTCCTCTCTTGGAGATGACATGCCCCAACACTATGCCCTCCGTCACCATAAAGTGACTTTTCTCCCAGGAGAGCACCAGATTGACCTCACAACATCTTTTGAGGACTCGGTCCAGATTCCTAAGGCAGGAATCAAAAGAGTCGCCGTGGACCGAGAAGTCATCCATGAAGACTTCCAGGAATTCGCCGACCATTTCGGCGAAATACAGCAATCATGCACCTTTGAAAAGTACCTGGAGCATTGCATAGCCCAAAAGGCATGCGCCTGAAAGCATAGGTACCAAAGGGGCATGTGAACGTGGTCTTTTCCTGGTCCTCTGGAGCTATGGCTACTTGATTGTAGCCCGAGAACCCATCAAGAAAACAAAAGAATTCTTTCCCCGCTAGTCTTTCTAAAATCTGATCAATAAACGGTAGGGGAAATGATCCTTTTTCGTCGCGGCATTCAGGCGTCTGTAATCCACACAGACGCGCCACGACGTGGGTACTCTTGTCACGATTTCCTCTCCGTCCTCATTGGTGGTCGTCTGAATTCCCGACTTTTTCGGGACAACATGGATTGGGGCCACCCACTTAGAATCGGAGATTGGGTAAATAAAACCCGCGTCGCACCATTTTTCTATCTCTTTCTTCACAACCTCTCGTAGATTTGGATTCAATCGACGTTGGAATTCACGAGAGGGTTTGGCTTCGTTCTCCAAATATATATGGTGCGAACACAGAGCGGGATTTATCCCGTGGAGATCGGAAATGCTCCAGCCTATTGCCTTGCGGTTCTTCTCCAGGATCTCTAGCAAGCGAGATTCCTGCTCCTCGGTCAATTGCGAACTGATAATGACCGGAAATTTCTTGTCTTGGCCCGCAAGGAAGGCATATTTCAGGGTTGTGGGTAAGGGCTTGAGCTCAGGGACGGTATGATCGTCTAAGAAGTCTGGCTCAATCTGATCTGGTTCGGTGTTGGAAGTGGCTGGATCCTGTTCTGCAGCGACTGCCACCAAGCTCGGCTCTGGAGTCGGATCGTCAAAGGTCTCCATGCAATCGGCAAACGCCTCGTCCGACTCGTCATCCTCATCTTCCGATTGTCCTAAGGATGTAAGGACTGACAGGCCCACTTGGGCCTCTGTGTCATCGAAGATGTAGGGCGATGCAGGCTCAGAGCTGTACTTGTTCCTGAATATCTCGCAGACTGACTCATGCACTGGATCATCTTCAAAGGAGATGGACACATCGGTGCTGGCTGGGTTCTGTCTCCATGGCCCAACTAAGTCTACATGTTCACGGTCTGTTTCGATAGAAGAGTACTCGGTGCTGGATTCGGAGTCTGGTCTCTGCCATCTCGTCTGCTTCATCTCTAGTTCCTCATCTCCGCCTGGAGTTTAGAACTGAATTTTCCCATTCTTATAATCGAATAATGCCCCTGCTGTTCTGAGGAAGGGCCTACCCAAGATGATCTGGGAATCTCTCCAATTACGAGGGGTTTCCATATCGAGGACAGTGAAGTCCACCATGTATTCCTGCCCCTCGACTTTGATCACAATGTTCCTTAACTCTCCTTGGGACTTCTTAGTGGATTTGTCCGCGAACTGAAGAATAGCTCTAGATTTCCTAAGAGGTCCGAGATTGAGCCGCTCATAGAGGGCTGTGGGCATCAAGTTGATCGAGGAACCATTGTCCAGGAGAGTGCGTGCAAACGCGATGTCATCAACATGACTCACTACATAGTGTGCACCCATGTCTCTTCGTTTCCGAGGAAACGAGTTCTTTATTGCACAAGTCGTGGCTACGGATAGAACGTGTTTCTCAACACGGCTTTTGGTTTTCCTGCTAACCCTAGTAGGTGTGCATCTCACCTTAAGGTATTTTTGGAATGCAGGGGTCATTTCCACGAACTTGTCAAAGGGGATTGTGACCTTGATGTGTTTATTACAAAACTCAGCCATCTCAGGGTCATCTTTTTGGATTTTTTTGTTTTTCTTCTTCCCACCCTTGAGAGCTTGGGGGAAAGGGATTATTAACTCAGGTTCTGGAACTGAAATATCTTCATTAGCTGCTGAAACTGAGTTCTGAACAAGACTCTGACTCGGACTTTTATACAGACTCTGACTCTGACTCTGACGAAAGGGAAAATGCTTGGGCGAAACCGGTGATGCTTCTTCCGCTTCTTCTGGCTGGTCCTCCTCAGATGGAGGTGCGGGCTCATCGGTGTCGTCGGACTCGGGATGACTGCGGGGCTGGTGCTTCGAGGACTCAGATGTCCTCTTCTTCCGCTGGCGGTGACGGTGGTGCTCCTCCTCTTCCTCCTCCGAATTCTCCTCAGGTTGAATTTCGGAGGTTCCTTCCTGTTGTGCCCGTGCCCGATCAGGTATGGTCACGGTCCTTCCGCTCCTGAGGGACATATGATTAACATTATCGTACGAAAGGATCTCATGTTCAGATAAATAGTTATCTGAATAGTATACCTGATCTCGGGGTCGGTTCTGGCCCTGCTGTATGCTATTTGGGTTGGCCTGAACCTGTGCGGGAATTGGAGTCCTTGGCGCCATTTGTTGGTCCTGAGCACGAGAGACCCGATTGATGTCGGTTCTCATGTCCAGGTAGTCGTTTTGCATCTGCTGGACCCTATCAGACAGGGTCTGGATCGCCAAGGTGAGGGACTCCAACTCGGTGGGCTGGGCTGGCTGCTGAGTGGATGCGGTCCTGAACTGGCCCTGCTGGCCGTACCGATACTGCTGCTGATGGGGCGGTGCTGGCCCCTGCTGATAGGTGCGCTGCTGCGGCTGGTACCCTTGTTCTGGCCTGGACTGATATCGCGGGATTGTGACGGGCCTGGTCTCCTGGTAGACTGGGGTTGGGCGGTGTGACTGGTCCTTCCCCATCTCGATTTGCCGGACTAGTGGGTCGCGGCTATACCAGAGCCCGTTGATCTCGTAAACGGGCGGAGGCTCCTCGTACTCTGTCTCCACTGGTGGGGATGCATGATGGTTCTGCTGGGTGTAAGTCTGATCCCAGCTGCTCTGAGACCCCGGTGCCTGTTCCTGTACAAGATGGACTCGATGTACAGGTACAGGTGGTGCAGAAGGGGTGGGTAGCTTGATCTTGGCTACCTTTTCAGAGAGTTCCTCCACCTTCTTGGGCAGGCTCGAAAGAGACTCCATCTCCGCGACTCTCTTGTGGATCTGTTCGACCATGGTAAGCTTGTCTGCAATCATCCCCATGCTGGGGATGAGGTCCTCTGTCAGATCTGCAACAGTCCTTCTAGTTGTCTCATTGGATAGAATCGAGGGAGACAACTGATAGGCCCTTGTGGCCTGTGACCTGCCGGTTTCTGCCATCTGCTCTAGGATTTTCCACACGGCGTGCTCGTTCTTGTTCAGATAGCTTCCTCCGCAGGCGGCGCTGACTAACCCCTGCATCTCTGGGGTTAGGCCGCAGAACAAGGTCTGGACTAAGATTGCCTTAGAAATGCCGTGGCATGGGCATTTCTGTACTAAGTCATTGAACCTGTCCCAAGCCTCGTGGAACGGTTCGCAGGGTCCTTGGGCGAAGCTGGCAATCTTCGTTCGCATCTGATTGGTTCTACTGAGTGGGTAGAACTTCTTCAAGAAGAGGTCCTTGAACTGCATCCAGGTAGTACAGACCACCCCTAGGTTTTTCAGCCAATGTGCAGCCTTATCTCCTAAGGCAAACGGGGTGGCTTTCAGTCGGATATAATCTTGGCCAACATTGGGATGGCTCAGATTATTGCAGACTAGTTCGAAGTCACGGAGGAAAGTGTACGGCTCTTCGCTTAGGTTTCCGTTGAACTTCGGCAGCAGGCTAAGGAAGTGGGGCTTCAGCTCGAATGCCTGGTCGGGAACTGCAGGTGCTAGCCAATTCTGGATTTCGTTCTCCGCCGGGTTATAGGTATCGACCATTGGTCGGTCGATCCCTTCAGCTACTATTATCCGCCCCATTCGTGCAGTGAGATCAGCATTTTTCTGTTCAGCTTCAGCAAGGCGTCTTAGAATCTGTCTCATCTGGTCCTCATCAGGCGGCATCTTTGGTGGCATTTCTTCCTCTACTTCTGGGGATTGGAAAATAAGGTCGGTGTTAGAGGTTGAATCAAGGATGGGATTACCGAGGCAATGATCTTCCTTGGTAATCTCAGAGGAGATAGAAGGGTAGGTTTGAGAGTAACCACCCTGAGCAGGAGGGAACCAGGACTCAAGAGGGTCATGAGTCCTGGGTGGTCCAAGGTGCGCTCGGACCGGAAAAGACGAGTTACTTGGGGGACTCATAGAGAGATCAGTGAACGGTGCGTCGAGATCTCCCCAGTCACTCATCTTGGTGAAGCAAGAAGAAGATAGGATTTTACTCCTACCTGAAGCAAGCACAAGATCAATCCAAGACCCTGGATTCACACTCAACACAGTGAAGGACTCAAAGTTGAGTCCAATTTGTCTTGTAGTTTTTAAGTGTGATTTTCAAGCAAATCTAGCAAGGATTACGCGGCCTAGAGGGAAGTCGGCTCAGAGCCGGATGCGTCTTCCCTGTCTATCCTGTCGTCTAAGATACCGCCGCTCCTTCCTTTCTTCGCTCCTATCCCAAGCCGATGGACTCAGTGACCATGCCCCTATCTACCTGCAAGCAGGCGGAGGCTGACAAGGCCGGAACTTCGCCCCGGGGGGTTACTGGCAGCTTGTCGCGAAGTACCGCAATTTCGCCCCTATCTACCTGAGACAGGCGGAGGCTACTTGGTACTAGTCAAAGAATCTGAAAATATTCGGCTCGTGATATTTGCTAGGATCAGTTGGAACGTGATATGGAAGACGGGGATTTGGGCTCTACCTTAGGGTGTTCACACACACTCAGGTACCCTCACTCAGCCTGAAAACAAGGTCGGGGATTAGTCTCCCGCAAACAATTTTTAGCTTTTATTCCCTTTTTATGGTCAATACTGTTAGCAATCCCGGTTTTAAAGTTAGGTTATCACTGTAATTAATCACCACAAAGCACGCCTATCGTACAGTCCCAATTTCCTTTTTAAGTTTAAATGAGAAAATCAGAGGGGAGGAAATCGAGAAAAGCCGATGCAAGGTTGAAATCGATGATGCGTATGCTGAGTACAGAATACTTACAGTGATCCTTCGCTTTTTGATGCAGGATGCTATACAGAATTGAAAACTTTATTCTACATGCAAATGCAAGCGATGAAAGCCGCTCCTAGACAGGCAGTTCTATTAGCGTGAAGAACAGTTTAATTTGAACTAAGTCCTGCGGTCTAGGTGCGTCTATTAAGTGTGTTGTGTGGTCCTATTGATTACGAGCACAAACAAGTCCTAAAGTAGCTCGAGGAGCCGCTAGTGCAAGCTAAATTACCAATCACCCACACAGCACACGGGACACAGTTTTCCACTATATTTACACGCGCGAGATCCCAAACGGGAACCGCTGGAAATAATGCAAAGGAGAAAAATAAAATAAAATAAAAAGTACAATGCCTCTCTTTCTCTCAACACACTTTAAATGCTAAGTCCTTGAAGCGTCGCCGACTCCTCGCGGTCCTCGCAAAAAAAATGAAATAGAGGTCAGAGAGTGACACAAGAATGAAGCAAAAAGAAAACAAATAAGAGAAATAATTACAAGAAAAACCGGGGGTCAGACTACCCGGGGATTAGAAATCAAACACTTCAAAAATATGCTACAAATTAACCTAAGCCGTGCCTCCCCGGCAACGGCGCCATTTGACGATCCGCAGAATCGGCCCTTTAAGAGAGTGTTTTTAGCACTCGAAATCATCATCGTAGTCGAGCCGATTCTGGTCGTCAAAAGATCACCTCATTTACAGATATGTGATAATGAATCAAAATAAGATGATCGTTATTTTTATTTTACTTGGCAAGAAACCAAGGTCGAACTCAGGGACACGCGCTTCTCTTGTATTAATCAGATTTCAGTTTGTTTAATTAAGTGTTGAATTAAGTCATATAGGTCAAAATCATGAAGAGAAAACACAAGGCAATGCATTACAATAAAATAAACATGCATTTTTTTAAACATTTTTATCATGCAAATAAATGAGACGAAATGCAATAGAAGTGTAATGGAAATATGCCCTAGGTTAATAATGATGAGCAAAATTCAATGTGAGTCAATTTCAGATTTGATTAGAATGTTAAGCTTGATCGGTAATGTTAACAAGGCATAAGCGACTAATAATGAACACATGGCAAATACAATAATACATAAAATTCAAGTGTCCAAAATGCAAAACTTCATATGCCATTAAGAAGTACATCAAACAAGCTTTCAAATGAGACTGAAATCAATTGAAACGGAAACATGATGCTCAAGATATGCATAAAGGAACGCAAGGGCATAAATGTAATAAAAACATGAAAAGTATCTACAAACCAGTCCCTGGGAAGGACTCAAATGTAATAAAAATAAGTGTGGAGGACTTCCCTGTAAATAAACCATACGCGCGGGGGTATATTCGCAATTATTGAAACCCGCAAGGGTAATAGTGCAAATAACCCCAGGCGCGCAGGTGCTGCACGTGCTCAGGACCTGTTTGCAATTTGTGGAAGGTGCGAGGGCGAATCTGCAAATAACCCAGAAAGCACGTGCCCTGCACGCGCTATCCAGGCTCGGAAGGAGGTTCTGGTTCGGCAGAGGCTCGATGAAGCTTCGGCTTGGCTCGGAGTACCCGAGCCTCCAGGCTTGGTGTCGATCAGGCTCGGCGTGGTCTCTGGATGTGCCACGTGTATCAGGACCTGGATGTAAAATGCGGGACATGCGAGGGCACCGATGCAAAAAGCCCAGACCCCACGTGCGGGTGGCACGTGAGCTCAGGCTCGGGTGGGGGCGAGGCTCGGTGCAGCTTCATAGCCCGTCGATCACTTCGCTCGGATTAAATCCAAGCCGCTTTTTAGCGCCACGCTCCCGACCGTCGGATCACAAGATCCAACGGTTCGGGCTTCGTCTTCCTCCTCCCACGAAGCTCCGCCCGCACGTTCCGCCTCGTAGACCTCCTCCGCCCTTCCATTTTTAGCAACAACCCTAGTCATCCTCTCCTCCCGTTAACCACCCCACGTCCGAGCCCAGTCCTCCAGGATTCTCGCACATCACTCCATTACCCGCGATGACCTCCCAGTCACCCCATACCACCCTCTAAACCCGCGACGCCACTCATCAGCACCACCGACTTCGCCCTTTAAATACGCCGCCCCCTCTTCCATTCCAACCCGTCCATCAACCAAGGGGCGGTGGCCCAGCCCTCCAGCTCCTCCCTGTGACAGGGGGAGGAGCTTGGATCGAGCGACGACGACCACCTGCCCCGATGAGACCCGCCGACCTTCAGGCGGCGCTGCGGTGGCTCTAAGCCCCGCCCGAGCTCGCTGGGGAGGCCGCCCAGTATGTGCGACGACCCGGGCTTCTTCTCCGACGCCCAGCCCAGGCCACAACCTCCATCTCCGGTCAGGGTACGTTCTCTGATCTTCTTTTGTTTTTCTTCTTATTTTTGCCTAATTTTCGTAGCTTCTTCAAGCTCCTTCCCACTCCCTTAACCAGTCCATTAGCTCCACCATTCTTCCACCTTCCCCGCGCAACCCTCCGATCATCACCTTCCTCTGCCACAACCTCCCTCCATCCCAGGCATCCTCCTCCGCCGGAGGCGGAGGAGGACCCACTCAGGGCGTCGCCTTCTACGCTTCACCAGAGCCCTCCGTCCACTTCATCTCGCACGCACGCACGCCTTAACCCCTTGCAGGTCAACCATGCACCAATGGCCGGACCTCGGGCGGAGCTGAGTTCTAGAGCTCCGCCTCCGGCGACCCGGCGTCGACAGGGCATCCCAGGCACCCCCGCGTCTTCTTCGACCTCGGACCTGCATCGCCAGACCTTCAGCAATCTTCCACGAGCTTCAACGAGCACGGCAAGGCGCGGCGGAGCTCCAGGCTTCTCGCCGGAGCTCTAATCGCGCCGCCACCTGATGAAGGAGGAGGAAGAGCAGCTACCGTTGGATCTCGCCCCACGGCGGAGATCCAACGGCCCTGGAAGCGCCACGACGACATCCCGGAGCGCGGAGGCTCGGTGGAACCGAGCCTCGCCCGAGTCACCCTCGAGCCGCCACGTGGCCCGAGCCACCTGCTACGGCCCCCGAAGCTGCACCGAGCCTCGCCCCCACCCGAGCCTGAGCTCACGTGCCACCCGCACGTGGGGTCTGGGCTTTTTGCATCGGTGCCCTCGCATGTCCCGCATTTTACATCCAGGTCCTGATACACGTGGCACATCCAGAGACCACGCCGAGCCTGATCGACACCAAGCCTGGAGGCTCGGGTACTCCGAGCCAAGCCGAAGCTTCATCGAGCCTCTGCCGAACCAGAACCTCCTTCCGAGCCTGGATAGCGCGTGCAGGGCACGTGCTTTCTGGGTTATTTGCAGATTCGCCCTCGCACCTTCCACAAATTGCAAACAGGTCCTGAGCACGTGCAGCACCTGCGCGCCTGGGGTTATTTGCACTATTACCCTTGCGGGTTTCAATAATTGCGAATATACCCCCGCGCGTATGGTTTATTTACAGGGAAGTCCTCCACACCCATTTTTATTACATTTGAGTCCTTCCCAGGGACTGGTTTGTAGATACTTTTCATGTTTTTATTACATTTATGCCCTTGCGTTCCTTTATGCATATCTTGAGCATCATGTTTCCGTTTCAATTGATTTCAGTCTCATTTGAAAGCTTGTTTGATGTACTTCTTAATGGCATATGAAGTTTTGCATTTTGGACACTTGAATTTTATGCCAGGTCGCTCAACTATTGAAGCCATCCTCTCTTAAACACTCTCTTAATTGCAAGTCAACCAAAAAATGGAGTAAAATTCGGTTTTGGGAGAGCAATACCCTCGCTTACGCAATAATTTCCTTCACATTTTTTTCTTTGCGTAAAAATCAAATGTTTTATCACCAATAAAATAGACAAGATAATAAACCAACTTAGGTTGGTTTGATGTGTGAGTTGGTGAAAATACGGGTTTGCTTGCTTGATTGAGCCGTATGTTTTACGAGACACAACCCCAAAATCCGAAGACACTCCATTTCATCTCCGTAGATTCAACCGCTCACTTGTGTATCCATCCTCCTTCTTCGTTCACCTTGGGTCCCTCCCGACATCAAATTCTATCTTTATACTTAGGCTCAGCCTAAGTATAGGGGGGACCCAAGTCCCCGTGATTAAGCGGCGACGAGTGGCTGGGATTAAGGCGGGTGAAGATCAAACGGTCTTGGATACGGAGCGACGTGGAGCGGCCTGGGCCGTTGGATCAAGAAGGCGGATCCAACGGTCTAGAAAGGGGGGCGGATCAGACAAAGGGGCCGGGCCACGTGGCTCGCCCAGATTGGGCCACGTGGCCCAATCAGGTTATTGCAAGGGTATTTTTGATTTTTGAGGGTTTATTTGGTCGAATTTGAGAAAACTCAAAACATGAAAGTTGTAGATCTTGACGAGATCTACAAGTTTCATGTTGACCAAAACTCGAAAAGAGATCAAACAAGAGCCCAAAATATTTTTGAGGGTATTTTTGAGTCTAAAAATACCACGATTTTTGTTTTGCCATTTTTTTGTGGTTTTTAATTTATTAAGGACTCTGTTAATTATATGACATTAACAGGGTTTTATTGACAAACTTTTAAGCAAGGGGGTTAATTAAGGGAAATAAAGATGATGAAACTGAGGTTCATCAACTTGTTACTCAGAAGGATATAGAGACTAGATGGGAGCAATACTTCCATAAACTTTTCATTGGAGAAGGAAATAGAGAGATCACTTTGGGTGATCTAGCTAGTAGTGAAAGTTACTTGAATCGTGCATGCTATAGACGAATACAAAGAAAAGAAGTAGAGGAGGCTTTGAAGGTTATGAGACCTGGGAAAGGTGTTGGACCGGATGACATCCCTGTAGAAGTATGTAAAGTTTTAGGTGAGCGTGGTTTGACCTGGCTTACGAATCTATTCAATGTTATTTGGCGAAGCAGGAAAATGCCTGAAGATTGGAGGAGGAGTATCGTGGTGCCTCTTTATAAGAACAAAGGAGACATTCAAAATTGTTCAAATTACAGAGGTATCAAGCTGATGAGTCACACTATGAAAATTTGGGAACGTGTGATCGAAAGAAGGTTGAGACAAGTTTCCCAAATAAAAGAAAACCAATTCGGATTCATGCCAGGTCGCTCAACTATTGAAGCCATCCATTTGCTGACGAGAACAATGGAGATTTATAGAGCTAAAAGGAAGAATCTTCATATGATCTTTATAGATTTGGAGAAGGCTTATGATTCCGTCCCACAAGAGATACTGTGGAGAGTTTTGGAGAAGAGACAAGTACCTGTCCTATACATTAATCTCATAAAGGATATGTATGATAGGGCTTTATATTGTGTATGGACTCCGACGGGGAAGACCAACTATTTTTATATCAACATTGGTTTACATCAAGGTTCAACTTTGAGTCCATTTCTTTTTACTTTGATTATGGACGAGTTGACAAGTCACATTCAGGATGAGTTACCTTGGTGTATGTTATTTGCTGATGATATTGTGTTGATTGACGAGACTAGAGATGGAGTAAATGAGAAGCTTGAGGTTTGGAGACATGAATTGGAGACTAAAGGTTTTCGTATAAGTAGGGCTAAGACGGAATATATGGAATATACCTTTGATGGAAGCAATGGTGAAGGAATCGAGGTGAAGATTGGTGACGATAACATTCAGAAGAGAGATTCTTTTAGATATCTGGGATCTATTTTGCAACATGATGGGGAAATTGATGGAGATGTTACTAATAGAATAAATGCAGGCTGGCTAAAGTGGAGAGGAGCCTCCGTTGTTCTCTGTGATAAGAAAATTCCTTTAAAAATTAAAGGAAAGTTTTACAAAGCAGCCGTGAGACCTGCTATGCTTTATGGTTCTGAATGTTGGCCTGTGAACCATAGACATGTGCAGAGAATGGCTGTAGCAGAAATGAAAATGCTAAGATGGATGTGTGGACATACACGTAAAGATCGGATTCGGAATGATGCAATCAGAAAGAAAGTTGGTGTAGCTCCGATCGAGGATAAGATGCGAGAAAACCGCTTAAGATGGTTTGGTCATTTGCAAAGAAGGTCAACTGATGCACCGGTTAGGAGATGCGAGTGGTGGGATGTTGAGCCGGCTAAGAGAGGGCGAGGACGACCCAAGAAGTGTTGGAAAGAGACTATACGAAGGGATCTTAGTTTTTTGGATATAAGTCCGAGATTGACCCAAGATAGATCTGAATGGAGGCAAAGAATCCATGTAGCCGACCCTACTTAATTGTGGGAAAAGGCTTTGTTGTTGTTGTTGTTGATATAGGTCTGTGAAGTTGGGTTTTTGGCCTTTTATTTTTTGTATAAAAGGTACATTGTGTATTATTTTTATACAAACACAATTTGTTATTTTTATGTATATTATTATCTACAATTTCATGTAGAAAGTTTCTTTATTTGATGTATGAATAATGAGGAATAAAATAGGTGCAAAATGTATTAATAATGAATAAAAGAATTGGGTTTTTATTTTATTTTTGGCCCTTATCTCTCTTATTTTATTCCTTATCGACCAACTCAATTCTTGACTTAATCTCGGGTTTTAGGGCTATAAAATATCTTCAATATTTTATTATTTTTATTTTCTTCTCTTTATTTTATAATTTTGGCACTAAAAATCATGTTATTTACACAATAAATGCAATAAATAGTGAATATTATTTTGTACAAATTGATGTTATTTACATGCATTAGATAGGGTTTTTAAGGTCAAAATGATTGAGTAAAGGTAATGAAAAGGAGGCTCATCACCCCCCTATACTTGACTTTGCTAGTCCCTAGAAAACACTTATGTAATAAGTGCAAAAAGAATAAAGAAGAAAAGAAAAGAATAGTTAGAATTGCTTTCAGTTTTTAAACTTGCCTTTACAAAATAAAAGTTATGAGCTCACGTTAGACCTTGATGTGAAAATGTGTGTGGAATCTGGTCGAGAACCAAATTTAAAACACAACAGCCTACGAAAGTCACAGAACTTGGTTGAAACCACCTCAATAGCCAGGTCAGAACTAGCGTACATCATACACAAACCCTTATGACTATGAAGTTGACTTGTATAGTGTAAGTGATAGTGGCCCTCCCCAACTAAAATGACAAAAGGACTGACTTCTCCATAATAACAACCCAATGATTCCCCAAACCAGCACTCTATCCTCGAGAAGTGGGGTATTCCCTTCTAAGTTCAAGTGGCATCCAACTCAGGAGGAGGAGGTGAAGAGAAGAATGGATGGCAGACTGTGTAGCTACCTATCTTGGGATGCATGACCAGTGTAGTCAAGTCATCCAACTGCAGGAGCACACGGTATAACTATGATGCTCGAGCTTGCTTATTGACTAGACAACATATATACATACTCCGGCAGGCATTTTATTTTATTTTCAAGATGTCCACTTTTTTGGAGTTTTTTTTGAAAAACTATTTATAGAAGCATTTACATAAGGACTTTTTCCTCTTGAGGCAGAAGACTATCACTCTTTTGAAGCATTATTTCAACCCATGCTCTCTTGTCATTCGACTTCATGGCAACTGGACCAGGTTGGGGTACACTTCCGTCCCTAGACGAGGACGAATGTTTCCGCTCGTGTGCATCACAGACCGGCAAATCCAACACCCTCACCACTCTAACTGAGTCGAGCCAAATGAAAGGTGCAAGTATCCAAGTTAGGTCACAACCGACAAGTGTCGTGCGTGCATCTCAAAAAGTTCTAGTTAGTCAGCTGAGGTGACTTGAACCCAGCCCTATGTCTCAAAGAATTAAGTCCCAATGGACCTAAAGTACCTTAAACCTAGTTCCTATAAGGTACCAGTGCAGTTAGGTCCAGTAACGTCCAACCAAGCTCCAATCTTCGACTTTATTTGCACTTGTTCAATCATCAAGCTTAATCCGGAAGATTATGAATGCTATGCAAATGCTATGTACAATGAAGAAAGAATGATGCAATTTTTCAAAGAATTTTGAAAAGAATTTTTTTCACACAAAGTATAAAATAAAATATGTACAACTATTCGCACGAGCGTGCTTCTTTTTATTTATTTACAAGAGTCACGAATAAAAGATTTTACATGTTATTTATAGTTATACATATATACAATTTAAAAGAATTTGGATTTTGTATATGATTATTTTATTCATATTTAATGATGCATTTATTCCTCAAATTAATTTGAAAATAATTTTGAAAACGATAGTACACAATATTTTTTGCAAATATTTAGAAGCCTTTGAAAGCCATTTTGTGAACATTTTTGAAATCGTATATATAGAATTTTCTAAATATTTTTACAACTATTTTCAAAAATATTTGCACATAGGTTTTCAAATCCTTTTTATTTCACATAAAGAAAATAATTTTTACAAATCAAATTATTTTTACAAAGGTTGAAAATATTTCAAAGTTTTCCAAACAGGTCAGATCATTTTTCAACTCATTTTGCAAACATATTTTTAACATGATTTATTAATAAGTATATACAAAAAGAATTTGAGGAATAGGAGTGCTTTTTGTTAAGAAAATATTTTTGGTATTTTTCGTTTTGCAAATTTTTTGGGGAGTAGAAAATTTTGCTAAGAAAGAAGGTACAGATATTTACACAAGGAGGCATCTTTTATTCACAACAGTTTTAGTTCTTAAATGATTTACAAGGGGTAATTGATTATTTAATAGAAATATGTATAAAGAATTTAATATGGTGAGAATACTCCTCAAACTTATTTGAAAATCATTTTTCAACAGTTTTGAAAGCTATAGTCCAACATAATTTTCACAAACTATTTTTACAAACATTTAAACGCATTTGAGAATCATTTTGCAAAGGTTTTTCAAATAGTATAAATAAAATTTTCAAATATTTTTGCAACCATTTTTCAAACTATTTGCAAATTGTTTTTCAAACATTTTTATTTCACGCCAAGAAAATAAAAATTTGCAAACAAAATATTCTGACAAAGATTAAATACATTTTACAAAAGAAATTACAAACAGTTTTCAAAAGATTTTTAAAAAAGGTTTTACAATTATTTTTCAAACATTTTACAAAAGTATTTTTGCCTCATTTATTAATCAGAATGTATAAAAAGAGCTTGAGGAGCTATAAGCATCTTTCTATTAGAAGATTGATATGAATTTATCATTTTTCTAGCCTTGAGTATTATTTAAAATATGGAAGTATGGTTTATGGCTTAAAGTATATACATAGTGTATACGACCCCCCTATACTTAGTTCGAGCTATGTCCTCATAGATCAAAGAGAAAAAGAGAAGACATAACTCATACTGAGTATAGAAAAGTATAAAGAATGAAGGAATGGGGATATGAATAAATGACTGGGAAATTGGATGTCTCCCCTATACTTAGGATCAAATAATCCTACATATAGGAGGTTGTACACAAGGCAGGGATGGTCAAGGGTGAGAATGAACAGATTGTACTCAAATTGTCTCCCCCTATACTCAGGGTGAGAGATAGGAAAGAAGAGGAGACAATGGAGAGGATCAAAGAATCAAGGTAATCAGGATGTACTCCCCTTATACTTAGAGAAAAGTACTCTAAGTATAGAAATCTGACCAAAAGGGATGATACACCTGATTTTTTTTAGAGAACGAAAGCTGAAAATGGAAACAAGACAAGAAGACAAGAAGAAAAGACAAGAGATAAAGGAAAAGTTTTTGGGTTGTGTTATATGAATCTTTTGATGCTTCCAGTACTGTGGATGTATCATCGGAGCGCAGTACTTGGATTGAGTCAACAACAGCCAAGAAAGTATCATGCTCAAGGTAGGACTTCAGTAGTTGGTCGTTAACGATGAATGGCTGTGCGTCAAGTGGCAATTTTGATATTGCAATACTTCCATTGTCATGCACTTCTTGCACTTGAAATGGCCCTATCCATTTTCTTTTTAGTTTACCCGAGATTAACTTTGCATCAAACAACCACACTTTCTTTCCAGCTTCAAAGGTCTTTCGTCTGATGTGTCGGTCATGACAGTGTTTCACATTCTCCTTGTGCAATAATGTGTTATCGTACGCATAGCCTCAGTATTTCAGGAGTCTGTTTAGATCATCTTTTCTTTTTTGACCACTTCTTTGTGAGTTTAGACTTCACATATTGATTGCCCACAAAGATTTGTAAATTAATTCCACAAGCATATGGCATGGTTTCCGATATACAAGATGATAGGGCGACATGCCCAAGGGAGACTTGTAAGTAGTTCGGTATGCCCATAGGACGGAGTCCAAGAGTTTGGACCAATTCTTTCTATCTGGCTTCACAAGCTTTTGATGGATTGTCTTGATCTCTCTGTTTTATATTTCTGCCATGCCATTGGTTTGTTGATGATAAGGAGATGTGACTCGGTGCTCGATGCCATAGTCGTTCATTAATTTCTTGACCTCTTTATTAATGAAGTGGCTAACCCCGTCTGATATCAAAACTTTCAGAATCCCGAACCTTGAGATGATGTTTTCTTTCAGAAAGCGGCATACTATACAGCTATCTGTGGCTCGAGCAGGCATAACTTCAACCCAGTCAACGAAAAGAAGGATGTGCTCATATCCCTGATTGTTGGGAAAAGTTCCCATGAAATCGATGCCCAAAGCATCGAATACATCTGCGATCTGAATGATCTTTAGGGGCATGAAATCTTTTGATGTGAGGGTGCCTTTCAATCTCTAACAGTCAATGCATCATTTGATGAAGTTTATTGCATCCTTAAATAGCGTCGGTCACCGGAGGTCACATTGAAGTACTTTTTCTATTGTTCTATCTCTAGAGTGATGTCCACCGGATTCAAGCGAGTGATAATACCCGAGGACACTATGCTTCTACTCCTAAGGGATACACCTACGCCAAATGCAATCTGTTCCTTCCCTTAATAAGAGAGGATCTTCCCATTTGTAGAAATGGATTGTCGATAAAAATTAGTCCTTTCGAATCTTCGTCGCAGTACTACACCCGAAATGAGGTAGTTGTCAATATTAGCATACCAAGGGAGTGAATCCACGGCCAAAATGGACTCGCCAGGAAAGGTGTCTATGATGGGTGTACTGCTCAGCGGAGGCTCTTGCTGCTCAATTCTGGAGAGGTGATCTACTACCACATTCTGAACCCCAGGCTTTTCCTTGATTTCCAAATAAAATTCTTGGAGGAGAAGGACCCATCTGATCAGTCTGGGTTTGGCATCGTTCTTCTGTTGTAAATATCTGATAGCAGAGTGGTCGGTGAAGATGGTGACTTTTGATCCAAGCAGGTAGGATCTGAACTTCACGAGGGTGAATACCACAGCCAGCAACTCTTTCTCTGTCACAGTATAGTTTCTTTGAGCTTCATCTAATGTCTTGCTGACATACTGAATGGCGCAGGGCACCTTCTTGTCTTTCCTCTATCCTAACACAACCCCAACTACAAAGTATGATGCATCTATCATGATCTCAAAGGAAAGAGACCAATCTAATGGTTGTATGATTGGAGCTTGAGTGATGAGCTCCTTCAGCTGATTGAATGAAAGGAGAACCTGCTGATCCACATTGAACTCAATCTCCTTGCATAGAAGTATAGTAAGAGGTTAGGGAATGCAGCTGAAATCACGGATGAACTTTCTGTAGAAACCCACATGTCCTAGGAATGACCCCACATTCTTAATTGTCTGAGGTGGCTCAAGATTGGCAATCACATCCACCTTTGACGAGTCGACTTCCATGTCATGTTTGGAAACGACATGACCCAGCACAATCCTTTCTGTGACCAAGAAGTGGCTCTTTTTCCATGATAACACTAGATTGACTTCACAACATTTCTGAATTACTCCGTCCAGGTGCTCAACACAAGAATCAAAACTATCACCATAGACTGAGAAGTTGTCCATAAACACCTCAAGAAAACTACCTACCATCTCAGCGAAGACAACAAGCATGCATCTCTGGAATGTCGCCGGTGCATTGAAAAATCCAAAGGGCATTCTTCTGGAAGCATAGGTGTCAAACAAGCAAGTGAAGATAGTCTTCTCTTGGTCCTCAAGGGTGATTGCCACTTAGTTGTACCCAGAGTACACATCCATAAAGTAGAAGAACTCATTGCTAGCTAGTCTTTCCAGAACTTGGCCAATGAATGGCAAGGGAAAGAGGTACTTCTTCGTTGCTACATTAAGGCAACGACAGTCAATACATACATGCCAGGATGTTGGTACCAAGTAGATATCTCCTCTCCTTTGTCATTTATAACCACAGTAAGCCCTGACTTCTTTGGAACTACATGCAAGAGGCTTACCTATTTTGAATCTGATATTGGGTAAATGAAGCCTTCATCATACAATTTTGTGATTTCTTTCATGAAGACGTCCCTAAGATTTGGATTCAATCTTCTTTGAAATTTACAAGACGGCTTGGCATCTTCTTTCAGGTAAATGTGGTGTGAACACAATGCACGATTTATCCCACGGAGATCTGATACATGCCAACCAAGTGCCTTGTGGTTTTTCTCTAGAATCTCAAGAAGTAGAGATTCTTACTCCGGGGTCCGCATGCTATTGATGATTACTATATACATGTTTTCTACGCCTGCAAGGAAAGCATACTTCAGGCCAGCTGAAAGTGACTTGAGTTCTAGTTATGATCTAGCCAGTTTCTCGATCACTTCTGAAACAGTGCTGGTTAAAGAATGTGTCGCCTGAACTTTTGCAGGGTTGCTGACCTCAGTGCTTTGTTGAGATTTTGATAATGTGCCGAACAGTTTTGCACTAAGCTCATTATGTTCAAGTTGGACTGAATCTTGGGGATTAAATAGATGCATCAGCACATTGGATTCTGTCTCCCAAATATCATCGAAGCTTGTGTTGATTGTGCTTTCCAAGTCCTCCTCTAGGGAGAAGATTTCTTGTGTCCATGGATCATTCAAAGAGAGTGGTATATCTTTGATTTCTGCAATGAAGTCATGTTCTACTTCGGATGGAGTTTCATGGCTCTCATGAGTTATGACTTTGGGCTCGTTGATCATGTATATGGTGATTCTTTTGTTGCACGAGATGAATGTAATCTTGCCAGACCCATAGTCAACCACGGCTTCTGATGTGTGCAGGAATGGTCGGCCAAGGATGATAGGAGTCTAGAGTAAGGGTGCGGGGAGTCCATATAAAGACTACAACATCAACTGGGAACTGCATTTCACGCAACTTTACCACAATGCCTTCCAAAAGACCTCTAGACCAATTGATTGATCGATCTGCGAACTGAAGGATCATACGGGCCTACTTTAAAGGACCTATCCCAAACTCTTGCAATAGTGTTGAGGGCAATAGGTTAATGGAAGAATTACTGTCAAGCAGAGTACGCTTAAAGACTTGATTGAAAATCTCACAACTAATCAGTGATTCTCCTTTGTCATGTTTCTTCTTTGGGAAATTGTTGATGGCTGCAACAATGGCCATGGTGAGAATGTGCTTCTCAACTAGTCAGCATCTGTTGTTTTATGTTGGTCGACACTTGCTTGTACATGCCTTTTTCAATCATTTTCTTACAGTTGGCATGTAATCCATGGTCATCATTAATGTAATCTCAACAGTCAAGTTATTGATAATATCCACAACTTCAAGGTCAAATAATGCACTTTTTATTTTTGTATTTTTTTTTGGATTTTTCTATTGCATCAAGAAAAGGTATATATACATTGTTGGAATCAAAAATAGAGTTCTTATTTACAACAGAATCTTTGTCCACAATGTGTTGTACATCCGGGTCACAAAAAGGAGTACAATCTGGAAGCTGAGATACTGGTAGTGGTGAACAGGAAAAAGTAGGGCCTCCACTCTGTCGTATGGTGTAGAATCGACTGATGTTGTTGGTTCCTCCATGGCTGACACGACTTTACTTCGGCGATAAGCATTTTTTGTTCTTTTTACTTTTGCTGATTTTCTTATTCTTTTTGGTGATGGAGATTGTGGTGGATAGCAACTGGAATGGCTCCTCCTTCTTCTTCTTCCTCGCTCGCCCATGTAGTTGGCACGGTTGATGCAAAAAATGATGATTCACCTGAAGCTTTATTCTTCCCCTTGTTGTTGGCAGGAGGGGGCAAGGCCCTACCTCTCTTGAGAGTGATAGAATTAGGTAAAAAATTGTATGACCATCTGACTCTACAGGCATAGACGGGACATCACATTCTACCTTCTCTCTCTTCTTGAAGCTGTTGGGGTTGGCTTCAACTTGAGATGGTATGGTGGTTTTCGTCCAGGTCAGATCATCTAATTTCCTTGTCATATCTGCTAGGCCTTTAACAAGCTGGGCCAAGAAATCAAGGGTGGGGTTCACAGAACTCGCCTCCGAAGGTTCAGCAAGCAGACCACGTTGTTGCTACGTGTTTGAGAGTTGAGGCAATGACTGCTAGTGGTGCTGAGGTGGGGGAGGAAGCCGATAATGATAGTAGGAAGGAGGAGGATACTGGTGATATTGTGCAGCCGCATACTGGTGGTATGGTTGTGATGTCGATACTGCGGCTACTAGTAGTGTTGGTTCTGCCTCCATTGGTTGACATACTGGGGAGGCTGGTGATACTATGGCGAAGATTGTGAGGACTGACCAAAATGACAACCATGTGCTTCTTGCTATTGTCGATTATCCTGTTGCTAGACTCGGAGGTGTCCGGTAGGATGGATCGACTATGCGTCATTGCTCCAAATACCATTAACTTCTTGAATCAGGGGTGGTGGTGGGAAGGTTGGATCTGATAATGAAATGAAGTCTGGATGGTAGAAAACCATCTGCTATTGTGGTTGGCCCTGATCGGGCACCTGCACGTAGTACACTTACTGGGTTGTCTGTGGCTGCTGGCTCGGCTGAGGTTGATGTGGCGGTGATGGATCGTCCTTCTTATCAGCTGGAGCTTCTATAGATGGTGTCGCCGACTGAGCCGAACTGATGGTGCCCACCAGCAGTTCCAACTGCTTGGTGATCTGGTCCAGCTTGTCGAGGTTCTGCATCCTCTTCTCGATCACAGCAAGTTTCTCGAGGTCCTGTGATTGCTTTCCAATAATATAAACCTTTGACAGATGACCCCCGGTAATGCTAAGGTAGGAGCTCTCATCTCTCTCTGCCTTACAGGACATTGCCATATGGACTTACTTATGGAGGATCTGGGGTTGCTTGTGGTATGCCTAGGATGAAGAGAGGGTGGCCTCTTCTTCCATCATTTCCTCAAAAATCTGCCACACTACGTCTTCATCCTTGTTGAAGTGTGATCCACTACAGGTTGCGTCAACGAGACTTTGACTCTCTATGTTCAGTCCCCCGAAGAAGCGTTGGATCAAGCTGGTTCTCGAGATTTCATGATGGAGGCATTTCTCCTACAGATCTGTGAACATCTCCCAAGCTGAATAGACTCATGGGCTCCCTGAGAGAAATTGTTGATTCTGGCTCACATCTAGTTGAGCTGACTGAGAGGATAAAATTTGTGCAGGAAGGCGGACTTCAGTTCCTCCCATGTTGTCACAACCTTCCCTAGATGATTAACCCAGTAGAGGGATTTGTCTTGTAAACTGAAGGGGAACACCATCATCTTCACTACATCCAAGGGAACATTGGGGTAGTGGGTCGTATGGTAGATGCGTGAAAACTGTTGCAGATGAATGTAAGGCTCTTCATTGGTACTCCCATGGAAAGAAGGAAGAGGAGCAAGGAACTGAGGCTTTAGCTCAAAGTGAGCATGTGCCGGTGGTATGAGGTTCCACTCAGTCATCTGGTTGTCTCCAGGGTTATATGTCTCTTTTAATATAGATTTTGGCCTCCCATGTTTGGGTTCTTCCTCATCGGGATCACGGGGTCCACCCCCTCCTCCTAGTCTTTCTCCTCCTCCTCCTGCCTTCCTATTCATGACATCATTCAGCATGTCCTGGAATGCAGACTTTGCTAGGGCTTTCTTTATCGGTTGCTGCTGGATGGCTTGGATAGATGCCAATAGCTTTGTGTTCACCTGATTCTGATCAGGCATTTGTCCCTGCTCGGGAAAATAAGGCAGCTACTGGCCCTTGCCCTTTCCTTGAGGACCATCTCACGGTCTAAATCTGAGATGAATTCTAGATAGGGATCCAGGGCTTGGTTTGGCTTTTATCTGCAAGACGAGAGAATCCCAATTAGACCTCTTGAAATTGGTTCCCATTTGCCAAGATGAATATGGAATTAAGGTCAATCCCAGAGTGTTGTGAATGAAAAAGGATATTGGTTGTAATCGACTTTTATTCACAACGATGAAATTGGGATAAGGGTGGTATCGATTTATTGGGTAGTCAAATGGGAGGGTAGAAGATGAGGAGTCTGGAAATCGATCCATAAGGTTCGGATCAAGTTCTCAGGAATCGCCTCAAATTATTGACGAGGTCGAGTCTATGGAATCGATGTAGGTGTCAGTGGGGTCTCGCTAAGACATCCATGGATCGACTTTGTGAAGCAAGAAGGGGATCGATGCAGGAAGAAAAATACGATGGTCAATGAGGAATAAAATAGCGTGTAAAATAGTAGAAAGGCTCAAACTGAGCGGGGGTCAAGGGGAGGAACACATGATAAAATTTACACAAGTGCGTGGGACTTGATCTTTGAACCTTAATCTAGATCCATACAAACACAATACAAAATTATGTTCACCAACTCACACCATGTGAAGCCGTAAAGGTTCAGCTACTTATTATATTTCTAGTTTTAGAGTTGTTATTTCAGGCATATATTGTAACAAATCCTTAGCACGCTAACCATATAGGAGAGAAGGTACTACCATAAGAGTATCCTGTACTTGTCTGTCTCCTTTGTAACATGTAGTCTGCACTTTTTGAGGTCCTTGTAACTCTTCATGGATCCCTAATGAGCTAAAGGAATAGGGAGAGGAAGCCAATAGGCGAAACCAATACTTCAATTTTCACACAGAACAGAATCACCTGTGAGCGTGAAAGAACCTACTCGGACACAAATCGATGAGATAGTCACCCTCGTGAAGGTGTGGCCTAAGCTCGGTACTTCAGACCATGTCGATGTTCCACACAAGGACGGAACACCATCGCTGACAAGGCCCTACTCGGTCAGTTACAGACTGCGATTTGGGCTCTAATCCTTAGCAAATCGTGCCTCACTCATGGGAGGGGTTTTGGTCCCCTCCTAAGGTATCTGAAAACAATGAGGGCTTTATGAACCCAAAACAATGATAATCCATTACGGATTTTAATTAAGATCAAAGTTTATTTAGCAGTCCTCTTGTTTTAGTTTTTTTTGGGTTTTCACCTTTTTTGGATCTATTTTCATATAAGAGCCTAACATTTTATAGATTTTCATTTAAGTCCTAGGTTTTCAAAATCAGAGGGAGATAGCGAAAAAGCTGTGCAATTTGATTCAATAATGGATATATCACCATTGAATGTAATGACGCATGTGGAGTTAGAGGACTTACAGTGCTTCCCATCTCTCTCCATGCGGTATGCAAAACAAAATTTTTAAATCTATCTACATGGTGGTGTGCAATCGACAAAATCGTCCTAAACAGAAGTTGTTATTAATCATGAAGAACCATACGCTAGACACTCAAAAACAAGCCATAGAGTCCCATCTTAGAGACATCTTGATGCCCTCCACAACGGGTCCTGCTAGCATTGTATGATGTCTCTCGAGGTACGTGGGTTTGAATTCAAACAACTAAATTTTTTTAATTTGACTAGATCCATAAGTAAGAGACTATAAGAACAAACATTCTTATTAAGGTGTGGACCTAGTTACCGAGTCAAGTAACCTATATCTAGGGGATCCGTACACACAAAACAAAGTAAAATAAGGCGGAAAGCTCAAAATAGTGGAAAACAAAATAAAAGAAGGCAAGAAGTGCGGAAAACTGTGAGAGGCCCCCAGGTGAACAGACACCGGGCACTAGACCTCATTGTGGAGAGTAGAGTCCAAGTTAATTTACATGTCAAATTTTGTCTCTCTCTCACCAAAAATTACATAAATTATTTTTTTAATTCTAAGATAATTTCTTATCCTTGCTTCCTTGGTGCTCTCTCCAGCTAGTCAGAGAGAGAAGACTAACCTCCTCCAAGCTCGGCTGCATCGGCTTCCTAGAAAACCATCCTCGCGTGGTGGTCCCTCACAACAAAGTCACAAAGTGATGTCATCAGCAAAGATAATTAAATTAATAGATCAATAAATAGTTACAACAATAAATAAAGAATTAATTAAATAAAAATACATCAATGAGTATTTATAGCACGGAGTTAATAAACCAAATAAATGACTATACAGAGATGACTTGTAAAATTAGGCTACGCTCATTACTCCCAAAGAATAGTGCCATTTAATAACCGAGAGTTTTCGCAAAGGTTTTATCAATCCACAAGGCGGACAGACAGTCGTCGAAGTGACCCCAAACCAAAATCCTGGTTAGTCAGTAATTAACCCACAATATAAATAAAGACAATGAAGAGTACGAGTGAGGTTAAAATTTATTATCTCTACCATGAAATGCATAGTGAATAAGCAAGTAGAGGCCGAAACACATGGAGTAAAAATTGTAGCCTATGATTATTTATGTTCAACCAAGTCATTCATCATGTATATAAATAGATCTTTTTGTGGGTTTTTTATTTTTTATTTTTTATTTTATATTACATTTTTGTATTTTTTATATTTTTCAATTTTTATATTTCTTTTTCATTTAGATGTAATATATATGAGTATATATGTATATGTATAAATACAATATAAGATATATATATACTATATATATGTAAAAATAGTCAAAATATAGGAAATATTATATTTTTGTGATTTTTATATTTTCTAATTTTTGTTATTTTTTCTGGAATTTTTCTATTTTTAATGTATTTTTAAAGTCAAAAATGTATCACACAAGGGATTAACTAATTACCTAAAAGTGATTGGATTTTAAAAATAGTGAATAAGTTTTTAAAATTATCCAAATTAATTTTAATATATATATATATATATATGTGTGTGTGTGAATATTTATATAAATAAAATTATAAAACAAAAAAGTATATTCTTGGATTTTTAAAGGATTTTTTAGATTCTATAAAAGATTTTTGAGGTTTTCAATTTTTAGGCTTTTTGTTTTTCCATTTTTAGGAATTTTTTGTCCGTAAATAAAATAGGTCAAATATACCATATATAATTTTTTAGGAATTTTTAAATATGTTTTAATATTTTTTGGTATTTTATAAGTCAAACAGGGAACAAAAAGGATCTATTTCATTTTTAATAAATGATTAAATTATTCAAAATTTCCAAATAAAATATGGGCATGAATAAACGTGGCATGAAGCATATAATCCCATTTTTCACATTTTTAGGATCACATTATATATATTTGATAAATAAATCAAGAATATAAAATTATATATCCTCGTAGGGGTATTTTTGTAAATAAAATAAAGTATAGGGGGCTTAGTTCAAATATGCCAAAAATATACAACTTTAATTAAATTTTATTGAAATGTTAACTAATTACAAAAACCACTAGGGGTTACAGTGTAATTTGACCATCACGTGGGACTACATGTGACACGCATGGTAGGGATCAATTTGTAAATACATAAAGTTCATGGGTTCTTCCAGTAATTTTTACAAAAATATACAACGTGTATCTAATTTTATTGGACTAAATATCAATACAAAAAGCAACAGGGGTGGATTTGCAATTTCGCCACCTCACGTGAGACTATACGTGAGGTGGCGTGGAATGGAACCAAATGTAATTACAAATAAAAGCAAGGGTCTCATTACAAAAACCCCATTTTTTAAATGCTATACTTATTTACAAAACTGAAAAATAAATACAAAATGTAGCAGAGCTTGATATGTAAATTACCCCTTTATCGCGCACCATACAACAGTTGATAGTCGTTCACTTGGACATGTGTCGACGCATGGATGAGCGATGACACTTCACCACTGTACGATGAAGATTAGATCTTTGAGAGAGAGATCCGATGGCTCTGGGGCTCTATAGCCAATGGTAGTGGCATGATTTGAGCTGTTGTTCTTGATCCAACATCGGAGAGGCACGGTCAAAGAACGAGGAAGAACCCTCGCCTTGGCGAGGTTCCTCCGATGAAATCTCGCTCCTCCATCATTTGTTGAGGCTCCAAAGTGGCTTAAAATCTTCCTGGGAAGGTCCTCTGGCATCAGAATGGGTGGAAGTATACCGGAGCACCACCACGAGGCTGGAGAAGATACGGTGCTACAGGTACCTTCGACGAATAACGAAATCACCTCCAGGAACCTGAATCTCATCGGACTTGCAAAACATGTTCTCAGGTCGAGGACAAACAGCTCGAGCCAGTTATGTGTGGAATGGGTTGGATATGAGTGACGGGTGGCGAAGTTCGACGATGCGACGAAGGTGGAATTCGATTCGCAAACCCAGACGGATCTGATTGGTCAAAGATGATTGGCGAGAGGAGAAGGGAGAGATAAAAAAATTGAGGGCGAAAGAGGGATCAAAGAGCAAATGATCATGTGCATAGGAGCTCGTCGGAGCTCGACTCTGGTGAACTACAGATCAGATTATCCAGGTTAAAGCTAAGATCTACAAGCTAAACTAATTACGGGGATAGGAAGATGTAATCAAAATAAACCTAAGAAGGATAAAAGGAGCAGCTCTTATACGTGAGAGAGCTTAGGGAGCAGGGCTGTCAGCAGGGGTCGTGGGTGCACCTCCATGCTCCTAGAGCTTCGTCGTACCTTGTACCGCCTCCTCCTATCACGAGAAGCTCAGCTGGATCCAAGGTGATCTCTCCTGGACTCAAGACAGTGACCAAATTTGAGGAGGAGATGGAGGACTTTTATTTATGGAACATAGGAATACCCTTATTTGACCAGCTAATAACAAAGATTCGGGCGTATATACAAGGGATTAAAGGGCTCGGTGTGTATGTACAATGATCAATGATCATTTCGTGTTAAGGGGTCCAAGGCAAATGAGCCACGAGACGCTTGGGAAAAAGGGATGAAATTGTGAGGATAGATAGGTTGTGTCACCTCAGAAGGCGAGGGAGGCAATTGACTAGAAGTCAACAATTCGAGCGACGTGATTGGGCCGCATCAGCTCGCAAAATGAAAAAACAATAATTTAATTCGAAAATAATTATTTATAAATAATAAATGATTTTATTAATTTTTTATTATAAAATAAAAAAATGTTTATTATTTTATTTAGTATTTTATTATGATTTTTTTTTATTTTTTGGTGTAGTTTATTAGTAGTTAATTATTAAGGGTATATTTATAGGTATATTTATCTATGTTTTGTACATTTTAATTTTTAGTTTATATATTTTATTTTATTAGTTTATTATTTTATTATATATTTATAACTTATTTTTGGGTATATAAAAATATTTTTTATGATGTTAGTTGTACACTTAAATGAATAGGTATATATAGTTTATAGGTATATTTGTAGGTATTTTACCCGTGTATTATATATATCATTTTATTTTAATGTAATTTATTGAGTTTTATTTTAGTTTTATATTTTTGATATAATATACATAATATTTACAATATTATAAAAATATAAATGAATAAAGAATAAAAGAATAGGATTCCCTTTTATTTATATATGTATAACAATAGGTATTCTGCCTATATTTTGGAATCGACTTGTTTTATTTTACATTTTCTTTTTGGTTTTTTCTATTTTTAATATGTAAATGTGTTATAACTAATATTTATAAAATTACAAAAATATAAATTTGTGAAAATAATAAGAATTGAATAAAATGAATATTTTAATTAGTATAATGTACAATGAGGGTCAAAAACCTAACTTTCACACCATAACTCCAAAAAATATGGAATCACTGCCATTAAATAGCTTATGAAAAATTATATACGATTAGAGTGATTTTGATTTTTTTTTGAGTTTTTATTTGAAATATATGGGTCTTTGAAGTTGGATTTTTGGGTTTTTATTTTGTGTATAAAAGGTATATTGTGTATTATTTTTATACAAACTCAATTTTGTATTTTTATTTACGTTATTATCTACAACTTTCATGTACTAAGTTTCTTTATTTGATGAATGAATAATGAGGAATAAAATAGGTGTCAAAATGCATAAATAATGAATAAAAGAATTGGGTTTTTATTCTATTTTTGGCCCTTATCTCACCCTACTTTATTCCTTGGCGACCAACTCACTTCTTGACTTGGTCTCGGGGTTTACGGTCATAAAATATCTTCGATATTTTATTATTTTTTTTCCTCTCTTTATTCTATAATTTTGGCACTAAAAATCATGTTATTTACACAATAAATGCAATAAATAATGAATGTTATTTTGTACAAATTGATGATATTTACATGCATTAACTAGGGTTTTTAAGGCTAAAATGATAGAATAAAGGTGATGAAATGGAGATTCATTAAGGGGATACTGAAGGTTATGGGAAGAACCTTAAGTGCATCAAGGAATCCTGAAGATCGCATCATATTCGATTGGAATGACTAGTCGCACGAGTTGCACGGAGCATCGGAATTTAAAAAAATATATAAACGGATGAAACTATATGTTTCGAGAACTCTTCTCAAAACGTTTCATCTAAATTACAAATGATTTTAAGGGATACCCCTTGAAGCATGGTTGTTATCACGAGCGAGGTGCATCTAAGAAGACAGAGACCTTTGAGTAAACGATCCGGCAGCATAACGACGATGCGGTGGATTTGAGGCTCTCTAGATCAATAATATGGATGGCCATATTATTGAGAAAGAGAGAGTGGATATCCATGAGAGAGAGACAATTGTTGTATATTGTGTAGAATAAAAGGCTATGGCTACCTCTCCTTTTATACTAAATTGGATGTCTATGGATTTCAATCCATGTGCATACAAATCCAATGATTAACATTGTCTTGTGCTTTCAATCAATGGCCATGATTTGTGTTGTGGTTTTACTTCCAACAGTAAATTTAATGGCTTTAAGTTAAATTAAATACATTGAAATCAATCAATATATTCAATTCAAATCACACCAACAAGTATGGAACAATGGAAGGAGACCAATAAGTTGAAGGATTCAACTTGGTCGTCCCCCCTCTTGTATGGTAAAAGGATTTCATTGCAATTGTGTCGAGATCATATTTCTCAACATATATTACACATATGTAATAACTTTTCATAATTATTCACTAAAATACTTCTAAATTATTTTATTATAATTTTAATCATACCATTGAAAGAATGTGAATCATATTTACACATGCAAAATAAAATGTAATTGCAATTACAATTAATTGTTCAATGTGAATCCAATTCACATCAACTATTAACTATTAAATGCCAACTACAATTATATCTCTCCAATATATTGTAAATCACATTAGTAATATCCATGAATAATGTGGATAATGATATCCACATTATTCATATCCTTGATAATTAGATCTTTTTAGTTATCTTGGATATTCATTCTCATGTGTCTAAATAATATGAATCACATTAGTATTATTCATAATAATTAAATCATATTTAATTATTATTTTTTACGCAATGCTCAAATACATTATCAATAATGAAATTATTCTTGAACTCTTTCAAGATTAATGTGCTTTCTCTGTGGATACTAGAAGATAAGCACTGGGCGATTGTATGTTCCATGTATAGTGACTTGGATATTGAGATCATATCTCAAGTCCAGATCAAGGGGACCTCCCAAAGATGTTTGATTAAATCAAAGTCGTAAATGTAATCTTCTTATTGCATCAGAATCGTATTCAGATCAATGTCTAACATTTGGACTAAGATTAGGTTAGTTCTCTATTAAGGGGAGTCACTAAAATTCAAACAAGTTTCATCACTCCCTCGTAATTGAAATGTAATGGTTATACTATCGTTTACGATTACATCACCCTCGAGTGTTCCTAATACCCATACATCATGCATACTAGAAGACGTAGAATAAACCTGAAGTTTTAAATCTTATTTAGACCGTCTTCTTTGGGATTTTATGATTAAGTTTCCCATTTGATCATTGGAAGTTGGTATCGATCACATACTTTCCAAAAGCATATATCATACCTAGGTATTGATCATATACTTTCCAAAACCATATATCAAATCTATAAATTCAGTCAAGATTCCAAAGCGAGATAACCATACACGGAATTTGAGCCCAATATCTCATGAGTGAGCTCATGTCTTCCGCTTCAATTATGTATGATCCCTTTGAGAGATCATATTACTTATATGCCCTTGTATGCACACCATCTTTTCGGTGTATAGGCCTTGATTAGATCATCAACCTATCGGTCTGGTAAATGTACAAACTCAAACATATAGTAACACATTTGTCTCCGATCAGAGGATGTGTGCCTACGACATAGATCTTGGTTATCTCGATCTTATTAAGTCAACTCTTTAACCTAACTTATCTAACACATCTGAATCTCTATTCCCATGCAGAGGACTTGCATCAAGAGGTCAGTTAGATACCAGCCTTAGAGAAGAATTGTCATATTTTTCTCAGGCTGGAAATCCTCTCTTAACAATCACTTGATGGTTCTTGATGAGTCATCAATATATCTCTTTAGATATCATCCATGTACCAACCTCTATGATTCAACAATTGAATCAACTGTTGTATGATCATAAAGATTGCCATGGTACATAACCCTAATTGTACTAAGGGACCTATTATGCAAATTAGTTATTCTTTATTTCATATTAGGGAATGATTTGGAATAATATTTATTTCATAATGGTTCGACGTGGACTCACATGTCCAGCAATCTCCCACTAGCCCAAAGAGTCATTAATGTACTAATCTTTAAACATAGTTATAAGTTATTTAGAAAAATAACTTGGTAAGCTAACTAGTCACTCTGTTCATGAGAGACTACACCAAGTCCTTTTACTGTACTCGCATATCTCCTAATAACAATGCTCGCATCTAACACGAACGTTGCATCTAATACAACTAGTACTCAATCCAGTATGTAATTTCTATTACCCTTATCAAAATGCCCTTATTCCTGGAGATCTCTATATCCTAAGACTAAGATCCATTCTTAAGTCTTTATAAGGCATAGGTAGTTAAGATTGTTTAGATAACTGTCTATAAAGTCTTAAGTTCTTGAAGATAAGACTTTGAGATCACTATCTCAAATATATTATCGTTTTTGAAGATATTGTTATTACTACAATAAATTGTTTTTTATCTCCATAGTAGGATTAGTAGAAGTTTATATGAATATCCTTGGTGAGGAATTGATAGAGGAATACAATCTTGAATTCCATCTTCTAGATGGCGTAGTCAAGTTGTGTAGCTATAGTTAGCAATATTCTGATGGAATTAAACATGGCTATTGAAGAACAAGGCTCATCACAAGCGATTTCTTCTCTTTATGTGTATCTTGTGGATACGATCCATGCTTTGAAGGTCTCTACCCTCTCATCAGGTTCCCTCTTTCTATTGAAGATCCATTTATATCTAACGGGACGTATCCTTTTAGGTGGATCCTTGAGGGTCCATATACAACATTTGTATATGAAATCTACTTTAGACTTTATTTCTAATATCCATCTTTCCATGACATGATCTTCAGAAGCTTCATCGTATGAAGTCAGGCACATGTAATCCATACCCTTTAGGTGGTTTTACTGTCCTCAAACTAATTTGAAGAGGTATAAATACTTGATATTAAATTATCCTTTTAGTTTCTGATTTAAGAAGTCTCATTATCTTCTCAAGAATCAATGAGTTCCTTTACTTCACTTTCAAATTGATTCTCAAGAAAGTTGTCCTCTAAGAATCACATTCTTAGAGATGAAATCTTGTAAGAATCTCAAGGTCATAAAGTATATACCAAATGCCATACTTTGTATTCCTAATGAAGTAGACCTCATTGATGCTAGATTCCATCTTATTTACATCCATGACATGGTTATGGACTAAGCAACCCTAAATCATCAAGTGTCCAACACTAGGTTAGGTTCCAAACTATAGCTTATGTGGGTTGCAAATTTTAAATTTGCATGGAATCTTATTAAGATATATATTGTAGTCTCTACTTCATATATACCTGAAAACTAAGAGGTAATTATGCTAAGAGTGATTATTGATCAAATCATATAACACATGATAAAATTATATCTCCCTACAACTCTATTGAGTTAAGATGTATTAGGAGGAGTGAGATAGGAATCATATTCCTTTCTCCATAAGGTATCACTTGATTTTATGTGATAGGTACTTGTTACCTTGGTTAGATCAAATTCATTTCCTCTTCCTTCAAACTTTGGTTCTAAACCAAAAAAGTGAAATCTTTGAAATTTTCAAAGGTTTATGAGGTGAAGGGGAGAAATCTCATATCACAAATAAGCATTAATAGATATCACATATAATTAATGTTTATATGATATAGATGATTCACATACATCAATATGCATGAGATCTTGAATACCTTCACATCTAACACCATTCCCAGAGGAGGGTTTATTGGACATTTTTACTTTGAATACAATATTCACAAGTATGTAATATTTGAAATTTCATACAATCTAAAGTTCAATCTGTTACTAGTCTATTGATTTCATCAATAGACATATATCCAAGGCTTGATGCCAGATCATTGCCAAATGATCTTCATCCTCCTATTGATCTTTTAAGGTTTAATTTCCAGTATTAGAAATGTTTGTGAATAATTCATTAATATTTTAATTTAGTAGAGTCCGCTATATGTTAGATTACTATCTGAAATATATCCATCATAACTTTTTTATGATAGGTCTATTCCAAAATGCATGCTTATTTCTAACATTTAGAAATAAACAATGAACGTACTCTAATATCTAGATCATAAAGACATTCTCTAAGACTAAGGCCTCTCCCACTGAAAATATGTAGTCTATATATCCAATGGAGATTATTGCAACAATTGCATCAGCATCCATGTGGATGACTATTAAACCTTGAGATCAAAATTTCTAGTCTTATAAAACATATACAACTAATTGCAAGTGTTATTAGAAGAATGTGATATAATTTTTAGACTTTGAACTTATCCAATAAGCAAGTCAATATCAATGATTATATGAAGATCTATAATATTCATATACACTATATGAATCATTCTCTAAGGATTCTAGTTAATCAAGATAGTCATACTATAAATACATCGGCTTATTGTAGTATTGGCATACATCCAACTCTTTGAATATCACATGGAAGTCACAGAAGCACAGTCAACTCTTTGACTTTCCTTCTTACTTGGGTCAGAATGATGCTTCCACTACTCTTCCTTCATCTATAAACAACTATTACTTACGACAAAGGGTCTCTTATGTTGACATCAAAAGATTTCAATATAAGAGTATCTCAACATTTATGTATGCTTCATTCAATTCATACAATATGAATATTATGAAGTTTCATGAAAGACTAGAGTATAGATAATAGAATGATGATGCTCATCATATCTACATCCATCTTGATTCTTAAAGACTTTGGTTCAGGAAGGTACTCAAACATTCTGACTACATCATCTCTTATCGAGCTACCATTATGCATAATGCAGCAAACCATGTCATTCATGATTAAATGTCGAGAGCACATATGTATGCCAAAATATCTTCTTAGTTTTTGTAAGGATTGTTTATAATTACAATCATCATCATCATGATACTTCAAAAGCACATTCGATGAGAGATCAAGACTATAGAGACATACAAACCCAAGGTTGTTGTCCTATTGTCAACTTAATTGGCATTCCTTGTTATTATGAGAAAACTTGCACATTGCAACTACATACATTATGTTTCCAACTGCGAGTACAATATCTTGATCATTAATCCAATCCAAAATATTTTATTGGTTATTATTGAGTATAGTTTTGAGTGGGTTTAATTCAGGTCGTTTGAAATAATAAATATTTACATAAATATATATTTTTTTACTTTGATTAAGGATTTTATATCAAAGTTGTCTTGCCTTGTCAACTATGAATGTTCATTCACTTATTCACTTTCAAAGTAAGAGCATACTTACCATTATATCTCAAGAAAGACCTGACATCTACTTCCCACCTTCATTACATCCCAATAATATGAGAACTTGTAACTCAGATAAAAAGAAGAGGGAACTCATTCTAGCCTGCAAATTCAACTTGCATTTCCCAATTCAATCTTTAACACCCTAGTCCACCACCCCTAAGGCGATGTTGACATGTTGTTAATTAAACCAGTCGTCAACTAGATTAGAATTCTCTATGTGTAACCCAATATCGCCTCAATAATATGACTTGATATTGCGACTACTAAGCATATGGCCTTACTCTTTCGAGAAGAAAAGAGCTCGAGACATGTGTGCTTCTATGCAAAAGTTGTCACTTTGGACAGGGGTCTCCTACATATAATGCATGACGATGGAACCCTTCTCCCAGACGGGAGAACTAGATGTCACATATGTGATTCTCCATATCATGTTCAAATTTTAATTAATTATTATGAATCATATTCACATAATTATATCTTCTAGAGAAAATACAACTCCATTCATAATATAGTGTTTATTTTAATTGGATCTAATTAATTTAATCATATTAAATCAATTATCAATCCAATCAACCAATAAACAATTAGAGTTTGCTTGATATTATTATATAGTATACATCCTCACTAGTACGCATTAATTTCGTATTTTAATAATTGGAGTACACCTTGACTTACTCATATTATTCTTTCCTCAAAAATGGATCAGGTTAGTACACTCGAGTTATGTTGGGAGGGAGGATTCCTTGACATGCAAGGTGCTAATTATGGGAAACCAAGCCAACATACCCGGACCAGATACCTTCACCATTCGGATAAAGAACAATACGAAATAATATCAATGTACTTGCGATTTTATCGATCAACATTGATGACCGGCACTATACTATATATAATAATCACTCAAAGATTTAAGCATCTTTAAAAAAAAATTTAATGTTCCTAAATTTCTAGTCAGATCAAGCAAACATGTTTTTGATTTTGCATATAAAAGTTATCCTACAACTATTATAGGATAAAGTAGGGTTTTCATGAAACATACAGTCAATAGCAAATAATGTTTAATCAATTTTTTTCATAATTATAAGACATCCTAATTAATCAAAGAAAATTCATAATTTTCATTGAATGGTAAACATGTTAAACAAAGATATTTGATGATTTAATCATCTTCTGACCCATCACCAGAAAATATAGAATATCTAGGGTAAATGGAGTGGGAATCATGTGAAATCAATTCAAACAGTTTGCTGATTTGATTCTATACTTAATACAAGTGTTTATTTCATATTTCTTGATGGAAAATAATAAGCAAAAATCAATTTCTTATAGATCCATGAATACATGCAAAAATAATTTCTTGGTGGGAACTCTTCAAATTATATTTATACACTTTTGGTACCAATATTGGGCTACTGTTTTGGAACATATTTATACATTATAAATATGTTTTAATAGCAAAAAACACATCATAAGGTTTTTGAGACACAAACGACAGGTTTTTTATATAGCGAAAAACCAAGTCGAATCTTACATCCAATGCAAAAACAATGAGTCTTGCGCATCCAAAATATAAACCTTATTCACCTAGGATTTTGGATCATATCTAAGACCATACGAAGCTTCTGATACCACTTGGAGGTTATGGGAAGAACTTTAAGCACAACACAGAAGCGTGAAAATCGATCATATGTGATCGGGAGCAACTAGTCACACTAGTTGCTCATGGCAATGGAATTTAAAAAATGTTAAACGGGTGAAGCTACATGTTTCGAGAACTCTTCTCAAAAAGTTTCATTGAGATCACAAAAGATTTTAAGGAATACCTCTTGAAGTGTGGCTGCGGTCACTAATTAAGATTCTCCTGTCTCAAGTCTAACCTAACGTAGATCGTACTTGCGGGTGTGAGGATGAATCATGTGCTTCCCACAATACAAGTTGATGATCTGAGCAATGAATCTTCTGATTTTGTCTCATGAAATCCAATGTCTCCTTCATGAGCGAGGTGAATCGAAGAAGACGGAGATCCACGAGTAAACGAACCAGCAGCATATCGACGACACGACGAATATGAGGATCTCTAGGTCAATAATATGGCAGCCATATTATTGAGAAAGAGATAATGGATGACCATGAGAGAGAGTTGTTGTATATTGTATAGAATTAAAGGCTAGGGATACCTACCCTTTTATACTAAATTGGATGCCTATGAATCTCAATCCATGTGTACATAAATCCAATGGTTGATAATGATTAGGCTTGCAATCAATGGCCATGATTTTGTTGTGTTTTAATTTCCAACAATAAATTTGTTGGATTTAATTTAAATTAAATATAATAAAATCAGTAAACATATTTCAATTCAAATCACACCAACAAAGATGGAACAAAAGGAGAAGATCCCACATACCATAAAGAAGGTGGACGGCCAATAAGTTGAAGGATTCAACTTGGTTGTCCCACCTCTTGAATGGTAAGATGATTTCCATTTCGATTGTGTTGATCTTATTTCTCATCATATATTCCGCACATGGGATAACCTTTATTTCATAATTATTCATAAAATAATTCTAAATTATTTTGTGGTAATTTCAATCATTCCATTGAAAGAATGTGAATCATACTCACACATCCAAAACAAAATATAATTACAATTAGTTGTCCAATGTGAATCCAATTCACATCAACTATTAATTAGTAAATTCTAATTACAATTATCTCTCTCTAATATAATTTAAATCACATTTATAATATCTATGATTAGTGTGGGTAGTTATATCCACATTATTCATATTTTTTATAATTAAATTATAGTTAATTATCTTGTATATATGTTCTCATGTGTCCAAATAATATGAATCACATTTATATTATTCATAATAATTAAATCATATTTAATGATTAGTTCTTCCTCAATGCTCAGATACATTATGAAATTATTCTTGAATTCTTTCAAGAATAATGTGCTTTCTCCGCTGATAGGGGGATTGTATGTTCCATGTATAGTGACTTGGATATTGAGATCATATCTTAAATCCAGATAAAGGGGACCTCCCAAAGATGTTTAATTAAATCAAAGTTGTAATATAATCTTCCCATTGGATTTGAATGATATTCAGATAAATATCCAATATTTTGACTAAGATTAGATTACTTCTCTATTGAGAGGAGTTACTAAAATTCAAGCATGTTTCATCATTCCCTCGGAATTGAAGTGACATGACTATACTTGTTTACGATCACATTACCTTCGAGTATATCTAATACCCGTACATCCTACATACTGGAAAAACTATAATAAAACCGAAGTTTTAGATCTTATTTAGACTGTCCTCTTTAGGGTTTTATTATTAAGTTTCTCATTTAATCATTAGGAGTTGGTATCGATCATATATTTTATAAAATCATATATCATATCTAGGTATTGATCATATACTTTCCAAAAGCATGTATCAAACCTACAAATTCAGTCAAGCTTCTAAATCGAGACGATCGTGCAGAGAATTTGAGTCCCAATATCTCATGAGTTAGCTCATATCTTCCGATTCAGATCTGTATGATCCCTTTGAGAGATCGTATTACTCATATGCCCTTTTATGCACACCACCTCATTGGTGTATAGACCTTGATTATATTATCAACTTATCACTTTGTCAAATGTACATACTAAAACATATAGTAACGCATATGTCTCCGGACAGAGGATGTGT
Source organism: Ottelia alismoides (assembly GCA_037367405.1). Classification (NCBI taxonomy): domain Eukaryota; kingdom Viridiplantae; phylum Streptophyta; class Magnoliopsida; order Alismatales; family Hydrocharitaceae; genus Ottelia; species Ottelia alismoides. The sequence continues at coordinate 169,661 of JAZKJV010007615.1, read as the reverse complement.
GCATATATCGTGATGGTATACGACATAGGTCTTGGTTATTACTATCTCATTAAGTCAACTCTTTGACCTAACTTATCTAACACCTCTAAATCTCTATTCTCATGTTGAGGACCTGCATCAAGAGGTCGATTGGATATTAGTCTTTAAAAGAATTGCCATATTCGTCTCAGGGTAGAGATCTTCTCTGAACAATCACTTGACAATGATTGATGAGTTCTCAATCTAACTTTTTAGATATCATCCAAGTAACAGCCTCTATGATTCAACAATTGAATCAACAGATGTATGTGATAATCATTAAGATGGCCATGACACATAACCCTAGTTGTACTAAGGGACCTATTATGAAAATTAGTAATTCTTTATTTGTATCAGGGAATGATTTGCAATAACATTATTGCATAATGACTCGTCATGGTCTTGCATTTTCAACAAGTACCTCGAGCAGAAGAACTTTCACATGAGCTAAGCTCCAGTAATGGTTGGATCGACCTCCTCCGCACCTTATCCTCACCATCAAGGTTGGGGAGCTCAAGCTGTCACCAAGGGTCTGCCTTAGGGGGTTCCTATTAGGGTTACAATGTTAAAGGGGGGAACAAAATCAGAAATAGAGGCCATGGTTCTTATTTATAGAACACGCAAATAGGCTCAAAAGATCACGAGATTAAGTAAAGAGGGATGGATTTTTTGATAATAAGAAGGTATGGCATGATGGAGGATGTGTGTATGCAAATGTTTCATGAAGGAACCATGGTGCATCGAGCAGTGGATTGAGCATGGAAAAATGGAGAAGAGATGGGGCAGGTAGAGTCACTGTGTTTTAACAGGAGTGCAGCTTGAGGATCGGATAGTTGATCGGTGGTCAACTATTGATGCACGCCTATTAGTCTTTGTAGGACCACTAGGCGACAAAATAGAAATAAAAAGAAGAAATAATTGCAAATAAAATATATGTGTATTTTATCGCTACACATTATTGTTTGGAAAAAATCAAAAAGGTGAAAAGTTGAAATTTTAAAACTTGGTACTACTAACTTATATTTACCTTAATATATTATGTAATTGGACAAAATTTTGGGAGAGAAACCCTCTCATTGGATGCATGTACCCGTTCAGATCAAGCGAGACAGCTACTGATAGGACATAGCCCAAATCCCTATACACTAGCCACTTTAGGGTCGCATGAGAGATTGTATTTGCAAGATTGTTTTCAAAATACAAAAATAGCAAGATAAAAAATCGAACCTTTACAACAATCACCAGATATTCTCAATCCATGTGAATTCTATTTGCGTTTGTTGCAATCGATGTGCATTCGTTTCTTTTTCTAAGTTTTGTATTCCCTCCCTCCTTCCTTTTTCATCCATTATGTCTATTAAGATGGGGTCTAAAGAACCTTATTCTGACTTTCATCTACTAATTAGACACGAGCCATCTCTCAACTCTTTTGGCAAGAGAAGGCTTTATTTAATTCAAAACATTTCTTTAAGAATGATCCTTCTTTTCCTTTGGAAGGTTTACATATACTCGAGTAGAACCTCCTCTTCAAGATCCACTCTTCATTAACTTCTTTGAGTTAGCTTGATAATTTCACTCTCCTACTTGGGGTTCTATGTGGGAAGAAGATGTTGATTTCTCGTACTTGGATTCACCTTTCGGGAGCTCAATCGATGTTTCGGATGATGAAGCTGAGTCTTGTGATGATTAAACTCTCGAAGACACTTGCAAGGATGATACATGCTTCGAGGTATTCGATAATTTTTCTTATCTCAATCTCTCATTGACATAGGATGCTGAGTTTCATTTAGAGACTACCGATCTTCATTTTATGTATCCATCAAAAACGAAAATTAGAATGTATGATTTGTTATCTTCTCCTTCATTCTTCGCTTTGTGTCTTTTCGATTTCAACTCCTCACATCAATCTCGTCTTATGCCGTAAATTCCATCTATCAGATCCGTGTTTAGTTGTTGACTTGATTTTGCTCGTGGTGAACACCCATTTCACGTTCGATCAGGGTGTTTCAATTGCATTTTTTATCTTTATTTTGTTGTTCTCTTATTGAGACTGCAATGAATCCACGATATTCTCCTTACATATTTTGTACGGAACTTGACTACTTTCTTATCTTAACATTTGCGCCAGCTAGAGACGTTAAACCTAGCGCTTGTTGAGAGGCACCTCAACATTGTATTTTGCTTCTTAGTTCTGTCTAAATTCTTCTGTCTTCGGTGTCCTCATACTCTACTTAGGATGACTTGATCCTAAGTATAGAGGGAATGGAGGAATTGATGTGCTATGTGAGTCTTGTTTTGTCATTCTTGTGGCTTCCTATACTTTGGGCGGGCTAACCCTAAGTATAAGGGGAGTAATCACATTATGTTCAATCTTTTACCATTTTTCTCGTTCTTCTTTTGGAGTAATCACATTACGTTCATTCTGTTACCATTTTTCTTGTTCTTCTTCTCCCTCAAATATCCCTTAACTATTGAGTTCTTCTACTATAACTAGGATATTTCTCCTTCATCTTAAGTATAGGTAGGACAACTTGAGTCGTTGAGTGCTCTTTTGCCTTTCTTCTCTTGAACCTCGGTCAACACACATTGATCTTCTCAATTATACTTAGGGCCTGTTTGGTTGCAGGGTTGGGCATGGTTGGCTTGGCCCAACCCGGGTTGGCCCTGCAACCAAACATGGTTCTCCTCCTCACAGTTTACTATTCACAGGGGTACCCCTGCCCAACCCAACCCTGCCCAACCCTGCAACCAAACAGACCCTTAGGATACTTTATCTTGAGTATAAGTGGGTAATTGACTTTTGTTCTTTTCACCGGCTATGTTTAAACTAAGCTATGTAATCCTTCTCACTCTTTGATCACTATGAGGACATAGTTCACACTAAGTATAAGGCGTGATGCATATAATTTCGATATATACTATCAGCCATGACTTATACTTCCATATTTTTTAATAAAGATTTGGGACTTTTACACCCATACACCCAAAACCGTGAAGAATGGGTTCCATTCACTCTTATAACCCTCCGCCACTTCCGTTGCTTGCGCCTAGTCATGGTTGGGTTACCACCTACCCTGCCACTATTACGTCACCCATCACGAGAGAGATCCACGGTTGGGATTTGTTGCTTATTTCGTCCGATTATTTGGACAATCACGATGATGAGGAAAGTCAAATCGTGCAGCAGCAAAAGATGAGTCTCATTTTGGTTATGCTCGGCTACTCGTCCTAACCGATATCATATCAGTTGTACGACATTTTCCTTCCATGAACCAAACCATGTTTAAGTACAAGCTCATCTATGGAATAATATATAGTATTGCATCAAGAAGGAACCATGTTATTATTTTATTCGCATCTCGCATGTAACAACAGAAGGAGAAAGAAAATGAATCTTGAAGATAGTTGACCTTGGCCTTGTCTCCAGCTACGAAGCAGTTGACAAATGTTCCATAAACCAAAGAAGCCATGCTGTTTACTCTTGTCAATGCTATCAAGATGCCACCCCTCATTGAGATAGGTATCGATAACTATCTCCGCCTTGAATCTATACACGCATATGCTATCAAGATGCGTACTCCATCTTGAATCTATTCTCCTCTCCCCCCATATCCAACGAACTTGATACTGAATTGCTTGACGATCGAGCACCTACCACATCGCCGACCACTTGAACTTGTTCATGTTGCTGTATTTGAATGCCTCGATCTTGGGAAGCATCAACATACTCGTCCCACACATCCCGGCTGCTAGGGAACTATAAATATGACTCTGTGCTTGTGCATGGAACACACAATCCTCCCTCACTCGTATGGGCCTCATTAAACACTATGTCCTCTAGATCGTGGTAAATGTTGGGGCAATCAAGCCGAGGGAGATCCTCGTGGAACTGGGGATCATGGATCACCGCCATGCCTTACGATCGAAGGGGCTAGGGTAGTGCTTACGATCAATCTGGAAGCAGATCTGGCAGTGGTGGGCAGTTTAGCACGAGTGTGGAGAGGGCATTGCATAGCATTCAAGAGTTGGCCTCACAACTGGCCTCTTCATTACGGTGATTGATCCACATGATGTAAAAGATGTGGGCGAGGTCGGAGAGCGGAGAGGGTGTGACGACATCAAAGAGATTGCACTGGATATAATGGGTCGGATGCTCTATGAGGTGTTAAACTTAAGATCGATCCGAGTTCAAGAGTAACGGAATACCTGATGCCATTGCTTTGATGGTTGATGTTGGCGTAGATCAATCTGCCGATGGAGCCTTGGATCTTCCTCACGAACGTGTGCCTCTCAAGCTCTCTCTTGTCGATGGAAAACAATAGAGAAGAGAACATATGTCGATTGGGGACCCTTGGCCTTATTATATTTGGCTAGACAACCAAAATGGTTGCCAATTTACCTTCCTCTTTTGTCCATCATAAAGAGATTTTATTCTCTAATTAATTGGCAATTAAAAGTGCACTAATGGTAATTGTTAATGTCCATATCAATGGGATTTTTAAATCCCAACAATCAATGGGATTTTCAAATCCCAACAATCTCCCACTGGACATTGATAATGACCATGTAATGTGCTTACTGTATGAGCTCAGAATTATTGCCATCAATCGAGATATAACTGAACAATCTTGTCCATTGGTTATGATAATAGAGATCAAGGAGGTATTCATCGTATTGAGCACGATTAAACCCATCAATGGTCACCAATATTAACACAACCAAATGACATAGATCAATGCCAAATAAATGAATTAATTTGGATCTATATCCAAAGTTGCATCTATAATGAACGGTCCATATTCTTAATGGAGACCCTTTAGTGAGAGAATGTGGAATCAACATCAAATACTTTATTCTGCGCAGAAATTTATTGAACTTTAAATGTTTCAAAACCGTGAAGGGTTGAGCAAAAATAATACAAACTCCCACTAGAAGTGGATATCTTTATTTGATACAACACCCATACGAATCACATGTTCATGAAATATATTGGGTGTTATTGCTTTAGTTAGCGGATCCGCCACCATGGAATTTGTCCCAATATGCTCTATGGAAATTTGTCCACTTTGTACTCTCTCTTTCACAACCAAAAACTTTATGTCAATATGCTTTGACTTGGTTGAGCTTCTGTTACTGTTGGAATAAAGCACTGCCGAATTATTGTCACAAAATAACTATAATGGTTTCTGGATGCTACATACAATACGCACCCCATTGACAAAATTCTTTAGCCATATTCCATGATTCGATGCCTCATAACATGCTATGAATTCAGCCGTCATAGTGGAGGATGCTACAATTGTTTGTTTAGCACTCCTCCATGATACGGCTCCTCCAGCCATTAGGAATACATAGCCTGAAGTGGATCTTCTGCTATCTTGGCATCCAGCAAAATCTGAGTCGGAATATCCAATGATCTCCAGTGTATCCGACCTTTGATATGTAAGTATGTAGTCTTTTGTTCTCTGAAGATATCCCATGACACGTTTGGCACCCCTCCAATGATCCATGCCTGGATTCGCCATGTATCTACCTAGCATGCCCATGATAAATGCCAGATCCGGACGTGTGCACACTTGTGCATACATAAGACTCCCAATTACAGATGCATAAGGGATCTTACCCATTTCCTGAATTTCAAGGTTATTCTTAGGGCATTGATTGAGACTGAATTTGTCTCCTTTAGCAACTGGGGTATCAATTGGTTTGCAAAGCTGCATGCCAAATCTCTGAAGCACCTTGTGGATGTAGTTCTCTTATGACTATCCAAGTACACCTCGATTTCGATCTCGGTGTATTTGGATTCCTAATACAAAAGAAGCATCTCCAAGATCTTTCATTTCAAAATTATTTGAAAGAAATTTCTTTGTTTCATGCAACAAATTCCGATCATTACTAGCAAGCAGTATGTCATCTACATACAAAACCAAGAAAATGTGTTTACTCCCACAAAACTTGTGATATACACAATCATTCACTGGATTAGTCTCAAAACCAAATGAGATAATTACCTGATGGAATTTGTGATACCATTGACGGGATGCTTGCTTGAGTCCATAAATGGATTTCTTTAATTTACAAACCATATTCTTTGCATCTCCCTGAACAAAGTTTTCTGGTTGAACCATATAGATTACCTCCTCAACGTCTCCATTGAGAAAGGCGGTCTTAACATCCATCTGATGAAGCTCAAGATCAAAGTGTGCAACTAATGCCATGATAATTCTAAAAGAATCCTTACTAGAAACAGGTGAAAAAGTTTCCTTGTAATCAATTCCATCTCTTTGAGTAAATCCTTTAGCTACAAGACGTGCCTTAAACCTTTCAACATTACCATTTGAATCCCTTTTGGTTTTAAATATCCATTTACAATCAATGGGTTTCGCACCTTCTGGTAATGGTACAAGGTCCCAAACTTGATTGTCTTGCATCGATTTGTATTCCTCATTCATGGCTTCGATCCATTTTGCAGAGTTAGAACCTTTCATGGCTTGATGGAAGTTGATTGGATCATCTTCCCTAATTCCATCTTGTTCTTGAAGAAATATTATATAGTCATCCGGAATAGCACTCCTTCGTTCGCTAATGGATCTCCTTAAATTTTGAGGTTGTTGATTTTGATCTTGTGAAGCAAAATCCTCTATAAGGGGTTGTTGAATATTGTCATCTTGAGGTTCTTGATTTGTTTCTTGCCCAATGGTTGGAATGCACTCTTGTGCATTTTCAATCACAACATTAGGAATCGTGATTGGTTCCTCCTCAAAGACAATATCCCTAATATGCATCTTCCCCTCCAAATCAACATCCTCAAAAAAAGTTGCGGTTCCCGTTTCAAATATTTTCTTAAGTGTGGGATCATAAAATTTGTAACCCCTTGATCGCTCTGAGTAACCAATAAAGTAGCTGCTCACTGTTTTGGAGTCCAATTTTTTCTCATTTGGCCTGTACGGCCTTGCCTCAGCTGAACATCCCCATATGCGTAAATGCTTTAGACTAGGTCTTTTACCAGTCCAGAGCTCATATGGTGTTTTTGCAACCGCTTTTGTTGGTACTCTATTCAAAATGTATGCCGCCGTTTTTAATGCTTCTCCCCAGAGGGACTCTGGTAAGGAAGAATGACTGATCATACTCACTATATCCTTAAGAGTCCTGTTACGTCTCTCAGCCACACCATTCATGCTAGGGGAACCTGGCATAGTATACTGAGGAACAATTCCACATTCTTCTAGGGATAAAGCAAAAGCACCAGGACGTTGTTCACCAGAACCATCACATCTGCCATAGTATTCACCACCACGATCAGATCTGATGCACTTTATGCTTTTGTTGAGTTGGAGCTCAACTTCGGCCTTGAATGATTTGAACACGTCTAGAGCTTGTGACTTTTCATGAATGAGATATAGGTAACCGTATCTTGAGTAGTCATCTATGAATGAAATAAAATACTGTTGACCATTCCATGATGCCGTAGGGAATGGACCACATATATCAGTATGTATCAATTCTAAGACACTAGAAGCTCTATTGGCACCTAATCTCCTTGATTTGGTTTGTTTTCCCTTAATGCAGTTGACACATATATCTAAATCTGTAAAATCTAATGAATCTAGGATGTTATCAGCTACAAGTCGTTCAATTCTAGATTTGGATATGTGACCCAAACGCTTATGCCAAATTGATGCTGAATTTTCTGAGGCGGATTTTCGCTTAGTGCCTCTCGATTCAACAACCATAGATTCATTATATGAGGCAATGGTATCAAGCAAATAAAGCTTATCACTAGAAACTAAGGAACCAGTACCAATCATAACGGAGTTAAAAGAAAGACTTTTCCATTTCCAAAATTTAGAAAATAACCCAAATTATCCAATGCAGAAACAGAAACCAAATTTCGTCTAAAAGATGGAACAACGAAAGTATTTTTTAACTCTAGATAATGACCAGTTCCTAATAAAAGCTTAAAAAATCCAACTGCCTCGACTTCTGCCTTCTTTCCGTCACCCACATAGATGTATCTTTCAACATCAGTTGGTCTTCGGTAATTCAGGCAGCCCTGCAATGAAACACTTATGTGAGTAGAGGCGTCGGAATCTAACCACCAAGTGTTTCTCGGAACTGAAGCTAAACTAACTTCAGAACAAACCAAAGTATGAATTGTACCTTTCTTCACGCGCCATGCATGATATTTGGCACAATCTTTCTTGACGTGTCCAGATTTCTTGCAGAAGAAGCAACTAATTGCATCCTTATTCTTCTTCACTGGACCTATCACAGCAGCATTACCCCTTTCTTTTCTTTTCTTACCCTTATCCTTAGATGCCATAGCCAAATGAGCACTCTCTGGCTTATCCTGCTTCAACCTGTCTTCCTCTTGAGCACAGTATGAAATGAGCTCGTTAAGAGTCCACTTCTCCCTTTGGCAGTTATAACTGACCCTAAACTGACTATACTATGTTGGAAGAGACAACAGAACCAAATGAACTAGCAAATCATCAGATATTGCCAGTTCTAATTCCTGCAATTTTGAAGCAATATGAGCCATTTCAAGAATGTACTCCCTCATGTTTCCCTTGCCGGCGTACTTCATGGAAATCGTTGTAAATAAGTGCTTGTTTCCGCCTTATCGTTTTTCGCAAAACGCTCTTCAATTTTAGCAAGGTATTCTTTAGCCGTAGTTATTTTTTCTTCAGCAATCCCTCTAAGGGTTTCCGGAATGTCGCGCTTTATGATCATGAGACACATGCGATTAGAGCGCTCCCACCTTTCATAGTTCTTCTTTTCATCAGAAGAACTATTTTCCGTAAGAGGAGCGGGAGTCTCTATCCGAAGTGCAAGGTCTAGATCCATGCAGCCAAGCAATATCATAATGCTCTCCTTCCATGCCTTGAAATTTGTGCCCTGAAGCACGGGAATGGAATTCAAAGTGGCAGAGATAGTAGATGCGGAAGCGGAAGCTATAAAATAAAGAACAAAAGAAAACAAAATTAATGTGTGGTTCATAAACATGAATTTGCAAATACAGACATAAGAAAACAAGATACCAAGCACATCACTAACTATTAAGTCTTTGGACAATAATGTTAGTTGTAAGTGATACTCTTGATGTGATGATCAATCGTCAATGATAAATCCAGTCAAGTAGTGAGACCATCTTTGGATGTATCTCATTACTCATATGGAACTTTATAATCATTGCTCAATTATTATCACAGGTATGCAATATACTTAAATAAATATTGTCCCTCCTTTGGGAAAGATAATATTTATAATGCATACAAAACCGTCCAAAATTCTTAATAATACAATTTTGGCAATAGAGGTCACTTTGGTGGCTTATTCGCTTCAATTGTATCATTAGAAATATTGTATTATGTGTTATGGCTGATACGGAATCATAAGTATAATGGTAGAAAATCCCATATGGAATGACTTAGAAAAGAAATCAATAAAATGCAATATCAAAAAAAATCGGAATTTATGATAATATGTATACAACTTATCAATATTGATATTGGATTTACAATGATGAAGGTTACTATACACATATGAAGGTTTTAAAAAAAACGTGAATTGCATGACATGAATTGTAATTAAAGATAAAGCTACCTCCCTTCTAAGGAAGCAAACGGATGTTTGACAAAAAAAATCTAAAAGGGAATCCGATCCCTCTCTCACTCTTAAAAAAACAGAAGTATATAAAGTGATAGAATAATAAACTGGTGATCCGTGAATTACAAGCATACAAAAGGTTGTGAGAAACAACCTCCATTTATCTGTCATTCCTTAAAAAAAAGGTTCGTATGCCCAAAAACAGGAAGTGGTTTCCCTTATTTGGATATGTAAGGATGGCTCTATACAGGAATATCCCCAAAAAAATACAAAAGATATTATCGATTGAGATTGATTATGTTATATTTGCATAATCCCAATATAAAATAATTAGATCAGATAGCATCTAATACACATTAGGTATACCGAATCTATTTATTCGAGAGAATATATGTACAAATCCTAATTATAAATGGATTTGATTTAGAAGTCAGAAAAATTACGTAAGAAAGCAATGATCTCCTTTTAATCATGTATCCAAAAAAACTCATTCGATTTTAAAAGGAGTGCATAATGATTCAACCTCATCTTTAAAGAGTACGCGTGAAAGAGAAAAAAAATCCGAGAGAGGAAAAGGAATTTAGTCTAAAGTTATGCATTTTAGTGGATGTTATTATCCGATATCAAGATTTTCACACCCACAAAGATAGGATAAATCCTTTAATTCGAAGAATAGATTATATCAAAACCATGTCACAGGTGTAAAAAAAAAGAAACAAGATAACACCAAAATTAACATACACAAAACAAACCCTATAAATCGGAATCGAGATGGCTCTGATACCACTTGTTAAACTTAAGATCGATCCGAGTTCAAGGGTAACGGAATACCTGATGTCATTGCTTTGATGGTTGATGTTGGCGTAGATCAATCTGCCGATGGAGCCTTGGATCTTCCTCACGAACGTATGCCTCTCAAGCTCTCTCTTGTCGATGGAAAATAATAGAGAAGAGAACATATGTCGATTGGGGACCCTTGGCCTTATTATATTTGGCTAGACAACCAAAATGGTTGCCAATTTACCTTCCTCTTTTGTCCATCATAAAGAGATTTTATTCTCTAATTAATTGGCAATTAAAAGTGCACTAATGGTAATTGTTAATGTCCATATCAATGGGATTTTTAAATCCCAACAATCAATGGGATTTTCAAATCCCAACATGAGGTTCTAAGAAGGGTGAGCGCGACGGGTAATGGCGTAGACCTTCCAGGTGCTGCCCACACCTCTATGTTGGCAATGCGTCCAATCTACTATGTTTTCGATTGAGATTTGGATGGTTCCCTCCCTGGTCTTAGTCACCTTAGTGGCCGACCACGCCTCACTATCGCTCAATATTCCTGATTTGTAGCCTGTATGTAATAGAGAGATCCTTTGATGTTGTGTCTCTATAAACAGACTCTGTAGTAAGGCGTAGGCCGCTCGATCTTGATTGAGTGGTTCTCAAAATTCACACTTTTTGTGAATCTTTATTATGCGAATTCGTGAAATCGCTCGATCTTGTACGTGACTAGTAACAACTGATATAATGTTATTTCCTTCGTGCTGTAGTAGTTTTCCCCCAATCTCCCTTGCAATATAAAGACACATAAATGCGAAAGAAAACCACCCTGTATTTTTAACATTTGGAAGTGGTGGGCCCACGTTTGTTTTCGCTTTCCACATGCAACAATTGCATGGGCATTTTAGTCCTTGCGAACCGTCGTCACCCAAAATCCGTTAGAATATAACACATGGTTATGTTATGTAAGAGTTAAGCATTATTAAGGATTTTTGGTGGAATTCTTGGTCATTCTAGATTATTGGCATAATTACGAAAGTATATAGACCCGGAGATTAAAATCTTGAGGTATGGATTTCCAAAAACTTTGTATAAAAACTTGTTTGTAATAGATGTGTAATATGTATCAAATACACAAAAATAAAAATTATAAAATCGATTATAAAATTACATATAACCCTTATATATAGGGTAAAATGGGGCTGCCCCCCGTTTCGTCTGGTTTTTTTTTTAAATTTTCTTCCATGGATTTTCATCAATATATATCACTATATTATGTCACTAAGATTTCATGTGAAACAGAGACTCGTACGACTTCCATCTAGACGGAGTCGTTTTTAACAATTCTGCTACCATTAAAAAATGATGTATGGATGGAGATCGTAGGAGTCTCTGTTTCGCACGAAATTTTAATGACATATGGGTATATAGTGATGAAATTCCACGGAAGAAAATTTCGAAAAAAATAAAAAAACCGGGCGAAATGAAGCGGGGGGGAGCCAAGTTAGCTCCCCCAGGGGCAGCCCCATTTAACCCATATGTGTGTGCGTGCGCGCTAGAGGCTAACTAACCATAGAAGACAAATATCCGTAGCAAAATGTGCAAAATTCCTAAAACCTATAAAAAATATAAAATCTACTAGTTAGAAATCTTGAAAACTGACTCGTAAAAAATGGTTATATTTTCATTAGCATTTTCACAATAATTTTGACACTTGAAAAGATCTGGAATAAAATTCGAAGCTCGGTTAAAATATTAATCCACTTAATTTCAAAGGATTTCGCATAATTGGATTTGAAACTTTTCAGTCAACCGATTTAATTATTTGATTTCCATGGATATTGTTCATGGGTCAAGTTTAATGTAACCCAACTGATAGTTGAAATCATGAATCATTAAATTTACTCACTTAATATAAAAAGAAGATATTTGGGTTTATTTTAAGACTTCTTTAAGTAAATACAAAGGTTACCTAATTACATGGATAATCATGAACACGAGAAGTTCTAAAAAAATAGGCATAACATGCACTTAGAAGTTTCATTTACTTCTATATATGATCATCGACGACTCGGGATTTAAACTAAAAGTGGAACATTTGATCCCTTAAATATATCACTTTAATTAGTATTTTGTTAATCCGATCATACCGATGACAAATATACGTTAGTCTTGTTTACAAAATAGCAACAATATTTAAATCATATTTCTCTCAAATGATTATACATGAATAAATCATATTTCTCTCAGATGATTATATATGAATTTACGCATATTTCTCCAATATTAGAAGATACTAATACAAACATGATCATTATTATAAATATATCAAACCCATATACTTTTATGTTTTTTTTGAAATAATTATGATATACGCTTTTCAAAATCCCTATATAATGTTGTATTAGCATAACATACAAGAATATGACATTCTAATTCTTGTTTTAAAATCCAATTCTATAGAAGTCTTTGGAAAAAGTAAAACAGATGTGTTTCAAATAACAATAAAAGTACATGTGAACATCTTTATCTTAATTATTGTAGTTCCAACCTAATGTATTTATTTGACTCCAAAAAAAACAATGACATCAAAGACTTTGGTTCACATATCACATATCTTTATAACTAATTAGACACAATTGCCATACATTTCTAAGAAAACTTACATGCAATTGGATTAACAAAACAATATTCAAAATGACAAAGTTAATTGGATTAATAAAACAATGATGAAAATGACATGGTCAATACATTCTACTTTAGTTTAAAAGTGCAAGAAGGAGAAATTAAACCAAAACACGTCCATGTATATATTTTTAAGAATTTCTCCATGTAATATATAATATTTATTTTTAAAAAACAGCATTTTGGCATCCATTTTTTTGAATAATCTACGTAAGGCCATGTTCGTTTGAAAAATATGCAATGGAATAAGGGGTCAATTCTCTGTTCGATACGGTTCCCAAAGGTACGGCTATTAACATCAACATCCTATTATTTCACTGTATTCCAGTTTTGTTCCTATCTTTATTTCATCTTAAATATCTTTATTCCACATTATTCTCTTCATTCATATCTTTCCAGTCGAACGGAGAATAGATAATTTTTCTCTTTATTCCCCATCTTTATTCCTGCTTATTTCCTAACTGAGCGTCCCTTAAAAAATTTGAACTATACAATCAATTTCAATACCGTACATGCACTTTAAAAATTAGCAATATAGTACGCATCATTTAAGATGTCTTCCAGTATAGTCTATGATAACAAAAATTAGTTGCTCATTCCATATTTAAAGGATTAAATGACATCAGTTCAAAACTAATTTAAGACAAATCAAAAGAAATAAGTGCCATATTATTCGTTTTTAAAAGTTGGGTGCACGTTGAATTTGGGGATACGGTTTAGAGACCTTTGTATAATTTATTTATTTATTTATTTATTTATTTTATAAAAGGATACAAATGTTGGTAAGAGCAACTTGTACTGCATACTGTACTGGAAGTAGGATGCAAACGGTCAGATACGGATACGGATATAGGTATTACCGTATCCTTATCCATTTAATACGAATATGGATAAGGATACGGATATTGACGGATATTAAAACTACCTTACCATATCTTTAAAAAATAGATATGGATGTAAAACGGATACTGATCACACACAAGTAATGTTAGAAATACTATATAGAATCGACTTAAATATATAAGAATTGGACGGAGTACACATGATATTAATTTACGAAATACCTTTGTATCATATAATTATATAAATATGGTAAACGGAGGTAGAGAATTATGTTATATAAGGTTAAAAATAAATCTATGACTATATTTATATACGAAAACGGATATACAGATATGGACAGGGGCGGAACTAGTATATATTATGGGGGGGGGGGTCATACCCCCTCATGATTATTATGTGTTACTTGTACAATGTATTTAGTTTTAATACAACCCCTCCATAATTGTATTTATAAATTAATGTTGTTAGAAAAAATTGAATCATTAAATGGTCACGTGGTAAAGTGGCATGACTATTATTTATTTTTGAGACCAGGGTTCAAATCTTATCTCCATTAATTGTACTTTCTTTTATATGATTTATCCAACCACTTCCAAAGTATCAAAATAATTTGATATAAAATTGTATTTGAGTTTATTTATCTCTTCTATTATTTTTTTACTCCTTCTAAATAAAATAAAATTTAATATTTCCTTTTAACCACGAACTTTTTTTTGTTTTGAAATTTCACTTGATAATTTAGCCTTTTTAGGATGGAATTAGAGAGGCTTAAATTGTTATATTTATCCTATTTTAAAAATAACCACTGAAAATATCAATCTATTTGAAATTTAAACATTGATAATAGATTTAAATTCTACGTTTTATCAAGATTGAAAAAGGTTCATTTTAAATATCAATTCTATTTAAAAATACATAATTTTTCTATTTTTGAACATTCATAATAGTTGTATATCAGCCCCTCCTTGATGAAATTCCTAATTCCGCTCCTGGATATGGGTATAGATATTTGTGGATATCAAAATGATATCCATATCTGTATCCATTTTAAAATGAATACGGATACGGATGTCGAAATCTTTATAAAATAGATACGATAACGGATCGGATACGAATATATCTGTATCAGTTTGCATCGCGAAGATAAGCCGTAGCGACGAAAAGGAACCATGCGTCCCCCCCCCCTCCCACCCCCCCGACCCCAACCCTAACCTTAACCCTCCGCCGCCGCCACCAGCCTCCGACCCTCCATTCCCTGAACCCGCTACCACCCAAACTGTCTCACAACCCTCCCACCTCCCAGCCTTCGAGTCAAACCCTTTGCCCCGACTGACGTCTCGCCCCTGGATTGTGGTTTGCGGGTCTGCTCCTTCCACTTCCTCACCACGAAGAATGGCCTTTGAATCGCCCGCTGTCATGAATGGTGAGGAGGTGGCCTTCATCTCCGAAGCCGATGTTGTTTCCCTGGAGAAAACCTGGGCAAACCCTCTCGTGTTCTACGTCCTCGGTAGGAAACCCTATCGAAAACTTCTTCACAGCTTTGTCGAGCGTGTTTCGAAGCCGGCCACTGGCTTCAAGCTGTTCCATCACGAAAATGGTTTCTATTATCTCCAGTTTTCTTCTGAGGAGGAGTGCCTACGCATCCTTGGAGGTGGGCCCTTGGCTTTTCCAAGGTAGGCTTATGGTGCTCCACCGGTGGGACGCAAATCTTTGCCTCGAACGCGATCTCCTTTCGGAGATCCCCCTTTGTGTTCGATTTGATGGCTTAAGCCTCAGTCACTGCTCGACCACGGTCCTCAACAAGCTGGCCAGCCTTCTTGGTACTCCGCTCTTCATGGACGCTGCCACCTCTCTTGGACAACATGATGGTTATGCCCGTTGCTGCATTTCTATACATGCCTCCAAGGAAATTCCAGCTGCGGTCCCCTTGGTCTTCTTCTCGGGCGTTCGTCAGATGGTTGGGGTGGAGCTCGAATGGCTCCCGTCCAGGTGTAAGTCCTGTGTATCTTTTGATCATTCTACGACCCATTGTCCATTCTCTGCGCACAGTGGGAGCGGTGGCTCTGCTGGCCATAACGATGGCTCTATGGAATCGCCATCTTTGCCTGAAGGGGCGCCTGAAGGTCCTCCCCCTCTGCAGACCTCTCATGTGTCCTCTCCAGCTCCTCCCTCCAAGCAGGTCAGCTTCAATTCCGCCTCCTTCATTGTTTCCTCTACGATCTCGGAGGAGCAGGAGCTGCCCCTGGCCTCACATGGCCATTCGCGCCCCTCTTTCAATTCAACTGCTGCTCAGTCAACGGTTGGTCATGTTAGGAACCACAAACGCTCCTCTGGGCGCCCCTTCACCGCCTTCCCCTACGGGCCGAAAGGCTAACTCCACCGCCCATCCCCTGCTCCGAGGAAGCCCTCCCCCACCATTCCTATAACTTCACACCCTGCAGCGGTGCAATTCGATCTCAACTCCCCGGGCGCATCCATGGATACCGCTGGTGAGATTGATAGTCTCTGTCATCAGCATCCTTTGCCCCTGCTGGAGGCTGTGCTTGTGGAACCCAATCCTGCCTGGAATACAGTCACCCATAGAAAGAAGAAGGCAACTCACGGAGGTGAATCCTTCCGACAAGCAAGATCTGGGCCCCGGGCCCCCACCCCTCCTCTCCCTTAATGTCTGTTGCAGTTTGCAACGTGCGGGGTCTCAACCAACCCTGAAAAATCAAGAACGTTTTCAGGCATCTCACTGGTCTCGGTGCTGAGCTCATTGGCCTCATTGAAACAAAGGTTAGACCTGATAACAGGTCTAAATTTGCGAATGCCTTCCCTGCATGTTGGGGCTTCAAGCACAATGATACTCCCTCGGTCGTATATATTTTCTTTGGAAGGAAAGCTGCTGGTCATGCTCCTGTATATTTATCTCCTCGCAAGCCCTAACCCTCTCCTGCACTAATCTGGGTGGTCTCTCGATTACCGTCACTGTTGTATATGGGGAGAACCTCCCATTGGCCCGAAGGGCGTTGTGGGAGGAGCTTCTCTCCGTTAATGCTACTAATGGATACCCCATGGTTGATAATTGGTGATTTCAACACTGTCAGATTTGACAGTGAGAAGTTTGGAGGCCGCCTTCTTGCCTCGATTGCCAAGTCCGACTTAAACAATTGCATTGATGCTTGCGGTCTCCTGGAACTCCACTCTTGTGGAAACCCGTGGTCGTGGAACAACTGCTCTGTTGGTCCCTCCAGGATAGCGGCCAGATTGGATTGGGCCCTCATTAACGATGCCTGGATTCATGCTCTCCCGGCTGCAACTTTGCGCTACTCTCCCCTTCCAAGTAGTGACCATCTTCTAATGTCTGTCTCCTTTGCGAACGTGACCTCTAAGGCTAGACCGTTCCGCTATTTTGATTATTGGGCATCCCGCCCTGGCTACTCGGATATTGTGGCTAATGCTTGGGCCTCTCCTGCACATGGTAACCCCATCTCCAGACTCACAAGTAAGCTCCGTAATGTGAAGCCCGCCCTGAAGGCTTGGTCTAAAGAGGAAGCAAATATCCTAAGCGAGGTGAAACATACTGATAATGCTTTGCTGGCGGTCAACGGCGCGCTCTTGGCTGACCCACTTGACCCCATCTTGGCCCAGCTTGAGAGGGATATCAAGGCTCACTATTCAAACTTGGAGAATGACCTCGAATCTGCTTGGAGGCGGAAAAGCCGGGTGGATTGGCTCACTCTCGGTTACCGGAACACCAAATTCTTTCACCTTTGTGCTAAAGATCGTATTGCCAGAAATTACATCCCACATCTCCTCTCCGGTGACGGCCAGCTCATCGATAAATCGGCCATGGTGGCCGAGGCTGCTGTGAATTTCTTCAAAGACCTTCTTGGTCCCCCCTCCCCTCGGGCTCCACTGCTTCCACCACCTGCTCCTAAGTTGCGTATCACCTCGGATGCTTGCTCCTGGCTTGAACACCCCTTCCTTGAGGATGAGATCTTAGAAGCGGTGAGGTCCATACCCTTCTCCAAGGCCCCGGGTCCTGATAGTTTCAATGGGGGGGTTTTCAAACGCCATTGGCCGCTCATCAAGGCTGACTTTTGCGAGGCTATTAGCTTCATCTTCCATGGCAGCAAGAATATCATTGGGATGAACAAAACATTTCTAACGCTTGTGCTAAAGGTGACATCCCCGAATACTCTTTCTGACTTCCGGCCAATTTCCTGCTATAATGTGGTCTACAAAATTTTTTCCAAGTTGCTTGCTTCTCGCTTGGCGACTGTGCTCCCACTTCTCATCTCCCCCAACCAATCGGCCTTTATTAAGGGCCGCACTATGGGTGATAACCTACGACTGGCTCAAGAGATTATGTTGGGCTTCGACAGGAAGTCTTCCACTAATCGGGCTTGCCTCAAAATTGATCTCTCCAAAGCTTTCGACTCCATTGAGCATGCATTTATTATTCAGTGTTTGAACGACATGGAATTCGGGAATAGGTGGCTCTCATGGATCCATGGATGCATCTCCTCCGCCTCCTTCTCAGTCTTGGTTAATGGCTCCTCATATGATTTCTTCCGTGGCACTCATGGGCTGCTCCAGGGCGATCCTCTCAGTCCTCTCCTGTTTGTGATTGGTATGGAGGCCCTATCCAGTATTGATGATGATTATGTCCGTCGTGGGGCTCTTAAGCCGCTTACTTGTCGTAGGCGTCCCGTTCCTACTCACCTTATCTACGCCGACGACCTCCTATTTTTCTGCAAGGCTTCTTCCGCTTCGCTCCTTGCGATTAAGGACATCCTTCATAAATTCTCAGGTATAATGGGGCTTTCCATGAATGCAAAGAAGAGCAAGTTCTTTCGTCCCAAATCCTCACCAGATGATTTTGGATTGTGCCTCCGTTTGGGCTTGTTACGGCACACTCTCCCTACTACCTATCTTGGTCTTCCTCTCTCCTCCTCCTTCGGTAGAGGTTCCTCTGCGAGGCCTCTCGAAGACAGGGTCAGGGCCTTGCTTTGTGGCTGGAAAGCCAAGGCCCTATCTATGGTCGGCCTTCTGCAGCTCCTTAAGTCCGTTATTGTTGGTGTTGTTCTCTTTTGGGCGGATGGCACTGTCATCCCACCCCGAACTATCACTACAAGAAAAAGCAGATTTTACTACTACAACTGTAGTAGCAGAAGAGTGGTAAAATACTTGCAAAATGGTAGCAACACAAGTTTGCTACCACATGTGGTAGTAAATTCTGTAGTCGCACCGATTTGGTCGCAAACTTTTTGAGACCACACTGTGGTAGTAATTGTAATCACAATAATAGTCGCAAGTAGTCATATTATAGTTGCAAAGTAGTGGCAAATTTTTCAATAATTTGCGATTATTTAGGCATGACTTTGCGACTACTAAGGGACCACAAATACACGAGGGCATAACGACCTTATGGAACGTGTAACAGTTGTTTACCACCACATTGGCACTAATTTGTTACCACTTTACCGCTATATTTCTACCATAATAGTAGCAATGTAGTGCCATAGTAGTCGCAAATTCTGATTATAGAAGAAAAAAATATAATCCAAACATGTGATCTCAAACATGGTCCTCCCTAGGATTTTTATCCTGTAAATATTGAACAGTAATATAATACTTTCGATTCCGACTGCTTATACTATCAAAGAAATCAACACAAAGTAGAAACACAATTAACATTGAGACATGCATCCAAAATTATAATGTGCAATAGTTCATGCAGAGCTACATTAGTCATACATATTAAAAATAAAAAAGACAAGACTCGAAGTTTTATAACATCAAATTTAGAAGATAAAATAACTAATACTATGGTTTCTTTTTCCTCCATTTGGTAAACACACTATCTTTTTTGGCCTTGCCTTTGTCCTTTGGATTTTCCTTTCTCTTCTTCATATTCGCCCTATGTTCTGAAATGATAATCCCCTTCCTTTGTGATACCCTGTATGTCGTGAGATCGTCCTCGTTCTCCTTATTGTTGTCATCCTCCTCCTCATTTTCTTCATCTTCTTCATCTTCATCGTCCTCCTCTTCCATTTCCTCACGATCAAGTCTTGATTACATTTTTCTACAAAGTACAAAAGAGATAATTAAATGCTAGAAAAATAATTCATTTATTAAACTACGATCTAAAATTGTATGATGATGAAAATGTTAGCTATATACCTCAAATGGTAAATGGCCTTAACAACCTTGTTGAAAGAGCCTAAGTTTGAATGAACATCATCCACCTTATTCACCAACACAATCATTGTCTGTGTGAGTTGTACAAACTCAGTCTTGGATACATCGGATGTCGGCATGTTGCATGTTGAGGGTGTCTAAAAAAATTAGATGCTCCATTAGAACTTGTAGAGGATGTGAACTTAGGTGGTAAACCACCCAAAGTCTGCCTTCTATTAGGCCCCACCTCACGCTCACTGATGACTTCTTTCCATAAACTATCATTGAAGTCTACTTCTTCATCGGAAATGGAAACACCAAACTTGGCTCTATATAGGTCCATGTAACGATCCTACAAATTATTTTTTTAGTTTAATATGAAAGAACTAAAAAATATATAAATGATAAGCAACGTACCATTACCGCCTTTGATTCAGGTGTAGTCCAATCTCCCCCACTTGTATGAGTCATGGTCCACCATTTGATAAACGTTGGAGGACGTTTATCAGCTCCAAGCTATAATGCCAACATAATAGTCGTTAACACAAATTTAGAAATGATAACATAAAATCAAACCTTGTTATTTATACATACCAGTTCATGCCTCACAGTTCCATGACTCTTCGATCCACTAGTTGATCTAATACTCTGTTTCCCTCTATTTATCTTCCCTGCTTTAGACCTCTTCTAAAATTTTTCTTGAATGAAAAGGTCAAAATAGCGACTCCACCTCGCTGGAGTGCACCATGATGGCGCGCATCATTTTGCTCTCTCCCAATCTTCCGCACCATACAGCTTCTTGATTGCAGCTTTTCTTGCCCTGTAAACATTGTCCTTTACTCGGTCTGTTGCTAGCTTTACTAGAGCAAATCAATACATTTCTTTTGTATGACCAGGTGGTAGCGCATACAGGTTCTGCACATCAAGTTTTAGTGAGAAATAATTATTTTGAAAATAACCAATAAATACCATCACGTAATGAACCTTACATAAACACCATTTAGGATTCGCTCTTGTTCTTCTAGAGTCATGCAACACCATCTATAATCCGAGCAATCCTGCATATCTCTGAAGGCCTTCATGAATGTTTGGGCCACAACATGTTGATTATCTAGTGTGTACCTGAATTTTAAAATTACTTATTACAAATAAATAAGCATGATAAATAAGCATGCATATATAGTAATTAAAAGAATTATTTATAAAGTAGATACCCATCTGGTAGAAACTGCAAGTATTTCCGAGAATCTTGAGTTGGGGGCGGGACTTGATGTTGAGGAGTGTCATGGGGCTGGGAAGGACCCTGAGTAATGGGTGGACCTGAACCTAGTGGAGGAGGTTGAGGAGGAATCTGAGGTTGGCCAGGGCTATGATGATGGGTAGAGGATTGTGGAGTGGGCTGGCGAGAGCGTGTAACACTTGGATGTGTTCCTACCAATGAAATGTAATGTGCATATTGCGAAGGAACTTCTACACCAGTATCAAGCATTTATGAAACAAGCCTTGCGACATCTTCATTATGCTCACCTATTGTAGAAACAAGCATGTAAGAATTATAAATATTTTTTAAAAAAAATATTACTATAAGGAATCATACCATCGATGTCTGAAGTATGACGATCTGAAATACAATCATCATCATGATGCGTTCTGCTCCCGCTCCCTCTAGAACCTCGTCCACACATCATACGCATTTCCTGTAAACATCAACATGTCATGATATGAAAAATTAAGAAAGAGATACTGCAAATACATAAACTTCAGTTTTAATCAACTTACAATGATACTATGGGTACATTGCTACACTATGAAGTCGCTTAAAGTCTGGAACAAGTACAATTGACGAGTCATCTATATTCAATTGGTCATTAGAATCCGTATAAATGCGTGACATCTTCTTTAAAACTGTAAAACGATCATCTCTTTTTCGCTTTTTCCCCACTATTGGAACATAACATATCTGCTCAACTTGTGAACTAAGGATAAAAGGTTCAAATTTTCGAATATATTTTCAGGCAATGACATCTACAATATCATGTATATGGTCAACAACCACACCATATTGTGGATCGTACCAGTCACACGAAAATAAGAAGAGCTTATTAGGAGGTGGCATATGATATTCAAGCTCAAGCACCTCCTTAAGAATCCCGTAATAATTCAAACTATCTTCATCATAACATGATCCTTTTACCATAACACCAGAGTTGTATGTAGTTAAGCTTGCAGTTATATCCACACAATGAAATCTACACCCATTGGCAAAAAAACCACCGTACGACATCACCAAATGATTAGGACTAAGTGATAGGTCATTGAGCATCTTGTGTTTAGGATCTGTCGGATCAATCAACTTTACACGCTCTTTAAACCAATTTGAAATTTTCTTTCTGAATTCATCCACAACTTCATCTTCAGTAAATGAAGGATTCTATACCATTAACTTATCTCTGAACTCCCTACAGTTAGAGAAAATCATTTTATGAGTTGAAGATCTTAACATAAAAAATAAATTGAATAAGATGTATACATACTCTGCAAATGGTGTTACTTCATCTGTGTTGTCTTGAACATAAAGCTCAGCAGCTTCTTTCTCTTGGATGGTCATCATTCGTGATTTTCCTTTTTTAAAAGGTCGACCGCATGTTTCAAAAATGGAGAGGTCAACAACACGTTCATTTTCAATGTATTCATTACGCATGGGACGGTTATGAATGGTTTCAATGTCGTCAGATAAGTATCGAGAACAAAAGTTGGCCACCTCTTCGAATATGTACTGAGCACTTATTGAGCCTTCAATCTTGTTCTTATTACGCACCTTCCTCTTCAAGAAAAACATATACCTATTATCATATCAGTGAACATATATAGAGGAGAAAGATAATTGGGATCTTAGGAAGTCCGAAAAAGAAAGATCCAGGTCTTGATTGCACAGAATTTCTTCCACTTCTACTTCTTAGTTAGTTAGTTAAGTAGTACGAACAAGACGCCTCTTTTCGTGGCCCTGTCTGATTCTGATTATGGACCGAAACAGATATAGGCAGGGTGTGACTTTTCACATTGTCTTTTGGTTTACTCATTCTTTCTTTGTTTGTAAGAAAGACACCTAAAAAGAAACATTGTTAGACAAAGTACACTAGATATATTATATTAAATAACATCATAGGCCATACCTTTCGAAAGGATACATCCAACGATATTTGACTGGTCCACCAACTTTAGCTTCGTAGGGAAGGTGCACCATTAAATATTCCATCGAGTCAAAAAAAGCAGGTGGAAATATCTTCTCAAGATTACATAGGATAAGAACTATATTTTCTTCAAGTGTTGCCATATCTTCTACTTGTAACTTTGAAGAGCATATGCATTTGAAGAAGTTACTCAACTCCGTTAATACATCATGCACTCCCTTCGGTAGTAATCCTCTAAAAGCAAGGGGTAATAGTTGTTCCATAAATACATGACAGTCATGACTTTTCATACCCTTAAATATATTTTTCTTCAAATAACAAGTTTTGAAATGTTAGACGAATAACCATCTGGCATTTTTAACTTACTTGCCCACTCACATACATCTTTCACTTGATCTTTACTTAAGCAATATTTTGCTTTCGGCATATGAAAGCGACCATCATCAGATTCTACCAACCCTAACTCATGATGTGCACAAATCATCATTAAGTCTCTACGAGTATTCTTTGTATCCTTTGTCTTGCCTTTCACATCCAATACGGTATAAAATACATTATCAAAGACATTCTTCTCTATGTGCATGACATCCAAATTATGTCTGATGAGCAAATTAGGCCAATATGGTAACTCCCAAAAAATGGTCATTTTAGTCCAGTTGTGGCTATCTCCAAATCCTGGAAGAGGTTGTATACAATCATCAAAATCTTTTAACTCTAGTAGCCTCTGCAATATTTCAAATCCTGAAAACCTTATTGGTAGATCTGAATCATCAATTGTATTCCTTTTGAATGCCATCTTTTGTTTCCTATATGGATGATCTTTCGGCAGGAACTGCCGATGGCAGTCAAAGAAGCATGGCTTGCAACCATACTGAAGTTGAAATGCTTTTGTTTTTTTCATGCAAAACGGACAACTTCTCTTCCCATGTGTGCTCCAACCTGATAGCATTCTATATGCTGGAAAATCACTAATGGTCCACAATAACCCCACTTTCATCTGAAATTTACTTTTGCTGATAGCATCATAAGTTTCCTGACCTTTATCCCAAAGTTCCTTTAATTCATCAATTATAGGACGAAGATATACATCCAAATATTTTCCCGGAGATGTTGGACCAGGCACAAGCAAAGATAAGAACATGTATTGTTTCTTGTTACACAACCAAGGTGGAAGGTTGTATGGTGTAATAATAACTGACCAACATGAGTAATCTTTCCCCTGACCATGTGGATTAAACATATCAGTGGACAAGCCAATTACAACATTCCTCTTATCCATGGAAAAGATGGAGGATGAATCCATCAAAGCGCGCCAACAAGCTGAATCAGAAGGATGTTCCATATAGTCACCACGTGCATGATCTGCATGCCAAGTCATGTCCCTACCTGTTTCTTTGCAATAATATAGCCTCTGTAAACGTGGTGCTATAGGAAAATAACGAAGCACCTTCTGTGGAACATTTGATTTCATATTGGGTTTGAATCGAGGTTCTCCACAATCCGGACATTCTGTCGCATTCTTATATTCATCTCCATAGTATAAAATGTGATGGTTAGGACAAGCATCAATTAACTTGGCTGATAAGGCAAGTGTACCCATCATAGTTTTATTCTTGTAGTAGGATCCTGGCAAAACATTATTCTCTGGAAGCATTCTTTTTATGATCTTAATCATGGCGTTGAAACTAACATCAGTCATATTATATTCAGCTTTTATCGTCAACAACTCTATAACAGCAGATAGGAGTGAAAATGTCTTGCAACCTTCCTATAATGGTTCCTCTGTCTTATGTAAAAGTTCAAGAAAGTCTTTAGATTCCTCATGGATTTCTTCGTCATCACAACCCTCCATAGAAGGATCAAAATTCAACATGATGCATCCATCACCATCTCAACAAAAGGATTGTCCGGAGTCTGAGAGCTCTCTTTGTAAGTAGTATGTGTCTCTCCGTGCACATACCAAGATGTGTAATCATCGACAAAACCATTCGTGCACAAGTGTCCTGCCACAATGTCTCCAGCTTGTTTCTTCATCAATTTGCATTGCATACACGGACAAATTATCTTCCCATCTACATCGACTATTCCATCTCCTTGGCCATATGCAAAATTAAGAAAGCTTTCTACACCTAGGAGAAAAGGCATGCAAATAGATCCATTCACTAAGCGATTGTACATCCAATCCCTTGCCGCATCCATTGTTCTACCTACAATGCATCCATAATAGGTAATTAGACACATGGTTTGATAGAACCAATGATTTTCCTCTATTCGAGAACATACTCACATCTAAACCAATATGCTTCCTAAATTAGGTATACATTATAATCGCATTCAATCTGTCCTTACAAGCATGATGATTTGATCAACTAATATTAGCATTACTGTGTATACAACATTATGATATAGATGACCTTGTTTGCGATCATTGTTATATTATTTCTGCAGAGGACAACTATGCATTTGGCAACTGCTATTGAATTGGCTCTAGGATAGAGATTGAGTAATTTGCTATCGCAAGAACTGCTTTGTAACTTTCATGAGGAAAATACAAATAAGGACCTGAAGCACGGGTAGAAGGAACATGTTTAGGAGTACGTCAAGGTTCATCTGTTTGACATGCATGTGCAGTGAATACCTATCAGAATGCCATTTTCAGCGAGTTTGTTGGTACAAAATTTTCTTTTATTTAAACTAAACCCTTCTTTTTGTCTTCAGCAATCTTATGTGTAATATATCATTCCCTCATGGTAAATTGCAATTGACCCTGGTAATCCTTAGAGATGGAAATTCCCGGACTAAAGTGATTCTGCAATCCATTAACTCGGCATAATCTCTATCCAACAAAGTTAATCAGGCAAGTCAAATACTTAATAAAACTTTAAGTTCTACCCATTTTTTCACGGACAGGACATAAATTAAAAAGGAAGTCACATAATGTCTTTAACTGAGAGATTACATTAGAAGATTCGGATTTGAATTTCAAGGAGATGCTCCGAACTGTCGAAATTACATTAGAACAGGATTGGAATATCAATAACATTTTAGTAGTTTGGCATATTTTTGTGTTTCCCTGTGTAATTCGTCTGACAATAGAATTTAAAATTATGAACCGAGATTAGCAAATCTTTTAATACCAGTTGTATCATGCTAATGACTTGCAAATAGGTAGAATATTAAAATACAAGATGATATGTGTATTCGAAGTTGAGATTTCTTTGTAATCAACTTCCAATCTTACGTGGCTAATGGGAAGCGGAAGATCTGGAGGGAGTATTCTTGCTCAAGGCCGACGCAGAAAAGGTAGGAGACATCGGTAGTTGAGTTGGCGTTCGCCTTTGAAGCGGAGGGGGCCTTGAAGTCGGAGTGGCGCTTCGCGCGGGCGGGGGAGAAGATGACGTGGCCGTTGAAAACGGGAGCGACTCTGACCTCGCTTCTCCGGTGGCGCCGGCAACAACTGAGACCGAGTTGGGGGTGAAGGAAATATTGGTGGCGGTGGGAAGAAGGGTGTGGAGAAGATGTGATAGGAGGCGAGTATGGATGTTTTGGGTTAGGGTTTCTTATGGGAGGGAAACGTGAAAAGAAGAGGGGGAGTCTGCCTGCACGCTTAAAAGTTTTATCCCAAATTTTGCTACTATGCTTGTACTGCTTTATGGTAGAAAATATAGTCTCATTTTTGCTACCACAAAATACGACTACATGTAGTAGTCACATAGTTGGAATATAATGTGTACTAAAATGTGGTAGTAAAATAGTCACAAAGTAGTGGTTAAAAATATTGCCACAACAAAGGCACCACATGTGGTGGGAAATATATAGTGGCAAATTCTGTATTTTCTTGTAGTGTATGCAGAAAATTGACAAGTTATCTGTTGCTTTCCTATGGAACTATGGGATTCACTCCATCGCTTGGGATACGCTTTGCCTTCCGAAAGTGGAGGGAGGCTTGGGCCTGAGGTCTGTGACTACAATTATGGCGGCTATGGCTATTACTTGGTCTTGGAAGATTCTAAGCCGTGGCCCCTCTCTGTGGGCTGAATTCATGATCACAAAATACCTCTCCTCTTCAATCTTCTTTGAGGCTGGTAACTCCTCTTTAGCATCCCCTATCTGGAGGCTTATTCTCTCGTCTCGCCCCCGCCTTAGATATGTTGTGTCTGGCTCTTCCCCGCCTTTTGTATGGCTCCTGGCGGGCTCTCGTTTCTCATTTGCTTCTGCTGTTGATCTTATTCGTCCTAGACAGGATCCTGTGCCATGGGCGGCCGTGGTTTGGGCCAAGGGGAGCGTCCCCAAGTTCAGTTGCACTCTATATCGCGCTATTCTGGGCTGACTGCCCACTACTGACCGTCTTGCTCGACATGGTATCGCTGCTCACTCTCTTTGCTACCTATGTAATGCGGCAATGGAGTCCCATGACCACCTTTTATTCGATTGCCACTTCTCTCGGGAGATCTGGTCCTCGATCTGCATAGCCTTTACTTGTTCTTCCTTTTTTCCGAGGAGCCTCCCCGACGCCTTGGACTGGATTGTGAAGGCTAGCCCTGTTGCTGTTAGTAATCACCTCCGTCTCGCTCTCGCTGCGGTTTGCTGGGAAGTATGGAAAGAAAGAAACAACCGGTGGTCTTCCGGTCGTCTTACTTCTGCTGGTAGTATTACAACAACTGTGATTACATGCATCAACACCATTTGTGATCGGATTTAGCCCCAGATTTTTGTTGCCTCTGGGCTTTCTCCTAATTTTTTGTAAGCTTCGCCCCAGATTTTTGTTAACTCTGGGCCTTTTTGTAATTTCTGTAAACATGGCCTATGACTATCAATTGTATTTTTATTGGCATAGTTTATAGTGAGAACCTTTCAAAAAAAATAAGCCGTAGCCTGGACGTTGGCGGAAAAAGGACAAAGTTCTGCAGACGCGAAGCTATCCGTAACGGTGGGGCCCATCCGCCCCATGTGCCATGAAGCGTCCCATCCTTCCCAAAGGTCTCCAACGTTGCCCCCAACGTTGCATTGCTCGTACATTTCTTGGATCTAATTTGCAACAGGTCCTCGTATTTTCGACCTCTCTCTTTCAGACCCCCGCATTCCAGTCAATTAATTATGCCCATGTATCAAGAATCCGAACACTTAATCGTAGATCGAAATATCGCGATGTATCTTTATATATCTATGATATATCCATATCAATGAATAAGAGATACCAATATTATCTTGGATATCGTTATCGATCAATATCAAATGATATATTGAAGACATATCATCTGATATCATCGATATTTATGAAACTTTAAGTATTTGATGCAACCTTTCCATTATTTCAAGTTATATCATCGGTTTCATGCCGGTAACAATGCTCTACCATTGATGTCAACTATATTATATGATTTAACAGCTTATTTTATAAGAAACGAAGCTTAGAATATAATCTTATATTCTTTAAGCTTTAAAAGTTGATTTGTTGAGATTTTCTAGCCACCTCCTATCTTAACACATATGGAAACAAATATGATACAAATAAATAATCAAATTTATGATTTATAACAAGGTTCGAGATACCGTGATATATCGGCGATATATTAGGTATCATTAGAGATAAGGTTTGGATATTTAAGTGTATACCGAATTACTGGATATCATCTGATATCTCATAAAATATCGATGTAATATCAGTAACCCATCTCATATCTATCAAAAATTAAAGATTTCGGTATAAATTTTCTTAGATATCGGTTGATATGAAACGATACCATCGATATGGTATCGATGTTGCCATCACTCATATTTGATTTTTGTCTCATTTGTTTGGGATCTTGCTTCTATATCTATTCTTGGCATTAAAAACACGTTATGATTTATATATATTTTTGGGTTGCTCTCTCTTTCTGCGATGGAAATAAAATAACTTTAGAGATGATCAAGGAATGTCTACATACATATATGTTGTTATTTTCATTACTTTTTTTGTGATATTCACTCAACTTCGATTTATTTATCCGTTTTGCAATAAAACTTGATATCTAGCATCTTAACGACATCAAAGTTGTTCTTTTATCTTGATGTTATGCATTAAAAGATTTGGAAAATAAATTGGTCGATATCTTTTACATTTTTTTTTGAAATTTTAAACCGGTATCCTTCTGAATTTTTCCAATAGTAAGTATGACCTTATATTTTCTGCAATTACACTTATGCCTTAGTAATTTTACAAAATTTACAATGCCTTCTATTAGTGTAATATAGGGCACATGTGCAATAACTGAAGGACATTACCCTAAATTCTAAGGGTCCATTTGGTAACCTGGGCAGTTTACTCCTTTATATTCTTGGGTTGGAATTCCATACAAGTCATAGTGACATCACATCACATTTCTTATTATTCCAACCCTATCCGACCTTCATAACCATCTCAAATAGCTACTATTCACATCAGTTTACCCCAACCCTACTATTCACATCAGGTTGTTCCAACCAACCTCACCCCACCCCACCCCAGTAACGAAACAAACCCTAAAGGTATACATGTGACTGTAAATAATGTAGCGACATAAGCATTGATGGAAAAACAATACACTAAATCATTGCTGCAATAGTCAACCGACTGGATCGAATAGTCGATCTCGTTTGTGAAATGCGATAAGCTGACCAACTGCATCATCAATATTCGATCCGACGATTCAGCCGACTATTGATTGATCGCACAACCTTTAGAAGGGGGCTTACTTCAAGATGCTATGGCTAAACGAACGATTACACTTCGTCCAAAAAATTGAAGAGAGATTAAGCAAAGCTCTCTTTTTTTTCATAATAATGAATGTATTAAATTCGATGAAATTTAAAAACAGAAAAAATAAAGATTTTAAAAAAGCTAAGGTTTGTTATTTAATATGCGATATTCGTTGAATTTCTTTGTTTATTTTTGTGGTGCTTACATCAATGCCTTTCTACATCAAATTTATCTCGTCTTTAATATCAAAAAAACAATTATAAAAACAACTCGTGCCGTCAATTGGTCCGTGTCAGTTGACGATACGTATTTATTGAGCCTAAGATTTTGCGATTCATAGAAAACTCATATGTAGGGAGTAGTGCATTATGATCTATCACATAACCTTTACTATGATGCCATTAATTTGAAGAGCATGGAAATTAACATAAGAAAATTGCGTCACGAGGAAGAGAGAAATTAGTGATGGGGCAAGCTCGTTTTAGTGGATAGTGAGCATGGAAATCACCGCATATATGTATAATATATAATAGAGTTCAATGGGATTTTTCTTGGGGATGGAAATCACCGCATATATGTATAATATATAATAGAGTTCAATGGGATTTTTCTTGGGGGAGTTAACTTGGCTCCACCGGTATAATTTCGTTCATTTTTTTTGAAATTTTTTTTATGACTATTTATCACTATATCCCTATATTATGCTATTCAAATTCTATGTGAAACAAAGACTCATACGGCATCCATTCAGACAGTCATTTTTTAACGGTAGAATTTTTAAAAATGACCCTTCTTGATGGAGGCAGTAGAAGTCTCTGTTTCGTGCGAAATTTAAATGACATAATGTAGGGATATATTGATGAAAATTCACGAAGAAATTTTCAAAAAAAATAAAAAAAATGAGTGAAATGACGTGGAGGGAGCCAAATTAGATACACCCAAAGGGGCAGCCCCATTTTATCCTAAAATATCTATATAGGGCAAAATGGGGTTGCCTCTTGAGAAGGAGCTAACTTGGCTCCTCCTCCTCATTTTCCCTTATTTTTTTTGAAATTTCTTCCGTGAATATTCATCACTATATCCTTATATTATGACATTCAAATTTCGTACGAAATAGAGACTCCTACAGCCTCCATCCAGACGAAGTCGGTTTTAGCAATTCTGTTACCGTTAAAAAAAATGATTGTCTGGATAGAAGCCGTAGGAGTCTCTATTTCGCCCGAAATTTGAATAGCATAATATAGAGATATGATGAATATTAACGGAAGAAATTTTCAAAAAAAATAAAAAAATGAGGAAAATGGAGCGGAGGGAGCCAAGTTAGCTCTCACAGGGGAAACCCCATTAAACCCATATATATAGGGTTAAATGGGGTTGCCCAGCCCGATTTTTTTTTAAAAATCTCTTTCGTGGAATTTCATCTCTATATCCCTATATTATATCATTCAAATTTCATGCGAAATAGAGACTCCTACGGCCTCCATCCAGGGGTCATTTTTAGCAATTCTGTTACTATTAAAAAATGACTGTATGGATGGAGGTCGCACGAGTCTCTATTTTGCACGAAATTTAAATGACACAATATAGGGATATATTGATGAAATAAAAAATTGAGCAAAATGGGACGGGGGGACCAAGTTAGCTCCCCCTAGGGGATAGCCCCATTTTACACACACACACACACACACACACACATACGCACACATATATAAGGAAAGGGATTCTAGTCCATGGAGTAGGTAACTTACCTACTAAACTTTTCTTTTTTTTCAAAATTTTTAGTTTTTTTTGAAAAATTTTTCCGTAAATTTTCATAACTATATCCCTCTAATATGTCATTCAAGTTTCATCAGAAACAAAGACTCCTACGGACTCCATCCAAAACATGAAAATACAGCAAATCTGTTACCGTTAAAAATGATTGTCTAGATGAAGGCCAAAGGTGTCTTTGTTTCTAACGAAATTTGAATGAAAATCCATGGAAACATTTTTCAAAAAAATAAAAAAAATAAAAAAAGAAAGAAAGAAAGAAAGTGGAGTAGGTAAGTTACATGCTCCATTGTGAGAGCATGACAGGGGTGATTCCGAACCACTAGATCATACCTTCTCTCTCCTGATTGAACCTAGTGGTCTACAATCACTCCTCTCATGCTCTCACAGCTTATTTCCTCTCATGGGATCACACACACATACAGGTGCATGGTAGAGATTTATTCTCCAATGCTTCTTTTGATCAAAATAAATATGTTTTTAAACCTTTCTTTAAAGTTCTAAGGGTGCGTTCGGTCCGGGAATAAACACGAATAAGGATGTGGAATAAGGATAATAAGGGTCTATTCTTTGTTCGGTTGGAGGATAGAAATAAGGAGAATAAGGTGAAATAAAGGTAGGTAAGGTGAGATAAGGATAGGAATAAGAATAAAATAAGATGGAATAATGGGGAATATTCGTACCACTGGGAACCGTGTCGAGATGAGAATTGACCCCTTATCCAGAGCATATTCTCCAACCAAACAGGATCTAAGTGGAGGCTCCGGAGCGAATTCAAATAATCACTTGTTCTGATTCGACATATTGATTGTTATAAACAAAAATCCCACTCTTCCATTTTTGTATAAGAAAATCATTGTCTAGCATGGGCAAATGAAATTTGAAAACTAGACAACCTTAAAAAGAGATGTTGACAAACCAATAAATCTTATTGCCTTAAACATGAAAAATCTTGCGAGTATTTCCTAAACTCGCGAACTCCGCCTGGTGAAGTTGCTGACCATTATATGGTTATACTTGTTGATGACACTAAACTTCTTGCTAACATTCATTGGAATGATCTAATATTTTTGTGCTAACACTAATGCTTCAAAAAAAAAGTTTTTTTGACATGTTGGAAAGAATGTTGTAGAAGAACCTTATCCAACCGCACTATTGTTCTTCCTGATACTGTAATAGGAACTAAAACCATCATGCTTAGCTACTAGTTTTCTATATGGATTTCTAGATAAGACCGAAGTTTCATTCAACGAAAAATAAAAGGGCACGATAGCATGATACATGGTTCTACATCTATTATATAGTTCAAAACATAAAGCACGTGGTAAAGATAGATGTGGAACCCATCATAGACAGTTTTTCCAGAAACACACAACAAAAAGTTTTGAGATTTTTTTAGGATTTTTATTTGTCGAAATCATTCAAGGTTGTAGAGAAAATCGCTCGAGGGCTAAAGCCTTTATGTACGGTTCGGATGGCGGGTTAAACCCTTTTTTGGCCCATATCTCCTTCTCTCTCAGTAGGTCCCACTTTATTCCTTTTTTAAAAAATTAAATAAATCCATTTTACATCATCAATCCTATCAAAAAATAATATATTATATCATCATATTATATAAAAATTATAAACTACTTCACTTCTACTCACTTTTTCTAAATTTCAATACAATCATATCATAATAACTACTCACTTTTTCAAATTTCAATACAATAATATCACTCCAAACCCACTTCTAACCCACCCCCAGTTTAGCCCTCTATCCAAACACCAAAATCCAAAAACGGGTTACCCTCTACCAGTTTAACCCGCCTTAACCCGTCAACTAAACACATCCTTATAGTCTCGTTTTAGCCGGTTGAGACCAGCAACTCTTGTTTGATATTGAGCATAATAGGCTATCCGCCAAATCTTGGTACTCAGCAGCAAGGTTAGGCTAGTTTGAAAATTCCTTAGTTTCGGACCAAGAGATGAAGCCATAATATAAAACAACACCAACGATAAATTAGAAAAGATTAAGATTTTAAAACATAAAACCAAAGAAACTGATTTAGATGAGATGCCAAAATCATTAAAAAAGCTCTTTTGCTTCTCTCCTTCCATAAAAGCCACAAATAGTTGTGACCTTAGACAAAAGATGTAACACCCTAACCCCAATCATATTACCACATGGAAAACTCACAGTGTGGTGCGGTTTATAAGTGGTGGGGAATACTACTTGACAACTTGGGCTTAAGCATTTTGGGTGGTTGTCAACGGGTTTATTTGGGCCCGAATCCAACAAGTTATCAGGGTCAGTTTTCCTCAATAACGGACCGGGGATCTAAGCCCGGGACGTTACAAATGGTATCAGAGCCAAATTCCCTCTGATAGTGGAAAGGGCTACCCGAGAGGTGGAGCCGCCCCTACAAATAGGTTGGAGGAAATGGCTACCCGGAGCGTGCAACCGCCACTATCACTGGGAATAAGTGATGGGCCATGTCGCAACGAGGACGTTGCGAATATAAGTGGGGGAGGTTGTAACACCCTAACCCCAACCATAGTACCACATGGAAAACTCACAAAGTGTGGTGTGGTTTATAAGTGGTGGGGATTACTACTTGACAACTTGGGCTTAAACATTTTGGGTGGTTGTCAACGGGTCCATTTGGGCTCGAATCCAACAAGTTGTCAGGGCCAGTTTTCCTCAATAACGGACCGAGGACCTAAGCTCGGGACGTTACAAAAGAAGCATCGAATCGGGATTGAACTTTTTTTGTTGAGCAAAAATAACCTTTTTTTTTAATGAGAAGAATAATGGAACAATTGTATAGAGAAGTTACATCCAAAGAAAGTATGATCTAAATTTTCTATGTTGGATTTGCATAGGTGACACCTTCTACACCATGTTATTCTTTTTTAGAAATTTCCACTCTCCCTCTGGACGAAAAGTTTGTGAAATCCTCCTCCTCCTCGAGGATTATACGAGAAATGTGATTTCAAATTTGATTTATTGGATACCAAAATCCTTACACTACCCTGGAATCATGACATGAAAGCAAGTTATTTAAGGCTTTTAGTTTATTTAGAGCAATCGACCAAGGAGTCTTTTTTGCATATGACCAAAGCTTCATGAAATTATCTCTTAGTGGAGGTTCATTATTGATACCATCCAACCAAAAGTACTAAATTTGATCTGTCCTTAATAATTTATATGAGGTTTCTTTGATTCTTCAGAGGTTCATTAGTGAAAGCCGCAAATGGTGAAGACCACAGACTAATTGCTTCACTAACAAAAATGTTGGGAAGTTATAACAATGATAAATATAAATTTAAAGTGATATAACATGATCGTTAGACTTCACTGGTAGAGTTCACTTGTGAGAGAGTGTTCACACTTCTTTTTTTCAGCTTTAATACTAGATACCCCTACTAGTTACATCTTTCCAGTTGTTGTTACCGCTTTATCTTTCAATGAAATAAATCCGTATTGAGCAATTGCTCATAACATACTCCTCTTTGTGCGGTCTAACATGTGTTCAAGACTCGCCACCGCAACAATAGTGGCTTGTACTTGAGGAACTTTCAGGACAATTCTACATCGGACAGGCTCCGAGTTACATTTTGGTAGTTTTACTTGTATTGTTTTGTTGGACAATCATAGAGAGATCCCTTAACGTATGGTCTTGGAGGGCATGCAGTGTCTGATAAGTCAGGTCTGACAATCGATGTGTCGACTTCCCTCGTAGTACTCGAAACATCAACGATCGAATCGAACAAACAATCAATCCGCAAATTAAATATAAATCAATGAAATTGTGCGGGGTGAAATTTATTATACCCTACAAATAAATGTGTATAGCGAATAAGTGCATGGGTAAACCCACTGAGAGCTATGGGGATATGCAAATAATTATTGTCCACAAAGAATAAACAACTATTTTTTGGGCTTTGTTGATTTGTTTTTAAAAAATTTAATAGATTTTGTTGATATTATTTAATTTTTATAGATTTAAATAGTTGTATTTTTATGTTTTTTATTTTAATATTTTTATTTTCTTTTCATATTTTTTGATTTTTCATTTATTTTCCTTTTTAATATATATATTAAGTATATGTAAGTCTATATATATTAATATGCATAATATAATAACTATATATAATATAAATATATAATAAATAAATAAAATCAGGAAAATACATTTAAGTATAATTCTTTTTATTTTTTAAAAGTATTAAAAATATTTATAAGTATTTATAATAATGATATTAATATTAATAAGAATATAAGTAATAATATGTATATATGGGCTATGTAGGCTTTTATATTTATAAATATGTCTCTAAATGCTCGAAAATTATAAAATAAAATATATTTTGTCTTTTTTATATTTTCTCTATTTTTCATATAATTATTTGCTAATTTTTTAAGTATTTTTAAAGTCTAACATACTCCAAAATAGGGAGTAATTAATAGGCCAAATTGTTTTGTGATTTAAAAATAGAAAATAAGCTCAAAATTTATCAAAATTATTTTATATGTAGTATATTATATAAATAAAAATGTATAGAAGAAAAATATTTTTTATTTTATAAAATATTTTCTATTTTTTAGCATTAGAAGGGTTTTTCAATTTTTAAGGTTTTCTTTTGCTATTTTTTGGGATGTTTGGTCTGCAGTTATAATATTTATAAATATATAATATATATTATTTTAGATTTTTTTAAATATATTTATCTAATTTTTTATATTTTTATATCCAAATAAGGACGAAGTAGCTCTTTAATGATTTTTAAAACAACAGTGAAAAGATAAATAAAAATCATGGCAAGCGTAAGCATCATTAAAGAACATCTTATAAATTTTCCACAATTTTTCAATCACAAGAGCTATTCAATTGCAAATAAAAAGACATAAATAGTTTACAATATGCTGATAGGGGTATATTTGCAATAAAATATAAAGCAGAGGGTGCACATGCAAAATACCCAAAAGTTTTGAACTAATATACAAATGCTAAATGCAAATAAACGAACTCGAAGGGTGTTCGGTGCAAATTTCTAACTCACGTGGGGACCACATAAGCTGACCTAGCACTAGACCTAGGAGCAATATACAAAACAAGCAAGGGACCAGATGTAATTTTTACATAAAAAGTTTGAATGTGATTTCTTATTTCATGACCAGATATTAATTACAAAAAGGCTTTGGGGTTACTAAGTAATTACCCCTTAATATGCCAGTGATCGGAGGGCTCTTTTGCATCCATGTGGCTTGATGAGCGGCTCCAATGGTGAATCGCTTAGTTTAATTCCAAGGGCCCATATTAGGTCTGGATCCTCTGCCTGATCCAACTGTGGATGGGTGGCCTGAAGGAACTTCTGAAGAACAAAGCTTCGGCAAGCTTTGTTTGCTGATTTTGCTTATCTCTGTCCACCTGTTCCCTCGCTGAGTGGCTCCTCTCCTTCCTGTGAGTTTTGTATGTTGGCAGGTATCCTTTAAAGATTCTTGGGGCTTGTGGAAAGATCCCTGGAGCTCAGATACCTGGAGATAATGTTCTTGCATCGAGGGGGAGCTCTAGGTTGCGGTCTTGATTGTAGACCTGCACCAAAAGACTGAGGGGCTTGAGCTGAAGGTGATCAACCCTAGGATGAAGCTGATAGCACATAAGGGAAGCGAGTTGGTGGAGCTCTAGTGAAGTTAGCAAAGGGAGAGCTCTGGCTTACGCTTTAACCTTACGGGACCAAGGGGAAAACATGGAGTTTTGATGGAGAAATGATCAGGGAATGAAGTGAGGCAAAATGGGGGTAAGAAACGATGAGTTCACAATGGATTTGGGGCAGGAGCTTAGTTACGGTGATTTTGATTTTTAAAATTAACCAAAATAGCAAACTAATTGATCAAATTAAACCCTAAACTAATGCAAGGAAACATATTGCAAGGAAAAAATGGCTACCTAGTAGCTCAACTCAACTAGAGTCGAGGAGCGGGAAGGTGTTGTTGGCAGGGGTCCGATCACACCTGATCTCAAGAAGCCGCCCCTTCTCCATGATGATTAGGCTCAGACGCTTGTGCTATCATAATAGGCTTCAATGAGGCGGGCTCCTAATGGGGTTACAGGGAAGAATCGGGATCAAAATCAAAAAGGAATCTGGAGGAGGGTTCTTATAGAGATGGGTTCCAACAAAAAGACAGGGAGAATGGCGTGAGGCTCGAAGGTGGTAGGTGGAGATTTGGGTGTGGGTGTGGAAGAAGGATGACATGGCTGCACGATGGCTGTTATCTTGATGGAAATGGGAAAGATGCCAAGGCCTAGAAAATTGTCAAATTTAGAGCCTTCGTGTGCTTTGACAAGGAAGGAGGCGGGGACCGAACAGTTGACCGGGGGGTCAACGATCCAAGGGTGCTGGTTGGTCTATGTAGACCAACCAAAAAGAAGAAGGATGAAATTATTAATTCAATTAAAATTAAGAAACGATTTTATTAACTTTTGGTTAAAACATGAAAAATATTTGTAACTTTCTTTAGTATTTAATTACGATTTTTATAAGTAATTAGTCGAATGTTAATATTTACATGTATGTATATAGGTAAATATAGATATATTTTGGTATTTTTATTTTAATTTTTTTTGTAGTTTATCATTTTATCCGCATAATTTATACATTTATAATTTATTAAACACATAATTAGACATTTTTATTGTATTTTTGTGAGTTTATTTATGCACTTAAAGAATTATGTGTATATATTATAGGTGTATTATAGGTATATTTATCTATATATTACATAGCTTTATTTAATTTTATACATTTTAATTGTTTTATTCTAATTTTATTATGTACGTGTATTTTAAATAATATTTACAAGTATAAAGAATGAATATATTAGATGTTACAATACAAGTATACTGCATAATGATGGCCCAGAAGCTGACTTTTGCATCTTAACTTCAAATTGAATGAAACCACCTTCATTAAATAGATACTTTTATTTTTAATGAAGAATAACGAGTTTGGTGGATTTCGAGTCTGTACGGAGAAGACACATGTCTACAAAGTTTTTATGCATCTTTTTATTTTGTGTATCTCGAACACATTACACATTATTTTTTATTGTAATAAAATTTGCATTTTTTATGTATTTTTATGTATAATGTTCATGTTCAAAGTTTATTGATTTGGTTGTAAAAATAATAAAATAAATAGGTCCCAAAATGCATATTATTGTCAAATCAAATTATGGTTTTTCTACTATATTTTCTGTATAATTGGTTGCCATATCTTCCTCTACTTTATTCCTTGTCGACCAAGTCATCATGATGACTGGGTCTCAGGGCTAGGATCATTCGTATTTGACACTTCATTTTTTTATTCCTCTATTCTTTTATTTTGGAATTAAATCCATTATTTGTACGGTAATTTATACAATATTTAATGTGAATTATTGAGTGCTTATTTTCACAAATTAATGATATACATGCGCTTAGCTAGGGATTTAAGGTTAAAATGAAAGAATAAAGGTGATGAAATAGAGCTTCATCGCCTCCCTATACTTTCCTTTGCTAGTCCCTAGTAAACATTTATGCTAATAAGTGAAGGAAAAGAAGATAAAGAAAACAAAATAAAGAACTTAGATCAATATTCGACTTTTGAACTTGTCTTATTAAAATCAAGGTTTGGAGCTTAGTTAAGACCTTTGGATTCTTGGTTTGTTTGAAATCACATTAAGGTTAGGAAGTGTAACACAACAACCCTTAGGTTCCATAATCCAACTATCCAGTTAAATTCACAATCTAGTCAGAACCATCCTCAATCGCATCAACCTTGAAATGATAGAACCATGTGTGTGAATTTTTCAGCTCTTCCCAAACAAATCACTAAACTATCAAGGAGTTTGTTCCTCTGGTAACTCATCCACATGGAGATGGATATTTCCTTCTAACGTTAGGTGTTGCCAATTTTTAAAACTGAAAGGGAGAAGAAGTTAGAATAATGGAAAAAGAAGTGGGAATGGATCAGTGTAGTCTTCATTCTTGTAAAGATTGGTCAGTGTAACCGGGTCTTCACCAAGAAGCAAGCTTTTTTTGGAAGCTCAATATTTTTGTGAAATTTTTGTTCTAGTATTCTTTTGGATTTTTTTCTTTGAACATTGCTCTACATTCTTGTTCGTGCCCCGATACATATAGAGTCTTTTGGTCTGCCCATGTTCTGGGGTTTTGGAAAAAGTTATGCCAGTAGACGATTCCTCATCCGAAATATTATTTCAATCCAATCTCCAGTCTTTAGATATCATGTCTAGAAGAAGAGTGGGTTAGAGTACCAGTTTTGGTAATCCCCAAGAATGGTTCTTGAGCCACCCTTGATGAAGCAGCCTAGCATCGTCCCGATTTAGACTCCAAGTTTTTTCAACAATCCATCTGAATTGAGCTAAGTGTTAAGTGTGAGGTTTCTAATCAAACCACTATCTCAAGATCGTCTGGATGATATGAAGGATTCTAGTTATACACATTGAATTGACTCATAGTCTAATGGAACCTAAAGAGTTAAGTCAAGGTGACATGAAGTATCCAATTCCAATCCACAGTGGATTCCTTTAAAATTAAGTATATTAAGGTCTAGACCAAGATCCAATATTCAAACTTTAATTTAGACTTGTTCAATTATCTTGATTATTCCTAAAAATGCAAATGTTATACAATGCAAGAATATATTTTTGTGAAGCAATTTTCTGATTTTGAACTTTTTATAGATTTTAAAAAAAGTTTGCAATTTTGTATGTAATTTTCAAATCATTTTGCAATTTTGTATCGGTTTGAAAATTTTGAAATTTATAGTGATTTTTCATAAATATTAGTAAAGAAGTGTTTATATCTATTTACACGGGAGTGCATCACTATTTACAACAATTGGTTGAAGGATTTACACTAGGTACATACATGTTAACTTTGTAGTTATTTACAGGTTTTTATATAGTGATTTTATATATACATAAATATGTTCGAGTTATTATTCCTCATAATTATGTACAAGTTTCTCAAAAATAATTTGAAAATATTTTAACACTTTTTCGAAAATTTTATTTTATAAAAAATTATAAAAAATTTTCCAAATATTTTTACAAAAATATGAAAATCATTTTGCAAAGATTTTTCAAACAATATAGATAAATTTTTAACAATATTTTTACAAATATTTTCCAAATCATTTGAAACTATTTTTTTCAAAAAATTTATTCAAACACAACAACAACAAAGCCTTTTCCACAATTAAGTAGGGTCGGCTACATGGATTCTTCGCCTCCATTTAGATCTATCTTGGGTCAATCCCAGGCTTATATCCACAAAACTAAGATCCCTTCTTATGGACCCTTTCCAACACTTCTTGGGTCGTCCTCGCCCTCTCTTAGCTGGATCAACATCCCAAAACTCGCATCTCCTAACAAGTGCATCAGTTGATCTTCTTTGCAAATGTCCAAACCATCTTAAACAGTTTTCTCGCATCTTATCCTCGATCGGAGCTACACCAACTTTCTTTCTGATTGCATCATTCCCAATCCGATCTTTACGTGTGTGTGTGTGTGTGTCCACACATCCACCTTAGCATTTTCATTTCTGCTATATTCTTTCTCTACAGATGTCTATGGTTCACAGGACAACATTCAGATCCATAAAGCATAGCAGGTCTCACAGCTGCTTTGTAAAACTTTCCTTTAACTTTTAAAGGATTTTTCTTATCATAGAGAACAACAAAGGCTCCTCTCCACTTTAGCCAACTTGCATTTATTCTATTAGTAACATCTCCATCAATTTCTCCATCATGTTGCAGAATAAATCCCAGATATCTAAAGGAATCTCTCTTCTGAATGTTATTGTTGCCCATCTTCACCTCAAAGAAATAAAAAATATTTTTGCAAAAAATTGAAAAAGACTTTTACAAAGGTTTGAAAATGTTTCACAAAAGCTTTTACAGAGTTTTCCTAACATTTTCCAAATCATTTTGTAAAACATTTTCAGCATGTTTATTTATCAAATTTACAAAGAGTTTTGAAAAAAATATACATATTTATAGTTTGTTCTATACAGTTGATTTGTTTTATATTCTCATATAATATATTAGCCATATTATTCAACAATAAGAAGTATGAGTTATGGCTGAAGTATATACAATGTACATACGACTACCTATACTTAGCTTGAGATGTGTCCTCATCGGACGAGAGAAAAAGAAAGACATAACTCGTGCTAACTATAGGAAAGTTTATACTATAATGATTGAACAAAGGATAAGAAGTACGTCATTCCCCTACACTTAGGATCAAATAATCCTTAATATAGCAATCTGTATACAAAATAGGAATGATCAAGGATCTAGAATGTATGAATTCAATGGACTCGATTTGCCCCCTCCCCCCATACTTAGGTAAAATGTCCCTAAGCCTGGACAGAGTATCAAAAATCGGGAGACAAGAAAGAGAATGAATAATGATTAACCCGAGGTCACTCACCCCTCCATACCTAGGATGAAGCATATCCTAAGTATAGCACATATGAACGAAGTGAGTGCAACATGGAAGAAAGAATTGGAAGAATGAAAATGAAAAAGAAGAAAATAATAATATAATAAAATCAATCAAAGACATCTTGAGGAGCATTGTACGGCTCTGCTAAAGATGTTGAAGCAATGAAATATTCATCTAAGATTACTTGTACAGAGTTGACAACAGTCGGGAATGTATCATGCTCTAAATATAGCTTCAGTAACTGACCATTGACTATGAAAGGATGTGCATCAGCTGACAATTTTGATATAAATACACTTCTATTGTCACGCACAATCCTAACTTTATACGGCCTTGTCCATTTGCTCTTTAATTTCCCTAGAAAGATCTTCAATTTCACGTTAAACAACCACACTTTCTGTCTAGGATTAAAGGTCTTTCTTTTGATGTGCTTGTCCTGCCAGTATTTGACCTTATCTTTGTACATCAATTTGTTGTCATATGTGTGATCTCTGAATTCTAGGAGTTTGTTCAGATCTAATTTCCTCTGCTGACCGCATTTTTGTGAGTCGAGTTTGCTGATGATCACTGCCCAAATTGACTTGTGAATTAATTCCACCGGCAGGTGGCATGACTTTTCATATACAAGACAACAGGGTGACATGCCCAAGGGAAATTTGGAGGTCGTTCGATAGGCCCATAGAACTGAGTTTAGGAGTTTTGACAAGTTTTTCCTTTTCGACCTCACAAGTTTTTGCACGATCATCTTGATTTCTCTGTTTGATAGTTCTATCAAGCCAAATAACTTGTGGATGATAAGGAGATGTGACTCGATGATTGATGCCATACTCCTTTGTTAATTTCTTAACCTCCTTATTGATGAAGTGTCTACCTCCATCTGAAATCATAATTCTTGGAATTCTAAATCACAAGATGAAATTATGTTTCAAGAATTTGCAGTCTGTTTTGCTTTCTGCGGCTCGAGATGGAATGGCTTCCACCCATCGACTCACATAGTCTACGTCAAGAAGATATCTCCAAAGCCCTTACTGTTACGAAACAGACCTATGAAATCGATGCCGCATGCATCAAACACATCAAATATATGGATAAATTTGAGGGGAATGTTGTCTTTGATACGAATGATTTTTCCCATTTTCTAACAGTCGATACATGCTTTTCAAATATTTGTTTGCATATTTGAATAGTGTGGGCCACCAAAGGCTACATTGTAGTATCTGCATTATTGTTCTGGTTCCAGAATGGTGTCCACCAGATTCGAGCTTATGGCACTGCTCGAGGATACTTGTGTACTCCTCTTGAGGAATACATCGATGCCAAATGCAATTTGCGCCTTCCCTCAGCAAGTATAGATCCACTCATTGGTAAAAATGAATATTTAACATGGATTTGTCCTTCTTGATTCACATCTAATCTTTTGGAACTATCCTAGAAACGAGGTAGTTCATAATATCAGCATACTAAGGAAGAGATGCCACGTTGAGAATTGATTCATCAGATAAAGTTTCTGTGATCTATGTACTGCTCATATGAGTTTCTTGGCTTTCAATTCTGGAGAGGTGATCTACCACCACATTCTGAACTCTAAGCTTATCTCTGATTTTCAAGTCAAATTCATGGAGGGGAAGGATCCATCTGAGTAATCTGACTTAGCATCCTTCTTTAGTTGTAAGTACTGAATGGCAGAGTGATTAGTAAAAACAATGACTTTAGATCCTAGAGTATAGGTTCTGAACTTCTCTAAAGCAAAAACTACCTCCAG
Organism: Ottelia alismoides; assembly: GCA_037367405.1. Classification (NCBI taxonomy): domain Eukaryota; kingdom Viridiplantae; phylum Streptophyta; class Magnoliopsida; order Alismatales; family Hydrocharitaceae; genus Ottelia; species Ottelia alismoides. The sequence goes on along the minus strand of JAZKJV010007615.1, from coordinate 125,616 downwards.
TAGCTCTTTCTTTATTACTGTGTAGTTTATTTATGCTTCATCGAGAGTCTTTTTGGTGTAGTGAATAACATAGGACACTTTGTCTCTTCTTTATCCTAGAGCAACCCCAACTACAAAATCTGATGTATACGTTATTATATCAAAGGAAAGAGACCAATCGGGTGGTTGTAGGACTGGAGCTTGAGTGATGAGATCTTTCAACTAACAAAATGATTGGAGAACCTACTGATTGACAATGAACTTGGTCTCCTTGCAAAGGATCTCTATAAAGAGGTTAGGCTAGCTTGTCGAAGTCCTTGATGAATCAGTGATAGAAGCTGACATACCTAAGAATGACCTCACATTCTTCACATTCTAAGGTGGCTTGAATTAAGCAATTTCATCTATCTTCGTCGGGTCGACCTCCATGCCATGCTTGGGATGACATGTCCCATCACAATATGTTTTTTGACCATGAAGTGGCTCTTTTCCCATTATAAAACAAGATTAACTTCACGACACTTTTGTAGTACTCTGTCTATTTACATGAGACATAAATAAAAGCTGTCAATATAGACGGAGAAATCATCCATGAAGACTTCAATAAAACTCCCAACCATGTTGGTAAAAACGACAAGCATGCACCTCTAGAAAGTAGCTGGAGCATTATAGAGTTAAATAGGCATTCTTTGGAATGCATTTACCGAATGGGCAGGTGAAAGTTGTCTTCTCTTGATCTTTGGGGGCGATCGCCACTTGGTTGTATCTGTAGTACCCATCTAAAAATTAGAAGTATTTTTTCCTTGCAAATTACTCAAGAGCTTAATCAATGAATGACATAGGGAAATGGTCTCCTTTGTCACTATATATATATATATATATATTGGTAGTAGTCAACACACACTCGCCAAGATGTTGGTACTTGGGTAGATATATCCTCTCCTTGGTCATTCTTAACCATGGTAAGCCATGATTTCTTGGTAACTACATGTAGGAGGCTCACCCATTTGGAATGGATATGGGATAAATGAATCCTACTTCACTCCACTTCGTGATATCTATCATCATTGCATCCCAGAGGTTTGGATTCAGTCTTCTCTAGAATTCTTGGGATGACTTACAATCATCTTCAAGATATATGTGGTGTGAAAACAAAGCTGGATTTATCTTGTGGAGATCTGAGACTTTCCGATCAGGTGCCTTGCGGTTCTTTTCTAGAACCTTGAGAAGATGAGTTTCTTGATTCGAGATCAGTCTGTTGCTAATGATGACTGGATACATGTGTTTTTCACCTGCAAGGAAAGCATACTTCAGATGTATTGGGAGCAATTTGAGTTCTGGTAATCGTTGATCTTGCTCCTCGATCACTTCAGGAATAGTGCTGGTAGATGGTTGATCTGCTTGAATCATTGAGGCATTATCCACCTCTATCACTACTGGCTCTAAAATAAATGTGCTGAAAATATCTGCAATGAATTCTTCTTGTTCGGTCTGGCATGAATCTTCTGTGAAAATGTTGTCAATGACTCGGATTCTTTATCTATATCCCAATCGACAAGTGAGCATGGGCTGATTGTGTTGTCCGGTTCTCCTTTGAAGAGAGTATTTCTTGTTTCAAAATATCATACAACAATATTTGTTGATTATTGACATCCAAAATGTCACAGTCTTCAGTTGATGATTTATCTCACCCTGTATCATATGATGCTTTCATCTCCCTGAATATATCCATGGTGACTTTATCAGTGTTGGAGCGAAGGTAATCTTTCTAGATCTGTAGTCAGCAACTGCCTCGGTTGTGTGAAGGAATGTCTTCCCATAATTATAGGAGACTGGAGTAATGGTGTAGGAGAGTCCATGTCTGAGACTACAAAGTCAACTAGAAATTGCATGTCCTACACAGTTATAAGGCATCCTCCAATAGACCTATGGACCACTTAATGAATCGATCTGCAATTTACAGGATCATTCATGTAGGTTTAAGCGATCCAAGCTTGAATTTCTTGCAGTAGTGAAGAGGGCTCGTGGTTTTTTGAAGACCCTCTATTAAGTATAGTCCTCTAAAAAAACATGGTCAAAATCTGGCATCTGATGTTGGACGCACCCTTGTCTTTCTTTTTCTGCGAGAAGTCACTGATTTCATTCACTATGGCCATGATCAAGATGTGTTTCTCTTATTTACTGTGTCTGTTCTTATGGCTTTGATGCTTTGAGGTACATACCTCTTCAATCCCTTCTTCACTGCATCTGTGTAGTTCATGGCCTTCATCAATGGAATTTTCAATACAAGATTTTCAGTTATTTCAACAATGTTAGAATTCAACAATGTAGTTTCCAAACTTTTATTTTTTGGTATTTTTCATAGCTTCATGAAATGTATATTCATAGATGGAAATTAAGTGTTCTTAATTACATACTTATTTATAGATGATTGTACATAAGAGGGTGTCATCATGCAAAATAGGCAAAACTATATGTGTATGAGCTTCTACTTTGTCAAACTGGACGAGAAGTGTTGATGGTGCTGGCTCCTCCAGTGCTGATCCTTCTTGGATTGGGCTCTTCATCTCTTTTTGTAAATTTTCTTTTTGATGGTTTTTGTTGTTTTTTCCTCTTAAAGGTGGTGATGGTGGCTGGCTGGTGCTGCTCCTCCATCATCTTCTTCCTTACCCGGCTTTGTTGTTGCACTAGACAATGCATAAGATGACTCTCCAGAAGACACTTTTATTTCCCCTTGGCAGTGGCGGATGGCTGCAAAACTCTATCGCTCCTAAGAGTCACAATATTATGCAACATGTAATATGAAATTCCTGAATCGGTTGGATCAACGGAGACATCAGAAAATACCCTCTCTTTGCATTGAAATTTTTGAGTTTGCCTCCACATGTGTTGGAATTGGATTTTTAGTGGAAGTGAGGCAGTAGAGCTTCTGAGATATCTCTGCGAGGCCTTTGACGAGTTGGGCCAAACAATCCAGCATTGGGTTCATAGGAGTGGCCTCAGATGATTCAGCATGCTGACAACGCTAGGAATAGTATTGTGCAGGTTGATGGTGGGAATATTGTTTGTTGTGGTAAGTAGGAGGAAGTTATTGGTGATGAAATAACAGAGGAGGAGGATACTGACTATGAGAAGCAGCTGCATAATTGTGATATTGGCTGGAATTGGTGGTAGATGGCATGTTGATATTGCTGATTCAACCTCTAATTGTTCTGATATGGCGGAGGCTGATGCTGCAGATGCTGGTTTGGCTGGACAGAACTCCCACCCTGATGCTAATGATACAAATGAATGGTGGATAATTGGCCATGTTGTGGTCTGCCTGGACGGGCCAATTGGGCATCATTATTGTAGATGTCGTTCACTTCTTGGATGGCAGGTGGTGGGGAAATGGATATGCATAAGAAGAAGGCTAGGGCTATGGCTAATAGAGTGCAATCTATTGAGACGACGACAGTGGTGACTGGTCTGGGTCTGACCTGCACTCAGTTGAGGCTGCTTTGGAGATGATGGTTCCTTCTACTCAGTGGGAGTGATGACAGTTGGGCTCACGGAGTGTACGGTGTTGATGGTGCTCACAAGCAACTCCAACTGCATTGAAATCTGATCCAGCTTGTCCAGGTGACGGGACCTTTGTTCGATCACATATAAGTTCTCGAGATCATGTGATCATTTCTCAATAATATCTACTTTGGACAGGTGGCTCCCTATGATGCTGAGGTTGGATCTCTCGTCCCTATTCACTTCACTGGATTCCACCACATTGACGAGCTTGTAGTGGAGCTACGATTACCATGGATATGCACGGATACGGATATATCCGTATTCGATCCGTCACCGTATCCATTTTATATAGATTTTGACATCCATATCTGTATCTGTTTTAAAAAGGATACGGATATGGATATCACTTTGATATCCGCAAACATCCATATCCGTTTATTCATTTTCATATATAAATATAGTCGTAGATTTATTTTTAACCATATATAACATAATTCTCTACCTACTTTTACCATATTTATGTAGTTTTTATGATACAACACATTTAGTAAATCAATATCAAGTGTTTTTCATCCAATTCTTATATATTTAAGTCAACTCTATAGAGTATTTCTAACATTACTTGTGTGTGATCAATATCCATTTTACATCCGTATCCGTTTTTTAAAGATATGGTAAGATGATTTTAATATCCGTCAATATCTGTATCCGCATCCATATTCGTATTAAGAAACGGATAAGGATATAGTAATACCTATATCAGTATCCGTATCCGACCGTTTGCATCCCTAATATGCACGGGATGAGGATAAAGCATCCTCTCCTTCAACCATCTCTTCAAAGATCTGCCAAATGATGTCCTCATCCTTATTAAAATGAGATCCACCACAAGTAGCATCTACAAGCCTCTGACTCTCAAGAGTGGGTCCCTTAAAGAAGTGTCAGACCAAGCCGGTCCACGAAATTTTGTGGTGGGGAACTTCTCCTATAAATCACATAATTTTTAGGATATGGGGAAATCCTTAAGTGCATCACGGAAGCGTAATCATCGTATCGAATACGACGAAGAAAGACTAGTCGCACTAGTTGTTCGGTGCAGCGGAATTTAAAAAATTTTATTTTATTCGATGAAACCACATGATCCGAGAACCATTCTCAGATCGTTTCATCTATAACCACAACAAGTATAATGCAATACCTCTTGAAGCGTGGTTGATCAAGTCTCTAAGAGAAGATACCTCCTGTCTCAAGTCCGATCGTCAGAGTAACGGCTTGCGAGCGCGAGGATGAGTCGCGGTGTCCTCGTAATCCAAGAAGATGATCCAAGCTCAGTTGCTCCTGATCTCGTCGTACGAGATCGAACGTCTCCTTCGTGAGTGAAGCACTCCAAGTAGACGGAGAACCGCAGAGCGTCGAAGCGGTAGCACGATAGCGCGAGCGTCGACGATTCTCTCCACCAAGGTATGGTGGACGACCACCAAGAAGAGAGGGAGAGAGGGCTGTCGAGTATGGAGAAAGAGAGAGAGATGTGTGCTACAATAGCATGTAAAGAGAGAGCATGATATGCCTCTCTATTTATAGGGTTTTGGGATCCATGGATCTGAATCCATGAGACATATAAAATCAATGGATGAGATTGATTTATGTCAATCCAATGGTCAAGATTGTTGTTGGTAAAAGCCAACAACTTGTGATTTAATTATGATTAAATCAAATATATATTAATACCAAATTAAACCAATCAAATAAGGAGTTAAAATACAAATGAGATCCACCTTCCCCATTAGAGGGAGTGGACGACCACCAATTCCATAAAGGATTTGGTGTCGTCACCTCCTTCCCATATGGGGAGGGCAATCTCATGGATTCCCATGAGATTGCACATCTCCGTGTTTTTCTCTCAACTTATTTCCAACAATTATTTGTTCGTATTTTATTCACCAAAAATAATTCTCAATCATTCTGGAAATATTGCAATCTTTACATTGGAAAATTGTGAATCACATTCACAACCCAAAACAAAATATAATTTACATTTTAAATTAATTAGACAATGTGTATCCAATACACATTAATAATTAATCTACAAATATAAATTATAATTAGCTCTCTCTAATACATTATAAATCACATTTATAATATATTATGAATGATTGGATATTACTATCCATATTATTCTTATCCATAATAATTAAATCACATTTAATTATATATTGGATAATTTCTCATACATCATGATAATTAAATCATATTTAATTATCGATTTCTCAATGCTTAGATCTTATGGAATTATTCTTGAACCATTCAAGAACAATGCTATTTCTCCTCAGATACTTGGAGATAAGGACATGGCGATTGTATTGTTCCACGTATATTGACTTGGATATTGAGATCATATATCAAATCCAGATCCCATGGACCTCTCATAGATGCTTTATTAAATCAAGACCGTAAACTTAATCTTCTCATTGCATCTGAATCTCATTCAGATCAATGTCTAGTATATGGACTAAGATTAGGTCACTTCTCTAATGAGAGGAGTCACTAAAATCCAGACATGTTTCATCACTCCCTCGGAATGGAAGCGTCATGGTTATACAATCATTTATGATCAAATCACCCTTCAGGTATTCCCAATCATGTACATCCTGCATACTGGAAGACTCATGATCATCCCGAAGATATAGATCACTTTTATACTGTCATCTTCAGGGTTTGATCATTAAGTTTCTCAATCTTGGTTCTTGGGATATGTTACAGATCATATGCTTTCACAAAGCATATATCTTACCTTCAAATTTACATCATGCTTCTAAAGCATGATGACCATGCATGGAATTTGTTCGGTCCCAAAACCTCATGAGTGAGCTCATGTCTCCCGGTTCACAAGTGAACCTGTATGATCCCTTTGAGAGATAATATTACTCATATGCCCTTACATGCACACCAGCTCGTCGGTATATAGACCTTGGTTAGGTCATCAACCTATTGGTCTGCCAAATGTACATACCCAGACATATTGCAATACATCTGTCTCTGGTCAGAGGATGTTTGCCTGTGATGCGACAGTATTCATAATAGGTCTTTGGTTATCTCGATCTCGTTAAGTCAACTCATTGACTCAACTAATCTGATACCTCTGAATCAATATTCCCATGTAGAGGACCTGCATCAAGAGGTCGATCAGATATCAGTCTAATGAGATAGGATTGGCATCTCCCACTCAGACTGGAGATCACTACTTGTCAATCATTGATGATGCTTGATGAGTCCTCTATCTAACTCCTTAGATATTCATTCAAGCATCAGCCTCTATGATTCAATCAATGAATCAACAGCTGTATGATTATCAAGTTGGCCATGGTACATAACCCTAATTGTACAGAGGGACCTTATAGTGCATTCATTCATTCAATATCAGAAAGGGAGTGAAACATAATCAATAACTTTTATTGATAAATCATTAATTACAATAACATTTATTGCAGGAATGGTTCACCTCGGGCTCACATTGCTAACAATCTCCCACTAGCCCTCAGAACCATTCAAGAACAATCCTTAAACCCATATTCATTACATGCTGGTCGAAAACCTTCTGTGTTAGAGGTTTGGTAAGAGGATCAGCAACGTTGTCGGCAGAGGCCACCTTGGTGATGATGATGTCACCACGCTTTTGAATCTGTCGAATGATGTGGTATTTCCTTTCTATGTGCTTTCTCTTCTGATGCCATCTGGGTTTCTTCGCCTGAGCAATGGCTCCCGTGTTATCACAGAGTAGCGGGATGGGAGTATCAGAGGAAACTACGCCAAGCTCCTGGACGAACTTGCGCAACCACACCGCCTCCTTTGCAGCATCCGATGCGGCAATGTATTCGTCTTCTGTTGTTGAATCTGTTGTAGTGTCCTTCTTCTTGCTTCTCCAGCTCACAGCACCACCATTAAACAGGAATACAAACCCTGATGTCGACTTTCGATCATCAATATCCGATTGGAAGTCAGAATCTGTATAACCCAAGACTTGGAGATCACCATCTCCATACACCAAGATGTACTCTTGCGCCGTCTTAGATATTTGAATATGTTCTTTACTGCATTCCAGTGTTTGTTCTCCATAGCAGGATTGGTAACGACTTACCACTCCCACTGCATGGCAGATATCTGGCCTAGTTTACATCATAGCATAATTAAGCTTCCTACAGCTGATGCATAATGGCATCCAGCCATGGCTTTCTTTTTCTCAACGGTTTGAGGAGCCATTCCTTTAGACAGGTGGATACCATGTCTCAAGGGCAGGAATCCTTTCTTGGAACTATCCATACGGAATCATTCAAGAATTTTCTTAATGTATCCATGTTGTGATAATCCCAATATCCTCTTCTCCCGATTTCTGAAGAACTTCAGAACCAAGATGCAAGAGGCTTCTCCAAGATCTTTCATCTCAAAGGTATGGGACAGCCAAATTTTCACACTGCTCATCATCCATGTATCATTCCCAATGATAAGGATGTCATCTACATAAAGCACGATGAACACAATGGCGCTCCCACTAAGCTTCTTGTATACACAAGGTTCATCAGGATTCTGCACAAAATCATAACTATTTATGGTTTCGTCAAATATGATGTTCCAACTACGAGAAGCTTGCTTGAGCCCATGGATGGATTTCTCCAGCTTGCATACTTTTACATCCTCAGTCATGAAGCCCTGGGGTTGCTCCATGTAGATATCCTCCTCAAGGTATCCATTGAGGAAAGCCGTCTTGACATCCATCTGCCAGATGTCGTAGTCAAGATATGCAGCTATAGCCAGCAATGCCCTGATGGATTTAAGCATAGCCACAGGAGAGAATGTCTCATCATAGTCGATGCCTTCTCTCGGTGTGTAGCCCTTGGCTACGAGCCGTGCTTTGAAAGTCTCTACTTTCCCATCAGGTCCCCTCTTTCTCTTGAAGATCCATTTACACCCAATGGGTTTTACCCCTTTAGGTGGATTGTCTAGGGTCCATACACCATTCTTATGCATGGAGTCAATTTCTGACTTCATTGCTAGCATCCATCTATTCATGTCATGATCCGCGAGTTCTTCATCAAATGAAGTAGGATCATTGTCAATTTCACTTGACACATGGAATCCATACCTTTCAGGTGGTGCAACCACCCTCGAACTCCTTCGAAGAGGTATGGGTGTTTCATCTTTATTTACTTCTTCAGTTTCTAGTCTAGGAAGCTCGGAATCCTCAGGGGATTCATTGAATTCTTCTACTTCATTTTTATCTTGACCTTTAAGGAAATCATCCTCCAAAAATTTCACATCTCTGGAGACAAAAACCTTTTGGGTCTCAGGATCATAGAACTGGTATCCAATACCATCTCTAACGTACCCAATGAAGTAACACTCACGAGTGCGAGATTCCAGCTTACTTGCGTCCACGTTCTTTGCATGGACCAAGCAGCCCCAAACCCTCAAGTGCTTAACACTAGGTTTGGTTCCATACCAGAGCTCATGAGGAGTCTTAGGTACATATTTGCTAGGAATCTTATTCAGGATATATATTGCAGTCTCCACTGCATATCCCCAGAAGCTAAGTGGCAAATGTGCTTTACTCATCATTGAACGGACCATATCCATGATGATCCTGTTGCGTCTTTCAGCAACACCATTAAGTTGGGGAGTTCCAGAGTAGTGAGATTGGAGACAATTCCATTCTCTTTAAGGTATTCCTTGAATTCATCAGAGAGCTACTTGCCACCTCGATCATATCAAATTCGTTTAATCTTCCTATCGGTTTGGTTCTCAACCAAAGCCTTGAACTCTTTGAACTTTTCAAAGGTTTCAGATTTATGACGTAATAGGAAGATAAACCCGTATCGCGAATGGTCATCAATAAACGCCAAATAATATCGATATCCATTTTGAGTCGCGGTACTGAAGGGACCACATACATCGGTATGTATTAAGTCAATAATACCTTCGCATTTAGTAACCTTGTTACAGAAAGGCATCCTAGTCATTTTACCACGAATACAATGTTCACAGGTAGGTAAAGATTGAACCTGTAGAAAATCTAAAGGTCCATCCTTTATCAATCTATTGATCCTATCAACAGATAAATTATCAAGCCTTTGATGCCAAATCATGTTTGAATGATTTTCATTATTCCTGGATCATTTAGGATTTTTATTAGTGGTTGTAACATTCATGACATGCTCATTAATGCACAATTCATAGAGTCCTCCAGAAGTCAAAATACCATCTGCAATATATCTATCATAATGATTTATGACTAATTTATTACAGAACAGGAATGAATATCCATTTCTAACTAGCTTAGATACAGATATTAAGTTCCTCCTGACTTCAGGTACATAAAGACACTCTTTAAGTACTAGGACTCTACCACTAGATAATGATAGCCGACAAGTCCCGACGGCGACTGCTGCAACACTTGCATCAGATCCCATCTGGATGACTATCTCCCTTTCTTCAAGTTTTCTAGTTTCCTGAAACAAATGCAACAAATTCCATACATGAACAGAAGCACCAGAATCATCAATCCAACTTCCTTCTCGTCCTACAAGAAAGCTAGTTTCAATGATAAAAGTAGATTTCATACCTGTTGGGGATTTACCTTTGTCGACCGACTTCAGGTAATCCGGGCAATTACGCCTCCAGTGCCCCGGCTTTTTGCAGTGGTGACAGACATCGGTTTTCTTCGACGCCATTAGAGTGGATGCATTGGAAGAAGAGCCAACACTTTGTCCCTTCTTCTTTCTCTTCTGGGCCGGGCCCTTCCGAGAACCATGCTTCCGACCGCGCTTCCCTCTGACCTGTGCAACCATTGCACTACCTGTGGGACCATCCTTCTTCATCACATCTTCTGCAGACTTTAATGCAGCAAGGAGAGCAGCACTTGTCAATTCCAACTTAGTCATGTGGAATGACACCACAAAGTTATTGAAAGATTTGGGCAACAAAGGTAGAATGAAGTCAGCTTGCATGTCTGCATCTATCGTTGCTCTAAGAGTCTCCAGCTCCGACAAGTATCCAAACATTTTGAGTACATGTTCACGGGTTGAAGTTCCTTCGTGCATCTTGCAGCGAATGAGGTCTTTCATAACATTGTACCACTGGGTGCGGTTAATGTCACCAAACATATCCTTTAGATTCTGCATGATCTCCTGGCAAGTACTCATCTCCACATGTTGTTTCTGAAGAACATTGGAGAGAGAACCCAAGATGTAGCATCTAGCCAAGACATGATCTTCATCATATTTGTCATTGAATGCTTTTTCTTCCTTAGATTTAGGGTTTTCATGCTTGTCTTCAGAGAGCACATAACTGATGCGCTCTGCCGAGAGTACAAGCTCCAAATTACGGATCCAATCCGAGTTAATTTGGTCCGGTCAATTGGTTGATCTCCAGAAGCCTGCTCAGTGCGTTCATGGATTTCATTTTCTGAAATTGAGAATGCACTATATTAGAACATATAATCATATATTCAAGTTAGTTTTATTTGATTAAGTCATTTTAAATCAATTTAGTCTTGCTATGTCAACTATGAAAGTTTATTCCCTTATTCACTTTCAAAGTAGGAGATATACTTACCGATATTTCTCAGGCAAGAACTGGGATCTCCTCTTTGTCTTTGTCATATCCCAATAATATGAGAACTTATGATTCCAACAAAGAGATGAGGGAACACATTCTGCCTTGCAAGTCCAACTTGCATTTTCCCAATTCGGTCTTTAATACTCGGGCCCACCACTCCTAAGGTGATGTTGACCCGTCATTAATTGAACCAACCGTCAACAGGAATACAACTCGCTATGCGTAATCCAATATCGCCCCAATAATATAAGGACTCGATATTGGGGTCACTACGCATACATCCTTACTCTTTCGAGAAGCGACGAGTCCGATCCAAATGGATCATATGCAGGAGCTGTCACTTTGGACAGGCATCTCCTACACATAATATCTGGCGACGAAACTCTTCGCCTTGACGGGAGACCATGGATGTCACTTGTGTGATCCTTCATTTCTTATTCAAAGTTAATTAATTACTATGAATCACATTCATATAATCAATTCTTCCAAGGTAATTAATAACTCTAATCATATTAGAGTATTCTAATTGGACATAACTAATTCAATCATATTAAATTAATTATTAATCCAATTCAATCAATCAAACTTGATTGTCTTACTTGAATATATATGGTATTATTCTCAAAGTACGTATTAACTCGTATTTTAATAATTAGAAAAATACAACTTAATCCCTCGGACATTATCCCGGCCCTACCCGCTGTCATAGCCAGTACCGACGGGAGTGGGACAGACCGCATACGTTGCAACCCGCTACCCCAACGATCCCCGACTAGACACCATATCCACCTTGGGAAAGGATAATGCCAAATTGATTAATTTGTACTTGAGATGATCATCGGTTTTTCAACCGAAATTGTACCATATAGTAATCAAAACAATTTTGATTATAAGGAAATTTGCTACACAAATTCCCAATCCTATTCAAGCAAGGAGTTTGATGATTGTGATTTCAATTATGATTTAGATCAAATCTAATCAATTAATTGGTTGGGGCCAAGTCAATTAGGTAAATAATCATGTTCTAATATTTCACAAATATTTTTCAAGATTATTTCACGAATTTAACAATTAATTTTACTAATTGACAATCACTTGATTCTAGATTAGGACTGTAATTTCAGCAATGACCCCTACTCACTAAAATTAACATATCTCAATCAATTTAAATCCAAATTAGACAAAAACAATTTTCAAAGATTGCTAACTTGATTTAGGACAGAAATCAAGTGATGTTTCACGTATTTCAAGGCAGATGATAACAGTAATTAACTCTTTAATCATGTTAAAATCTACTATTCCCGCAACAGTGCATACATGTTCATTAAAACAACCATATCTAGAGCATACGAAATTCGATTTACGCAAACTCAGATCCTATGGTTTCCTTATTCAATGGGGAACAAAAATTAAGTAGATAATTCATGCTTAAATAATTTAAACATGGCCTAAATTATTTACTAAACAGATCTGCGAAATCAAATGCGATATAAACTTTCGCAACCTTAACGAACCCAAGTCGTCCTCGGTTTTTCGAATCATATTCGAAACCGTCGACCTAAGGCTCTGATACCACTTTTAGGATATGGGGAAATCCTTAATCGCATCATGGAAGCGTGATCATCGTATCGAATACGACGAAGAACGACTAGTCGCACTAGTTGTTCGGTGCAGCGGAATTTAAAAAAAATTATTTTATTCGATGAAACCACATGATCTGAGAACCATTCTCAGATCGTTTCATCTATAACCACAACAAGTATAATGCAGTACTTCTTGAAGTGTGGTTGATCAAGTCTCTAAGAGAAGAGACCTCCTGTCTCAAGTCCGATCATCGAAGTAACGGCTTGCGAGTGCGGGGATGAATCGCGGTGTTGATGGGTCCGGAAACGCTGAGTTAAGAAGTTGTTTTTATCTTCATATGTGAAAATTATAATGTGTCGTTCGTTGTAGGCGGCGATCGGAATCAGTCAAGAAATAACCACAAAATATTAATCAATTTCAATCAAGTGGTTTTATGTTTATTTTACTTGGGCAAATCCCATGGTCGGTCACAAGGAGGCAAAGGAACAACCTAGAGTTGTGTTTATCAAGGTTTGTACACGGTTTTCGAGGGGGTCTTTTTTTGGAATTTTTAATGCAAACAAAGGATGCAAGATGCAATTTCGGCCAATTTTAGGGACTAAAATATCGACTATGTTCAAACGATGTCCTAAAAATGCGAAACTTGGCCACGAGTAGATTATAATGAAATGAATGCACTGTAATTTTTTTGGAATTTTTGGATGTAAAATGATTTTTTATGGATTTTTAAATGCAAACAAAATGAACTTCAATATTAATTATAATAAATACTAAACCTACTTATTTTTTAGGGCCAAAATTATCAAAGATCTATCACTAGGTGATTTATCTCAGAAAAATCCTAAACCTCAAAAATGTGAGATCTAATACCTATTAAAAATTAAATAGTGAAATGTGCAAAGTTATTTTTACAGGGCAAACGATGCATGCAAATGCAAATCTTTTTGGGCACAATGTTAAACACAAGAAACTCTACAGTGTGATTTTTCGAGGATTTTTAGAGCACCAGTTAATCAATTATGAATTTTAGAGAACAAAGTGGGAAAAATATGCTAATTTTCACAGAACAAATAATTATTAATTAACCACTTATCACAAAAATATCCACAATTAATTTTAGGAATCGGTTGTCACGCCCGAGGATGTCCTGCTTGATGGATTGGCGGATAGGCGAGTCGGGGGAGGGTCCTGGCTCTTAAATAGGAAGGCGGGTGAGGGCCTGGCGATGGAGGGTGGTTGCGAGGTTGACGGAGGTGGAGCTATCGGAGCAAGTCGTTGGGTAGGTGTGGTGGTTACGAGAGGACGAGGAAAGGTTGGCGGCGCGGGCGGAGCGGGGAAGGCGGTGGGCCGTTGCGACGAAGGCGGGGTCAAAGGCGGTGGTGGTTGGCATCGCGGCGGAGAAGTCGGAGGGATGGGCGCGGGAGGTTGACAAAAGTCCACGGTCGTTCGATCGGCCGAGATCGAATGGCCGAGGACGCGACACGTGGCGAGGGTTGAGCTGAGACGCGGGCACGTGCGGAGCACGTGCCAGGTGGGCACGTACGACGCACGTGCGGTGTTTTATTTATTTATTTATTTATAAAAACAAGTATAAAAATGCTCAAAAAATGTTGACATGTGGCGGCCTCTGGGGCTGCCACGTGTCAGCACCAGAAAAATCGCTTGATAAATACATTGAAAAATCAATAATAAATAGTAGATGACCTCGGATCGAAAAAGTTCCTTTATGAAAATGCTCGTCTCGACGAGATCTACAACTTTCTTGATCATATCAAAACCAAAATCGGTCAAATGTAGAAAGTGAATTTTTGGGGTATCCCATGTACATAGAATACCTTGATTTTTGAGTTTTCTAATTTTTTTGTCAATTTTAAACAAGATTTAAATCCGAAAAAAATATAGAAAAATCAGAGACAGTTAAAGACACCTTAATATAATTTTTTTGTAATTTTATTGATTAAGAAAATATATACATAAACTATAGGTCAGAAAACCGCTAAAATATACAATGTACAAAAGAGGCCCAAAACCCAACTTTCACATACGAGCTCCGATTCATTATACTTGGTCTTGTTTTGAAGGTAATTGAATGTGCATTAGTTCAAAAGTGAGTAGGGTCAAATCGGACACTGGATGGGGAAGATATGTGGCTTTTAGTCCGAAAATCCTGAATTTAGGGTTTGGGTTTTTGGTTCACTTATTTGGGTTAGTGATTTTTTTTGTGTTTTTTATTTATTCTTGTTAGTGATATGTACACAGTGGAAGTAGTTTTGGGTTATTCGGAGTTAGCATGAAGGAGTTAAAAATCTAGGAAGTTAGGCTATTTACAGGTCAAATTTGGCCTGGATTTTTGGCTTCTTATTTTGTACAGAAATTATGGATAAAATACCATTCTTATGAAAATATGCATGAATGCTAATTATGCAGAATAGATGCAGATACGCTGTTGATTTTGAGGGAATTGAGCTTAATAAATGAGATTTAGAGTGATGAATCCGAGATTCATCATCCCCCTATACTTAAACCATGCTCGTCCCTGAGCATCAAAAGAAATGCCATGAAATGAAATGAGATTGGGTTCCATACCACGACCGTGAACTGAAGGTGAAAGTGAAACTAAACTCGACCTTTGGATTATTTGTGTGTCGGAACTCTGTGAGACTTAGAATTTTAAAATCAACAGTCCTCAAGTTCTACACATCAATGCCACAGTTTCGGCTCAGAAGTCATCTTAGATCAATCCTCTTCCCAAAGTATACTCTATGAACATTGAATAACCGACTCATGTGTGTGAAGGGTTTTAGATCTTCCCATCCAGAATGCTGGACTACCATGCTCCTCTCCTCTCCAGTAACTCGTCCTCGGGGAGTCAGGTATTTCCTTCTAAGGTCTGTCGTGCTGTGTTCACAATCGAATTAGGGGAGAAGATAGAAGAAGGGGAAAAGAACTGGAGGGTAGCCAGTGTAGTCACCTTTCCTTGTGAAGATGGCCAGTGTAGCCGAGTCTTCACCAAGATCTGCAGGTTTCTTGAAGCTTGGACCTTTTTGGCAGATATTATTTGGTAATGCTTCTTTGTATTTGGAATTTTCGGTGGTTCTTCTTGGATCTTGTTGTGACCCTACGGATATAGAATCTTTTTGTTTCATACATTTTTTGGGGTTTTAGAAAAAATTGTGCCCAGTTGTCCATCCCTTTTCCGAAGCTTTATTTCAACCCGTACTCCAGTCTTCAGATTTCCATGCTACCAGAAAGGAGACTCACACAGTCTTCCAACATCCCATCTGAGTTGAGCTAAGTGCATAGTGCGGGAGTGCGAATTAATTCCCTATTCCAGAGTTGTACCCAGAATGAAGAGACCAGGTTAGACACTAAGAGTCAAATGTTGTACATTGTCATGTGGAACTTAAAGAATTAAGTCAAAAGACCTAAAACTCTTAAAATCCTATTTCTCGGTGAAGTTCCTCTGAAAATTAGGTGGATTAAGGTCAAGTCCAGACCACTCTCGATTTCTGCTCAAAACTTGGTTCAGAACCCAATGACTTTTCACAGATGCAGATGAATGCGATACTGGATGAAGTGCAGGTGTGTGAAATGCAAACACTCTTTTTTTGTCAAAAAAATGAATAAGAAGCCATTTTCAAAATTTTGGGCAAAGTTGGTGTTAGTAGCACTTTTTTGAAGAATTACCCACCCTGTAAATACATATAGACTTACGTGAAAGTACGAGATATGGGTAAAATATATACAAAGTATATATACAGACCCCCCTATACTTAGCGAGTGCTGTATCCTCAGAGCACAAGAAGCGTAATGAAGACATAACTCAGGCTAAGCGTAAGAGAGTGGACAATTTATTTACAGTCTTGAGTATAGAAGTGGAAAAGCGGAAAAGAGGTGGTCAGAAAATGTAAATGAGGAGAGTATATACATGTGGGTGTCGGTTCCCCTATACTTAGGCTTTAGTCAGCCTAAGTGTAGAAGAAGGATGGAGATGGAGCGATCGGGAGAAGAAGTGTGATGAGAGAAATGGTATATACAAATGGCATCGCCCCCCCCCCCCATACTTAGGCCTTGGCCTATGTAGAGGAAGAAGCTGTACAAGGGGACCGATGTGGTCGGGAGGGAGGGTGGGGTTGATCTGATGGATCTTCAATGTCCTCGTTCTGCGTGAAATAGATGGCCTCAACTTGAACTATCTGCTCTCTGGGTGATTCAATATATGGCTTCAACAACTGTCCATTTATTGAGAAAGGTTGTGCATCCTCTTTGAGTTCGGCAATATCTACACTTCCATTGGTATGCACATCGATGACAATGTAAGGACCCATCCATTTTGATTTTAGTTTCCCATGAAAAATCTTTAACCGAGCATTAAACAACCAAACTTTCTGCCCAGGGACAAAGGTCTTGTCTCGAATGTGTCTATCATGCCATCTCTTGACCTTGTCCTTATAAATCACACTGTTGTCATATGCTCGATTTCGGATTTCAATTAGCTCATTCAGATTTAGGTCTCGACATAATTTCCCAAGGTGACAACTCCAATTCAACTTTTTGATCGCCCATTCAGATTTGTGGATCAATTCTGCAGGTAGATGGCATGGCTTGCCATAGATCATCCTAAAAGGTGAAGTACCGAGTGGAGTCTTATAGGCTGTCCTATAGGCCCATAGAACTTGGTCCAATAGTTTAGACCAATTCTTCCTATCTGGACGAACCAACTTCTGAAGAATACCCTTCACCTCTCTATTAGAAACCTCTACCATGCCATTAGATTGTGGATGATATGGGTTGGCTATTCTATGCTCAAATTTGTGTTCCTTAGCTAAAGATCTCATCTCCCTGTTCACAGAGTGGCTACCTCCATCAGAAATCAAAACTTTTGGTATCCCGAGCCTTGCAATGATATTATCCTTGAGAAACTTACAGATAGTTTTGCTATCTGCGGTTCGGGTTGGAATAGCCTCTACCCATCTTGATAAATAGTCAACCGCTAACAAGATGTACTCAAATCCATTGCTATTGGGAAAGGGACCCATAAAATCAATCCCCCATGCATCGAAAACATCACAAAAAATCATTGGTTGCATGGGCATTTCATCTCTATGACCGACAGTCCATCCCATTCTTTGACAAATTGGGCATGACCGTACAAATTCATTAGCATCCTGAAATAAGGTCCGCCAGTAAAATCCACATTGGAGTACCTTGTGCGCGGTTCTCTTTCCCGAATGGTTTCCTCTAGCCTCGAGAGAATGACAATGTGTGAGGACACTCTGATATTCCTCCTGAGGAATACATCTTCGCCAGACACAATCCGGTCCTTCATAAAAAGGAAAGGATCATCCCAATGGTATTTTCTTGAATCTGACTTTAATCGATCAATCATTCTCTTGGTCCAACCAAAGGGAACCTTCTTGGAGACAAGATAGTTCACTATGTCGGAATACCATGGGGTGGAATCAATGACGCAAACTGATTCGTCGGGAAAAGTCTCCTTAATTGGTCCGGTATCAGGATGATCATTTTGCTCGATTCGAGAAAGGTGATCAGCAACAACATTCTTTATTCCAGGTTTATCCTTGACTCCAAATTAAATTCCTGGATTAACAAGATCCATCTCAAAATTCATGCCTTGGCATCCTTCTTATCCATGAGATATCTGATTGCCGTGGGATCTGTGAAAATCGTCACCTTGGAGCCCAATATGTATGATCTGAATTTTTCAAGGGAACAAACAACTGCGAGCATCTCCTTTTCAGTCACTGTGTAATTTCTCTGTGCAGGATCCAACACTTTGCTCGCGTAGTGAATCGCATAAGGAGTTCCATCTCTTCTTTGTCCAAGTACTGCTCCGACAGCAAAATCCGATGCATCAGTTATGATCTCGAAGGGAAGAGACCAGTCGGAAGCTTGTAATATCGGCGATTCACATATTTTCTTCTTCAGAAGCTCGAAGGCCTCTAGACACCTGTGATTTACAACAAACTCGGTGTCTTTGCCCAAGAGCTCAGTAAGTGGGCGGGCGATCTTTGAAAAATCAGGGATGAATCTTCGATAAAATCCAACATTCCCTAAGAAAGACCTCACTGACTTGACGTTGGTTGGTGGCTCAAGTTTCTTGATCACATCCACCTTGGCAGGGTCGACCTCCATTCCCTTTTTGGAGATGACATGCCCCAACACGATACCCTCAGTCACCATAAAGTGGCTTTTCTCCCAGGAGAGTATCAAATTAACCTCCCTGTATCTCTAGAGGACTCGGTCCAAATGCGCTAAATATGTATCAAATGAATCACCATGAATCGAGAAGTCATCCATAAAGACTTCCAGGAAATCACCAACCATTTCGGCAAATACGGCAATCATGCACCGCTGAAATGTGCCCGGGGCATTACAAAGGCCGAATGGCATGTGCTTGAATGCGTAAGTTCCGAAGGGACATGTGAAACTGGTCTTTTCCTGATCCTCAGGAGCGATAGCTACTTGATTGTAGCCTGAGTATCCGTCAAGAAAATAGAAGAATGCTTTCCCTGCAAGTCTCTCCAAGATTTGATCAATAAATAGCAGTGCAAAGTAATCTTTCTTGGTCGCAGCATTCAGGTGCCTGTAATCGACATAGACACGCCACGACGTGGGCACTCGGGTCGCGATCTCTACCCCTTCCTCGTTGGTGACCATCTGGATTCCCGATTTCTTCGGGACGACATAAAGGGGGGCCACCCACTTGGAGTCAGAAATGGGATATATGAATCCTGCTTTGTGATGATCACAAATATCGAGCGACTCGGGTAAAGGTATCTAAAATGGTCGTTGCGACCCAAGTCACCTGATGTGATCAATCAAGAAAAATAGACCACCAATAAGAGATAAAATCACTCAAAACAAGATAGCGGTCTTGCTATTATTTTAACCTGGTATAGCGACTAGGGTCGAACTCAAGGAGCATGTAATGGCCTTGCGGCCTACGAAGTAGTCAAAAATCGAATGAAAGAGAAGAGAAGAGTATTTTTGGTGATTTTTTTGGTTTTTATATTTTTTTGGATTTTTAGAGATTTAAGAAAATAATGAAAACTAATAAGCAACACACTTCAATAATTTATTTAACGCACTAAAAATCAACCAAAAATTTAAATAAAAATATTTTTGTGTGTTTTAGAATTTTTACTGTTTTTAGTGAATTTTTGGGATTTTTCTAATGTTTATTTAATTTTCTAAAAATGAAACAAGATCAGAAATGGTAGGTACTGTCCAGCCGAGCTTAAGGGACTTAGATAAAATATCTAAGAGTCCCCAATAAACCTGGAGGTATTTTTCCAGTATAGAGAAGAAAACAAGGAAAATTTGAGCACCTAAATTATTATTTTTGGATTTTTAATTTATTTATTAGAATTTTTATAAGATTTTAAGTGTTTTTTTAATTTTTAGATGTTTTAGGTAATGAAAAATAGCCAAAATTGGCTAGAAAATCAAGCACAACAAAACAAATAGTAAGTAATTTTTTTGTAATTTTTAGCTAAGTTTAATATTTTTTTGTGATTTTTCAAATCAGACAGTAAAGAAAATACGTGTTTTTCAATTTTTTAAAAATATCAAACAGTGTCTAAGATGTGATCTGGAGCTCTGAGGCTGATCTGACGGTCGCAGGAGGTCTTCGAAGAACAGGTGGCCGGCGAACTTCGCCGGCCTAGTACGCTCGCTCCGAGCCTCCTCGCGGGGTTCTGATGGTCGGAGAAGGGTCGGCGTGGGTCTCCGCGTCAGATGGGGGTCTCCGATGACCTAACCGAGCTCTGGTGAGCTCCGGTGAGGTCGGCGGAGGGGAAGCTGCTGGACCTGAGTCAAAGGACCTCAAATGGCCCTCGATGTACCTGCAAAATGGATCCAGAAGACTCGCGGGTCGAGGGAAAAGTACCTCGACCCTGTTAGGTGTGGTGAAGGTGATCGGGGGGTCGGAGTGGGAGAGCTCCGGCGAAGGTGTGGACGGAGGAGCTCGAGCCCCAGCTCCTGTGCGAGCTGGGTTGAATGGGAGTATGGAGAACGTGCGCGGGAGGAAGGTGGAGATGACGGTGGATTCCGATGATCGAATGGAGTAGCGGGATGGTCGGAATCAGCTAGAGACGACGGCGGAGCAAATTGGGGGAAACATGAAATAGGCGAAAAAGAAAAGGAACTACAGCTACCTGGGTGGTCGAGTCGACTGGGAAGAAGCTTGCGCAGCTTCTGGTCCTCGCCTCAAGGAGCGCCGATCTCCGAGGCTCGAGCTCCGGCTCTGGGCGGAGCACGGTGGTGTGTCTCGCCGGATCAGTGGTATCCGGTCCCTCTCCTCACTTCGACAGCACGGGGAGCGAGCTGTCACTCTCACTCGCGCACTGGAGCTCACTGGGGGTGGAGCGAATGGCCAAAGATAGGAATGAAGGTGGCGGAGCTCGGGCTATATACGGTGGAGGGTCCGGAAAGATGAGCGCGGGTAGGGCAATGGAGTGCGTGGATCCCGAGACGGATGTGCCGGCGAGGGTGTCGGATCTGACGTGATCAAAACGGACCCGGGGTTTGGGGGTAGGATGATCGGGTTTGGACACGGAAAAATCGAGAAATCGGGTCGGGTGTCAAAACCCGTGGGAAGTGGTCCTGGGGGGGGCAGTTGACCGGGCGGTCAACGATCCCCTGGACCAATGGGTAGCTGCCACCTGGAAATTATTTGGAAATTAGATTAAAAATAGCAAATGGCTTATTTAATCAAAACTCAAAACATGAAATATTTTTGTTTTAATATTTTCTATTTTTTAGTGATTTTTAATTAATTTTTCAAAGTAAAAATAAGGTATTTACATAGTAGGGTTATATATAGGTATATATACAATATATAGATTTTTAATTTTTATTTTTAATTTGTTATTTTTGTACAATTTTATTCTCATTTTATATTTTATTTATTTATATCATAAAATTAGGAATAAGAAGATATTTTTATTTTATTTTTATTATTTATATACATAGGTGAAATAAATAGATATGTACATATATATACATGGTATATTTACAAAGTATTTTTGGATTTTTAATTTTTGTTATTTTTATTTTGTTTTTGTTTTAATTGTTTTTATTTTATTTATTTACACCATATCATATAGAATATTTACAAAATTTTTGGAAATTAATTTTATTTATTTATAAAGCTAAATAAATAGGGATGAGTCGACTATATACAAGGTGACTATGTACATGAGTGATGTTTTTGTTTTCTTTTTAATTTTTCTATTTTTATCTTGTTTTTATATTTACATATATACAAATATTTACAAACCTCTTTTAATCTATTTTTGGGATGAAAATATTTTTATTTTATTTACATAAATATCTACACACATGAGTCCCTATCTCCCTCTACTTTGGTTTTTATGCGGTCAGGCCCATGCTGAGCCCTCCCTTGGGTTAGGTTGCTCAATATTTATTCTAAATATTTCCCTCTTTTTTTCTTTTTACTCTTTATTCTTTTATTTTTGCACAAAAACATGCTAATTATTAAACTTTATACAATGCATGCTTTTGATAATTATTTGTATTTACATGAATATACATGCATTTGCAAAGGTTTTTGTAGCTAAAATATAAGAATAAAGAGTGATGAATGGGTATTCATCACCCCCCTATACTTAACTTTTGATAGTCCCTTAGCAAACACTTATTTGAAAAAGAAGTGAAAAAGAAAGAAAGAAAAAGAAAAAGAGGGGAATGTACATGGATTAAGGTTGAATATTAAACTTTCCTTCATTAAATTGAATTATGGAGCTCGATCAGATCTTTGGATTATTAATGTGTCGGAACCTTATTTAGACTTAAGCTTAAAAACTCAACAGCCTCTAAGTTCCACCAATCTATGGACAAGACTCCTCAATAAACCAGATCAGAACAAGTCTACATACACAAACTCTAATGACCATGAATCTTTCCATGCAGTGTAAGTGATATGTAGCTCCCCACCTCAGAAGTAACAAAGAAACAACCTCCCTCAACCTGGTAACTCTAATGCCTCGGTCTAGCAACTCTTTCCTCGAGAAGCGGGGTATTCCCTTCTAAGTTCAAGTGCAACCGGCTCAAGAAGAGGGGAAGAAGTATAGACTTTTGGAAGCTCAGCCAGTGTAGCTGTCTCCCGCTGCAAGATTCATGAGATGTAACATGGATACCATAAGCTTTTGCTTTATTTGACTATATACACTCCGGTGGGGTTATTAAATTTTCAATCCGACCCACCACTTTTTTGGAGTTCTTTTTGCATTTTGCATTTTTTTCAAGTGCCTCTGTACAACATATCTACATGGTGCAGCATATATACAAGAAATTTCCTCTTGAGCCAGTAGACTATCCCTCTTTTGAAGATTTATTGCAACCCACGGCTTCTGTCTTTAGCCTTCATCACCACTAGACCAAGTTGAGACGCACTTCCTTCACTAGAAGAAGAAGAGAGGTTCCGCCGAGAAGTACTACCCTCATATGCTACCCCAAGCCAAAGGAAGCTGCCTCCTCACCAACTCATCCATGGAGAGCTATGTGTAAGGTGCTGGTGCAAGTCAAGCCATTGTCTCTAAGAGTCATGGTGTGTTGTTAAGTGTTCTACTTAGGCTCATCAAGATGACATATGCTCATAGCCTAGTGGACTCAAAGAATTAAGTCCCTATGGACCTGAAAAGCCTTAACCCTAAGCCCTATAAGGTTCCTCTTAGAATTAGGTGGATTAAGATCTTAATCAAGCTCCATTTCCCAATTTAATTCCAGGCTAGTTTAAATGTCAACTATCATCTACGAAAAACTATATACGTATATACAAAGATGCTCTTTACAAATATTTACAATCGTGCAAAATTTTTAAAAAAATGTTTTGAAATCATGAATGGATGGATGCATGAAGTGCAAGTTTTGCAAAAGTATTTACAAACATTTACACAAGATTTTTGCAAACTTTTGATTTTCAAAACATTTTGGAAAAATTTTGTACTATATACATAATTTTGATAAGAAAATATTCACACAAACTTTACACAAAAACTTTTTAAAAAACATTTTTACAAAAATAATTTTGTACACTAGCTATGCATGTGCAAATAAAAGAATGATTATTTACAGGAAAAAAATTTTAATTTTTCTGATTTTTAAGGTTTTTGGCCATTTTATTTATTGACACACTCACACAAAGTACGAGTTATGGCTAAAGTATATATGAAATATATACACATCCCTCCTATACTTAGCTCGAACGATGTCCTCAAAGTGATCAAGAGCGATAAAGAAGACATAACTCGTGCTTAGTAAAAGGGGAGTGAAAAGGAACGGGTAGATACAGAAATGAATAGAATGAGGAGAACTCGGTGGTTTCCCCCTATACTTAGGATTAAATAATCTTAAGTATAGCAAGCTGTACATGAAGGGAAATCCGAGTGAAGAATGTACAGAGTCTGCCCCCCCTATACTTAGGGTAAAATATCCCTAAGTATAGGCAGCCAAACAGGGGCAGAACGAATGAAAAGAATACCCGCAGGTCCTACATCCCCCCTATACTTAGGGTAAAGTACACCCTAAGTATAGCATAATCATAAGATGAGAAAAGGGATGTGGGACTAAAGAATAGAATGATATGGACAACTGGATCTATACATGTCGGAAGAATAGTGATAATCATGCGTGAGATGCAATAAATGTGAGTCAAGAGACCACATCTCACGCAAAGTGAATAGGGGCAACATCAACGACCCGCGGCTCATGATCTAGAAATGGCTTGAGCCGCTGGCCGTTCACTCGAAAGGTACTCTCAGAAGACAACTCGGATATATCAATGCTACCGTTGTCGTGTACCTTTCTCACAAGATAAGGTCCCTTCCATTTGCTCTGTAGCTTCCCTGGAAATAGACGAAGCCTCGCATCAAACAACCATACTCTCTGTCCAGGTTTAAAATGCTTGTGGCTGATATGAGAATCATGCCACTCTTTCACCCTCTCCTTATACTGTAGGCTGTTTGAGAAGGCTGTATCTCTAAGCTCCTCCAAGGCTGCTAACTCTGCCCTCCTCTGGTCTCCTACACTATCTGGATCTAAAAGAATATCCGTGACTGCCCAAAGTGACTTGTGCCTCAACTCAACAGGTAAATGGCACAGCTTGCCATAGACTAGGCGAAAGGAAGATGTGCCCAATGGTGTCTTGAAAGACGTCCTATATGCCCACAAGACCGAGTCCAAAAGCAGTGACCAATCCTTTCGGTCAGGGCGGACGACTTTCTGCAAAATAGTCTTGATCTCCCTGTTTGAGACCTCGACTAGACCATTCGTCTGTGGATGGTATGGAGTGGCAACTCAATGGTCTATGTCAAACTCAATAGCAAGTGCCTTCACCTGGTCGTTGATGAAATGAGACCCCCCATCTGAAATCAATACTCGAGGTACCCCGAACCGCGTGATGATGTGCTTCCTCAAAAATCTGCAAACTGTCCTCGCATCAGCAGCTCGGGCGGGGATATCCTCATCCCAACGACTAACATAGTCAACGGCCAACAGAATGTACTCAAATCCCTGACTCTTAGGGAATGGACCCATGAAATCGATGCCCCATGCGTCAAAAACCTCACAGAAGTGAATGGGCTGCATCGGCATCATATCACGCTGTCCACAAGTGCCCATCCTCTGACAGTCAGTACACCTCTTCACGAACTCATCAGAGTCCTTGAAGAGGGTAGGCCACCACAAGCCGGATTGGAGCACTTTCTGTGCCGTTCTCCTCCCAGAGTGATGTCCTCCTGCCTCAAGCTTGTGGCAGTAAGTGAGGACGCTATGATGCTCATCCTGAGGGATGCACCTACGCTAGACACTATCCCCTCCTTCGTGGTAAAGGATGGGATCCTCCCAGTGGTAAGACTTGGCCTTCGTGAGGAAGGTCTCAAGCCTCTGTCTGGGCCAACCTTGTGGGACTTTCTTAGCAACAAGAAAGTTCACAATATCGGCATACACGGGAGTGAGGCGATAGCAAGGATCGCCTCATCTGGGAAGGTCTCACAAATGGGATCAATCTGCTCAGGCTGCTCTAAACGGGAGAGATGATCCGCCACCACATTCTTGACTCCAGGCTTATCCTTGATCTCAATGTCGAACTCCTGGAGTAGAAGGATCCATCTAGTCAGTCTGGCCTTGGCATCCTTCTTTGCCATGAGGTATCGGATGGAGGTATGATCAGTATACAAAGTCACTCTAGATCCAATGATGTACGATCTGAACTTATCTAGGGCGAACACTACTGCTAGCATCTCCTTCTCTGTGACTGTATAATTCCGCTGGGCGGAATCCAAGGTGCGGCTAGCATAGTGGATAGCAAATGGAACTCCATCCCTCCTCTGTCCCAGCACAGCCCCCACGGCAAAATCGGAGGTATCCGTCATGATCTCGAATGGGAGAGACCAATCTGGTGGCTGGAGGACAGGAGCCTCAACAATACATTGCTTGAGAGTATCAAATGACGAAAGACACTTGTCATCGACAAGGAACTCGGTGTCTTTCGTTAGCAGGTCAGTCAACGGTCGGACAACCCTACTGAAATCACGGATGAACCGCCGATAGAAACCGACGTGCCCCAGGAAAGACCGTAACTGCCGCAAGTTGGACGGTGGTGTGAGTTTTCTAATGACATCAACCTTGGCTGGATCAACCTCCATGCCCCTGTTGGAGATGATGTGGCCAAGCACCGTCCCTTGAGTCACCATAAAGTGACTCTTCTCCCAAGAAAGAACCAAGCGGACCTCAATACATCGCTGAAGTACTCGGTCTAGGCAGTCAAGACAGGAGTCGAATCCGTCGCCGTAAACCGAGAAATCATCCATGAAGACCTCTAAGCACTCCCCTACCATGTCCGAAAAGATCGACAGCATGCATCTCTGAAAAGTTGCAGGGGAGTTGCATAGCCCAAATGGCATGCGTCGGAAGGCGTATGTGCCGAAGGGACAGGTAAAGGTGGTCTTCTCCTGATCCTCAGGAGCGATGGCCACCTGGTTGTAGCCCGAGTACCCATCCAGAAAACAATAATGGCTCTTCCCTGCCAGTCTCTCAATAATCTGATCAATAAAAGGCAGGGGGAAATGATCCTTCTTGGTGGCCTGGTTGAGTCTCCTGTAGTCAACACAACCCCGCCAAGAAGTGGGTACTCGTGTAGCAATCTCCTCTCCAGACTCGCTAATCACTGTAGTGATGCCCGTCTTCTTGGGCACCACATGTAAAGGGTTGACCCACTTGGAGTCGGAGATGGGATAGATAAAATCGGCGCTCCACCATTTCGAAATTTCCTTCATGACAACCTCTCTCAGATTTGGGTTCAGCCGCCGCTGGAACTCACGCGACGGGTACGCCTCATCCTCGAGATAGATATGGTGGGAGCATAGGGCCGGACTAATCCCATGGAGATCTGCTACGCTCCATCCTATTGCCTTGCGGTTCTTTTCAAGAACCCCCATCAGACGGGATTCCTGCTCTCCAGTCAAATCGGCTGAGATAATGACTGGGTACATCTCATGCTCACCCGCAAGGAATCTATACTTCAGCGACGAAGGAAGTGGCTTCAGCTCTGGACAACTCGGTGCTGGCAAATCTGGCTTCGAAAGAAGTCGCGTGTATGCTGCCAAATCTGTCCGGGAGAATGAAAGTGTACTCTCGCAAACTGGATCTAGAGAAGGCTGCTCAACTGAACTGTCTCTGATCTGCTCGGCATCTACCTCCTCCTCAACTGTAGGCTCAGTGGAAATCAGGTCTGGCATATAATCATCACAATCTGCCCACTCAGACTCTGACTCCGAGGGATCTGCATCGCAGAAGGTGGCATCAGTACCATCAATATCACAAAAATCCGTGTCGCGGTCGAGAACCTGCTCTGCTGCCTCTAAAGTATCCTGAACCAGGAATGTGCTCTTCAATCTCTCCTCTGCTGTCATCTCTGCATCAGCGGTGTCTGAAAATGAGAGGATGGCCTGTGCTGCTGGGTCTGCCCAAACTGCCTCATCGTCTGTGATCACAAAGTCACTGTCCTGGTGGATGTCTGGCCCTGCATCTGTCAGCTGCTCTGTATCTGAAGTGGTCTCTTAGCATGATCTCTCTCTGGCTCTGTTGTCCTCGACCGTCTCTATATGTACATTTTCGCCCTCGACGCGAAAGTATACCTTCCCGCTATCATGATCAGTCACCGCCTTGGCTGTGGCCAAGAACGGGCGACCTAGAATGATGGGGGTATCGGTCACTGAATCAGGGATCTCCATGTCCAACACTACGAAGTCCACGGGGAATTGCAGACCCTGAATAGTGACGACAACGTCTCGCAACAACCCCTTCGGCCTCTTAACAGATCTATCAGCAAACTGAAGGACTGTCCTGCTCTGTCGAAGAGTGCCCAACTCGAAGCGGTCGAGAAGGGCTGCCGGAAGGAGGTTGATAGACGATCCGCTATCCAATAGAGTCCGGTCGAACCTCTGCTCTCTGATATGACATCTGACATATGGGCTCCTGAATCTGGCCTCTTGGCCGGCAGACGGTTCTGGATCGCGAAGCACGTGGCTTTCGTCAGCACATGAATCTCTGAATGGTGGTTCCTCCTCCTCCTGACTGTGGTCCTATCTCTCAACGATCGCTGAAGAAGGGGGATGTGCTGCAAAGCCTCCTAAAGGGTCAGCTGTATATGGAATCTGTCGATCATGCTCTGGCTGAACTCCTCCTACTCTCTCTTTTTTGGATCTTTTTCTTTTTTCTTCCCCTTCCCCATCTGAAGGGCTCTAGGGAAGGGGATCACAGGGTCCTTCTCAGATGAAGGACTAGAAAAGGGTTTAGGCGGTTCTATGATCGGATCCACACATACATCATGCACCATAGTGGGACCAGAAGAAAATAAACCCTTTCCTTTATTCAAAGAACTATTCAGAGATACATCAGGTGAAGGAAAAACAACAGATGTCTCTACATGAACTCTAGTGGCCTCAGTACCACCATCGGCTGGCTCAGCTGGAAGACTTGTGGCCTCAGTACCGCGCTCTGGCTCGGAATCAGGAGTGGCCTCAGTACCACCTCCTCGAACTGGTGAAACGGCGGCCTCAGTACCGCTGGTGGAATCAGCATCCTTGGTGGCATCAGTACCACCGTCATCATCCTCCTCGTCAGGCGCTCTAGGTGGATCCTCATGATGAAGCTCAGACGAGGCGTCGCCTGCTGGCATCCTACCGCTCCTAAGTGTGACAAAATCAGTATCAAACAGATATCCAGTCATATCACCAAATGTATCACTAGGAGAGGTATACTCAGTACAAACTACCTGCTCAGATTTCCGCTTCAGGCTGTTGGGATTCGGCTCTATCTGGGCAAGGATGGCGGCCTTCCCTCTCACGATGTCCCGCATCTCCTGGCGGAACTCATCCATCTCCCGTCTGAAAGTAGCCTGCTGGTCCGTGAGGAGGCGGGCTATGTCGTCCAAGGCGGGGCTCTCGTATGGTGGACCATGAGAGCCCGACGGGTAGCCTCTCTGGTAATGAGGTTGCTGGAACTGGTGCTGCTGCTGCTTAGAGGGGTAGGTAAGAGGGTGTTGCTGCTGGTGTGGCTGGTGAGGCTGCTCTCGCCTCCAAGACTGTCCCTGCTGATAGGGACGAGGAACGAAGGATGACTGCTGCTGTGACTGGTAAACTGGGGGCTGCTGCTGGTGGTGATCCCTCTGCTGGCTGTACTGGCCTCCCTGGCCAGAGGGCTGCTGCTGGGGCTGGGTACCTCCACTCCCCCACCTGAATCCGGGATGGTCTCGTCGGATCCCAGGCTGAGGACGGTCATACCAAATCCCGTTGACATCCATCAACGGCTCTGCATCATACTGGGCTGGCGGTGACTGCCAGAGGCTGATCCGGCTGGTATACCACCATCTGCATGTCTGGAGATGGTGGTGACTGGTAGGAGGGCTGCTGCTGCTGGTACGGCTCCGCCTGTACAAGGTGAACCTGTCTAGGCTGCTGGTGTGAGCTGGAGCGCTGGAACGAGCCGCTGCTGCCGCCAGTATCGCCTCGCGACTGAAGACGGGGTTGTGGAGCCGTCTGTGCCTCCTGGAGACACATGAGTTGGGTCGTCATGTCGCTCAGAGTCTGTGCCATCTGCTCCATCTGAGTGATGCCCTGGCACTGCTTCTTCTTGATCAGCTCCATCCCATCCAACTTCTCACTGATGATACCCATATCCGCAGCGGATGACTCTGCCTGTGCTGCTGCTACTGCGGATGAACTGGATGGACCGGCATCGACCCGTGCTATCCTCTGGTACTGCACGGGTCCAGGCTGCTGCTGGGGTCTGCCCCGAGTGTACAACCTGGTCTGGGACATCACCATGTAGTTCTCGGCCATCTCCTCGTAGATGGCCCAGACCTGGTCGTGATCCTTGGCGAAGTAAGACCCGCCACAAGAAGCATTCACCAAGCCCTGGAGCTCTGGTGTCAGCCCGCTGAAGAAGCTCTGCACAAGGTTGGGCTTCGAAATATAATGGTGTGGGCATTGGTCAGTTAGCTCACGAAACCTCTCCCATGCCTCATGGAATTGCTCGTTGGGGAGCATGGAGAAGTTGCTGATGAGGGCTCTCGCTGCATTGGTCCGCCCGAGTGGATAGTACTTATTCAAGTACTTGGTGCGGAGTTGCTCCCAGGTGTAAACGAACTTCCCCAAGTGCTTCAGCCAGGTGGCTGCTCTGTCTGCTAAGGAAAAGGGGAAGGCAATCATCCTGATAGTATCCTGGTCCACCTGACGATCGTGGACAGTGCTGCATATCATCTCAAACTCCTGCAGGTGGAGATGAGGCTCCTCTGTGGCCAAACCGTGGAATCGGGGAAGAAGCTGCAAAGTGTTCGGGGGGAACTTGAAGTCCCCCACGATGGCTGGAAGTACCACCCAGCGGTGTGTCAAGGTCGACCCAGGATTGTGGTTCTCCCGCATCGATCTAAGTGGTGGTGGTGCTCCTCCTCCTGCTGCTGCTGTCGCGGCTGCGGCTGCGGCGGCAGCTGCCGCATCGTCGGGTCCTCCTCCTCCGCGGTTCTCGCGGTTGACTCTCATCTGCTCAAGCTCTCTCCTCATGTCCATCATGAATGCTCCCTGATCCCTCAGCTGCTGCTGCACTGACTCGAGGGAGGCGATCAGGGTGGAGTTGATCGAACCCTGGTCCAGAACGAAATGCTGCTCTCCCTGTGGACCTCTGGTGCGATCATCAGAACTGCCGGCCATCGTCTCTGAAAAACCAAAACAACCGAACTCAGGTGCCGATAAATCATCTGTCTGTCTCTCCTCTGGCACATGTATCTCTGAATCAGAAGAAGAAGGGTGGTCGAGGGGGAACAAGGCGGAGTCATACTCGGGTTCGGAGAGCGGGTCTGAGCTCCCACGAACCGACCTAGATGAATGGTCAGGAGTGCTAAAAAGCGGTGCAGCCAGAGGCTGCCTAAGAGACCTCCTGCCCATCATCGTGATCTGGCGAGTAAGGCGGATGAGATCTGGAAAAGCTATGATCGGCAACCAAACCCTCTGTTCACCAATGCAACACGAGCTGAAGACCGTAAAGGCTCGGTCAAATTATCTTGTCAAATTTTATTAGGTGAACAAACAATCTATCAGAGCGCTTACGTGACCTGTTGGGATTCCCGATGCTATCCCAACCGACTAGCCCGCACGGAAGAGTCGGTAGTCAATCAGGAATAGCACCGGAGGGCTCTACCAAGTGAACGGGTTACTCTCTCGCGCAACCAAACCAAACAATGAGGGGGTTGCTCTCCCCAAGACAAATTTTTCAGTCAAGTGTCTTTTAGGGTCAATAGCTTAAACAGTCCCAATTTTATGGTTTTTCTTTTTAATATTTTTCAATAAAAACAAAGGCCTAACGAATTTTTCGATTCTCCTGGTTATTTAGTCCAAAACAGGGGGAGAAGATGAAAAAGCCGATGCGCGATAAATCAATGATGCATGCAGAGATAGAAATGCGTACCTGACTCCAACATTCTACATGCAAGATGATCCGCGCAGAATTTAAAAGACAAGAAATAAACTACCTAAATGGTACAGGCGGAAAACCGAGTCCCTGAACAATAGTGCTACTCGAAAGAACGGCTAGCCGACCACCAGCCTCCAATCCAAAGAGTCCGGTCTAGACCCACCCCTCCTCTTCTCGACAGGTCGAGTTCAGGAGTAGCGCTTGACGGGGCGGGCTCGCGGTGCGTAGGCTCGGAGGTGATAGGACGGCTATTTTATTATTATTTTTTTATTATAGGTCCAATTACCGCACTATAGGAACAGACAATTATATTAGGGTGTTTGGATCCCATGAATTACGTCACAATCAAGCAGAAAATCCTACGGCTATGGGCTCGAAAATCCGCATGAAACTGGAAAAGGCAGTGAAGGAAAAATCGCGTAAAAACTGCGAAAAACCGAACTAGCTAAGGGGTCCCCCGAGCACACCGGTGCTCGGCGAAACAGACCCCGAAAGTTCAACTGTCTCTGTCTGTCCCTGTATTATTACAATAACGGTTCTAAAATGCGAGAAATAAAACTGATCTACGCTACACTACTCTTGCGGCTATCCCGCGGCTCCCGCACTCATGCTCGTTCCTCGCACTCTCTTGCGGCTCTGTAAAGAAAAGAGCCGCCTCCGACTCTCGCGGTTGCGTCGGCTTCCGAAGAAGCCGCCTCGATCTTCGGGCCCTCGCAAGAAAACAAACAGAATGTCATATCAGATTATTTAAACAATTATGCAATTGAATGATCTATACAAAATATGCATAAAAAGCCGTGGAAAAGAAAACCGTGGGAAAAATCGAAACCCGACTACTAAGCCCTGCTCCCCGGCAACGGTGCCATTCTGATGACCACAAATATCGAGCGACTCAGGTAAAGGTATCTAAAATGGTCGTTGCGACCCAAGTCACCTGATGTGATCAATCAAGAAAAATAGACCACCAATAAGAGATAAAATCACTCAAAACAAGATAGCGTTCTTGCTATTATTTTAACCTGGTATAGCGACCAGGGTCGAACTCAAGGAGCACGTAATGGCCTTGCGGCCTACGAAGTAGTCAAAACTCGAATGAAAGAGAAGAGAAGAGTATTTTTGGTGGTTTTTTTGGTTTTTATATTTTTTTTGGATTTTTAGAGATTTAAGAAAATAACGAAAACTAATAAGCAACACACTTCAACAATTTATTTAACACACTAAAAATCAACCAAAAATTTAAATAAAAATATTTTTGTGTGTTTTAGAATTTTTACTGTTTTTACTGAATTTTTGGGATTTTTATAATGTTTATTTAATTTTCTAAAAATGAAACAAGGTCAGAAATGGTAGGTACTGTCCAGCCGAGCTTAAGGGACTTAGATAAAATATCTTAGAGTCCCCAATAAGCCTTGAGGTATTTTTCCTGTATAGAGAAGAAAACAAGGAAATTTTGAGCACATAAATTATTATTTTTGGGTTTTTAATTTATTTACTAGAATTTTTATAAGATTTTAAGTGTTTTTAATTTTTAGGTGTTTTAGGTAATGAAAAATAGCCAAAATTGGCTAAAAATCAAGCACAACAAATCAAACAGTAAGTAATTTTTTTGTAATTTTTAGCTAAGTTTTAATATTTTTTGTGATTTTTCAAATCAGACAGTAAAGAAAATACGTGTTTTTGAATTTTTAAAAATATCAAACAGTGTCTAAAATGTCTCCAAAATTTATAGAAAATTTTACATCATGGCAGGAGCCATATATCCAATTTTCATCAAATTTGGAGTTGATTTGCTATTTTATTAAAATCAAACACAAGATCACAGTTATAGGGACCCAAACGCAATTACCAAGAGTCCTGGGGGGGTCCGGTGCAAAATACCCAGGTAAACACGCATGTAGCGCGTGCCTGGGGCACTCAGGGACCTAAATGTGATAAAAACTAAGTCCTAGGACCTTTTGGTAACAGGTACCAAAAGTCCGAGGGCTAGTCTTGCAAATAACCCAAAAATTAACGCACATGCACTATAAAGTTACGCATAGGGGTATAAATGCAATAATCCAAAACTTTTCATTCAACTCAGAACATCTCAGAACCACAAGGTATAAAATGCAAAAAGCCTAGAAAACAACGTGTTGAAGCACGTGCTACACCATACACAGGGGCATATAAGCAAAGGAAAATAAAGTGCAAGGTCCACAATGCAAATGTACCAAAAACTAAAAAACTGGATAACGTATTTACAGGACTAATGCTAAATAACAGAAAAGAGAGGGCCTATGGGTAAATTACCCTTTATTAATGGAGCAGCTGGATGGTTGCCACGTGGGGAATCGAATGGTCTGGATCGGGTGGCACTCCAACGCTGAGCTTCTCGGGCGAATCCAACGATCAGGGCCTCACCACGTGTAGATCTGACGGTGACGGTGCGTCGCGACTAAGCCTCGCTGGACCGACGGCTGGGATCAGTCCTCCACTGATCTGACGCTATCTGCAGCTCCGCGAATGAACGGTCAGGATGTGCTCTGGAGCTCTGAGGCTGATCTGACGGTCGCTGGAGGTCTTCGAAGAACAGGTGGCCGGCGAACTTCGCTGGCCCAGTACGCTCGCTCCGAGCCTCCTCGCGGGGTTCTGATGGTCGGAGAAGGGTCGGCGTGGGTCTCCGCGTCAGATGGGGGTCTTCGATGACCAAACCGAGCTCTGGTGAGCTCCGGCGAGGTCGGCGGAGGGGAAGCTGCTGGACCTGAGTCAAAGGACCTCAGATGGCCCTCGATGTACCTGCAAAATGGGTCCAGAAGACTCGCGGGTCGAGGGCAAAGTACCTCGACCCTGTTAGGTGTGGTAAAGGTGATCGGGGGGTCGGAGTGGGCGAGCTCCGGCGAAGGTGTGGACGGAGGAGCTCGAGCCCCAGCTCCTGTGCGAGCTGGGTTGAATGGGAGTATGGAGAACGTGCGCGGGAGGAAGGCGGAGATGATGGTGGATTCCGATGATCGAATGGAGTAGCGGGATGGTCGGAATCAGCTAGAGATGACGACGGAGCAAATTGGGGGAAACATGAAATTGGCAAAAAAGAAAAGGAACTACAGCTACCTGGGTGGTCGAGTCGACTGGGAAGAAGCTTGCGCAGCTTCTGGTCCTCGCCTCAAGGAGCGTTGATCTCCGAGGCTCGAGCTCCGGCTCTGGGCGGAGCACGGCGGTGTGTCTCGCCGGATCAGTGGTATCCGGTCCCTCTCCTCACTTCGACAGCACGGGGAGCGAGCTGTCACTCTCACTCGCGCACTGGAGCTCACTGGGGGGTGGAGTGAATGGCCAAAGATAGGAATGAAGGTGGCGGAGCTCGGGCTATATACGGTGGAGGGTCCGGAAAGATGAGCGCGGGTAGGGCAATGGAGTGCGCGGATCCCGAGACGGATGTGCCGGCGAGGGTGCCGGATCTGACGTGATCAAAACGGACCTGGGGTTTGGGGGTAGGATCATCGGGTTTGGACACGGAAAAATCGAGAAATCGGGTCGGGTGTCAAAACTCGTGGGAAGTGGTCCTGGGGGGGGCAGTTGACTGGGCGGTCAACGATCCCCTGGACCAATGGGTAGCTGCCACCTGGAAATTATTTGGAAATTAGATTAAAAATAGCAAATGGCTTAATTAATTAAAACTCAAAACATGAAATATTTTTGTTTTAATATTTTTCTATTTTTTAGTGAATTTTAATTAATTTTTCAAAGTAAAAATAAGGTATTTACATAGTAGGGTTATATATAGGTATATGTACAATATATAGATTTTTAATTTTGATTTTTAATTTGTTATTTTTATACAATTTTATTCCCATTTTATATTTTATTTATTTATATAATAAAATTAGGAATAAGAAGATATTTTTATTTTATTTTTATTATTTATATACATAGGTGAATAAATAGATATGTACATATATATACATGGTATATTTACAAAGTATTTTTGGATTTTTAATTTTCGTTATTTTTATTTTGTTTTTGTTTTAATTGTTTTTATTTTATTTTTTTACACCATATCATATAGAATATTTACAAAATTTTTGGAAATTAATTTTATTTATTTATAAAGCTAAATAAATAGGGATGAGTGGACTATATACAAGGTGACTATGTACATGAGTGATGTTTTTGTTTTCTTTTTAATTTTTCTATTTTTATCTTGTTTTTATATTTACATATATACAAATATTTACAAACCTCTTTTAATCTATTTTTGGGAGGAAAATATTTTTATTTTATTTACATAAATATCTACACACATGAGTCCCTATCTCCCTCTACTTTGGTTTTTATGCGGTCAGGCCCATGCTGAGCCCTCCCTTGGGTTAGGTTGCTCAATATTTATTCTAAATATTTCCCTCTTTTTTTCTTTTTACTCTTTATTCTTTTATTTTTGCACAAAAACATGCTAATTATTAAACTTTATACAATGCATGCTTTTGATAATTATTTGTATTTACATGAATATACATGCATTTGCAAAGGTTTTTGTAGCTAAAATATAAGAATAAAGAGTGATGAATGGGTATTCATCACTTTGCACCATTTTTCTATCTCTTTCTTAACTAATTCCTGAAGATTGGGGTTTAATCTTCTCTGAAATTCACGGGAAGGCCTTGCATTATCCTCAACATAAATTTGGTGCGAGCAGAGAGCGGGGTTTATTCCTACGAGATCCGACACAGTCCAACCGATGGCTTTTCGATTTCGCTCAAGGACTTCGAGTAGTCTAGACTCCTGATCCCGTGTTAAGGATGAGCTAATGATCACAGGGAATTGTTCTTTGGGCCCATTGAGAAATGCATACTTCAATGTGGGAGGTAGTGGTTTCAGCTCCGGTAATTCTGAATCATCAATCAAGTCTGGCTGAATTATCTTTATATCTGGCTCAGTGTCGGTTGGCGGTGAATCACTGTGTGAGATGCTGGCTACCAATTCCAAAGAAAGGTGAGTCGGATCGCTGAAGTAGAATGGTAATTCGGCCAGAGCCTTGTCCGACTCGTCACCGATATTTCTTGATTGTCCCAAGGATGATGGGACTGACAAATCCAAGAGGATTTCTGTGTCATCAAGAGCGTAATAATCTGGGTGTCTAGATATGTTTGGAAATATCTCAGAAACTGCATTGTGCATTATTTCTTCTTCTGAGGATGTGCTTTCCATCTGTATGTCTGGTAGTTGGTCCCATGGCCCAGTGGTTCTGAGGAGATTGCATTCTGATGTTTCAACATCTTCAGTGGTGGATTCGGAGTCTGGCCTCTGCCACTTTGTCTGTTTCATCTCCAAGTCTATTTCTCCGCCTGGAGAACGGAATTTCATCATCCCAGACCTGTAATCGAACACAGCCTTAGTGGTTCTTAAGAATGGTCTTCCAAGAATGATTTGCGATTCTTTTCAATGGTTCGGAGTCTCCATCAAGGACAGTGAAGTCCACTTTGTATTCTGTACCCTCGATAATGATGATGACATTCTTCACTTCTCCCTTAGGTCTTTTGATGGATTTATCAGCAAATTGGAGTAAAGATGATGATTTCTTGAGAGGGCCTAACTCCAATCTATAATATAAGGCTAAGGGTAGAAGATTTATGGAATAACCATTGTCGAGAAGTGTGCGTATGAACGCAATGCCGCCAATACGACTCTCCACAAAATGGGCGCCCAGATCCCTTTTCTTTCTTGGAAGACGTTGGTTTTTGACACATTTGGTAGTGGCAACTGTCAAGATGTGAGTCTCCACAAATTGACTTGTTCTCTTTGTACGAGTCCTGTTGGGAGTGCATTTTGCCTTTAAATATTTCTGAAAGGCTGGATTACTGGCCACATACTGATCGAAGGGTACTTTGACTGTAATATTTTGCTGACAGAACCGTTCCATTGCTGGGTCATCCTGGATGTTTTTCTTTTGTTTTCCCTTCTTGAGAGCATGGGGGAAAGGAATGGAAGCATATGAGACAGGAGATAGAGGGTCAGAATCATAAATACGAGCATCTTTATTAGACTTGGAATTTTTATTACAATAATAAGATTTTTTATAATAATCAAAATCAGGATGCTGAAAAGATGACAAAGGTATTTTTGCAGCAACTAGAGGTTCAAGGTCCTCTACAGACTCCATAGATGCGTTCCCTTTCTCTGGTGCTGAGATCTTCAGGCGTCTTTCTTCATCTTCCTCGGAAACATCCTCCGGCTGATCTTCCGAGTCTTCATGGTTCGATTCCCTCACCCAGTCAGGTACGGTAACGGTCCTTCCGCTCCTGAGTGACATGGCATGGATATTGTCAAACGAAAGGATCTCATGTTCAGATGTGGAAAAATCGGAATAGTATACCTGGCCATTGTGTTGACGTGATTGAGATTTGTTCAAGCTATTGGGGTTAGCTTGAACTTGAGCGGGAATGATTGTGGCTGGGACAGTCTGCTCATCCTTCCATCTGGATAGACGATTAGCATCCACCCGTAGATCATACAGCTCATTTCGGAAGCTGCGAATTTCTTCAAGCATTTGTCTCTGGAGATCAGTAGGTTCTTCTGGAGGATTGGATGATTGAGCTGAGGCCTGGGAGCTTGGTGTTGCTGACGGTATTGCTGAGGTTGGTTCTGGCGATTGTAGGGATGCTGCTGCTTCAGATGCTGAGAAGATGCAGTGTTCTGAGGGTGCTGTGGAGGCTGAGGAAATGCAGTATTATAGAAGGCGGGTGGACGTTGATAAGATTGGCGGTCCCCCATACTACCCAGTCAGGTAGTGTCCTGTGTGTACCAAATGCCGTTTATTTCGAATGTCAGGGGCGGGGCTTCTTTGATTATCTTGACCGGTGGGGGTGGCTGTTGGGAAGCTTGGGCATAGGATTGGTCCTGTGCCCATGGTTGTTGTTGTTCTGATCTTGGCTGCTCCTGGACATGATGTATATGGTATATCGGAACCGTTGGTGTAGTAGTTACCCCCATCTTGGACACCTTCGTAGTGAGCTCCTCCATCTGCTTTGGGAATTGGGAGATCCTGTTGTCGATGTCGTTCATTCTCTTATCCACTATTGTCAATTTATCATCCAAGAAATGCATATTTGGGATCAAATCCTCTACTATTTCTGCGACAGTCTGCTTTCTGCCTTTGGCTTGAAGGGAGTTCCGGAGGTCAGTGTAGGCTCTACTAGCAATCTGAGAACGGCTTGTTTCTGCCATCTGCTCCGGTATTTTCCAGACGGTCTCAGCTCCACGTGATGAATAATTCCCTCCGTAGGCAGCGCTAACTAACCCTGGAGTCTCGTGGTTGAGGCCAGAGTAGAGTGACTGGACCAGGATGTTGTTGTCCAGATCATGGCAGGGACATTTCTGTAGTAGGTCCTTAAACCTATCCCACGCCTCACAGAGTGGTTCATTGGACATCTGAGAGAAACTGGTGATGCGGGTCCTCATTTGATTGGTTCGACTCAAGGGGTAGAATTTCTTCAAAAATAGGTTTTTGAACCTCTCATAAGTAGTCACAGTCACCCTCAAGTTCTTCACCCAGTAGTCTGCTTTCCCTTTTAAGGCGAAAGGTAGTGCAGTGAGACGAATGTAGTCTTAGCTGACTTGTGGGTACCTCAGATTAGAACATATCAGCTCCAGGTCCCGCAAGAATTCATATGGCTCCTTAGTTGTATTACCATGGAATTGAGGTAATTGACTGACAAAATGTGGCTTCAGTCTATAGTGGATCTCTGGCTTTGGCGGCTGCAAATAATTCTACACTCGACATTGTCCAGGGTTGTAGGTGGCTTCCATTGGCACTTCTCCCCCAGCATTCAATTGCTTAAGTTGTTCCCTCAGTAACTGCTGTTGTTGCTCAGATGTAGCCAATCTTGCTAGAATCATTTGAATGGTGTCATCATTTGGTTCATCTTCAAGATCTTTCTTGGAAGACATCTTGAGTGGCATCTCTTCTTCTTCACCTTCAGAATATAAAGGGTTCGAGTTAATAGATTGGAAAGAATTGATGTAACAGTTGTCCTCGATCTGTTTTGGTGAGAAAAAGACAGTGTGGGTCTGTCCTCCCTCTAGGAAGAAGAAGGAATCGTAGGAATAGGGTTCTTGGGAAGGGTTTCCCGGAGGTCAAGAAGGTCCAGAGTAAGAGTCTCTCTAGGCTTTTGAGATTGGAGAGCTTGTGGTAGAGAAAGAAGGGTTCGCGGAGTCCGAACAAGAATTACCACAATCTTCCATTCTCGAGGTCAACAAGAGGTTTGCGGTTTATGATGTAGTCACAAATGTGTAGTATTCGCTGATGACTTACTTTCTACGCACAAACCAAACACAATACAAAGATTTCTTTCACCAAATCACTCAGTGAAGGCCGTAAGAGTTCGGCCAATTATCTTGTCAGTTTTAATTGGTGAGAATTCAAGTCTTGCAAGCCGTTTAAACGAGCTGTTAGGTGCCAATATTTTCTTAAAGACTGTCCCGAGTTCGTACGACTAGTTGCATCCATTTTCAGCCAGTATAGGTGTAAGTGCGGACCGTAAACGGCTACCCATGTTACTTAAGGACGGAGCCTTGCGTAGTGTCCTTTAAACCACCCACTCTGCTAAGGAAGTCCGGACCGTAAAAAAACGGCTACCCATATTCCTCACTGAGAAGTAGCTAATCGTTTTTAAAATCAGTATTCTATATGAAAATCTTAGCTTGGATCTATCCTAGTGTGCGTCTCTCTCCTCGCTGCAAGATAAAATCAAACAATGTTGGGGTTGCCCTCCTGCAGAAATTCTTGATTTTATGGGTTCTTAAGATCAGATATATTTAGCAGTCCCACTTTTAATGAGGTGATCACTGAAAAATTAGATGAGAACAAAATCACGTCTACTGTACAGTCCCAATTTCCTTTAGAATTATATGATAAAACAGGAGGGGGAGTTAGGGAAAAGCCGATGCATGCGAAAACAATGATGTATGCTCAGTTAGAAGACTTACAGTGCTTCCTCGCAATCTCCATGTGGGATGCAATACAGAATTGAAATTATTCTAAATGAATGCAAGACGATGAAAACCGCACCTAAGCAGAAAGTTCTATTAGCGGGAAGAATTGATGTAAATTTTTGGCTAAGTTGAATGATCTAATGTCCGTCTCAATTAAGTGCAGTGTGGCTTAAGTCCTACGAGCACAAGCAAAAATATAAATGCTCTGAGAGCCGTATGTGCAGGTCTATCCTATTCGCCATTCAAGTCGGGCCCTACCCTCACCGGAGAGTGAAACAGGCCACGACACACCACAGAATAGTTCAAGGTCTTTTTTACATACGCGAGAGTCCAAACGGACACCGTTGTAAATGAACAAGTAAATAAAATTGCAGAAATTTAAAACCTAGACTCTACGCTCTCTCACGACTCGACTCGATCTTAATTTAATTGCGGCTTCTTCGGATGTTGGTGAAGATGCGTCGGTTTCTTGAAAACTGCTCCACGTACGTCGGGTACCTCGCAAGAAAAATAAGAGAGATATGTGTAAGAGAGTGACTCAGAAAATAGTAAAAAATAAAATAAGTGAAATAAATGCTAAAAATAAATGCAGGAAATAAAATGGAATTTACAATGACAAATTCGGGGGTCAGACTACCCGAATGCGGAAAACCGAATAAAAAATATCAAAACACAAAACTAAGTCGTTTGCCTCCCCGGCAACGGCGCCATCTGACGGGTCCAGAAACGCCGAGTTAAGAAGTTTTTATCTTCGTATGTGAAAATTATAATGTGTCGTTCGTTGTAGACGGCGATCGGAATCAATCAAGAAATAACCACAAAATATTAATCAATTTCAATCAAGTGGTTTTATGTTTATTTTACTTGGGCGAGTCCCAAGGTCGATCACAAGGAGGCAAAGGAACAACCTAGAGTTGTGTTTATCAAGGTTTGTACACGGTTTTCGAGGCGGTCTTTTTTTTTTGAATTTTTATGCAAACAAAGGATGCAAGATGCAATTTCGGCCAATTTTAGGGACTAAAATATCGACTATGTTCAAACGATGTCCTAAAAATGCGAAACACGGCCACGAAGTAGATTATAATGAAATGAATGCACTGTAATTTTTTTGGAATTTTCGGATGCAAAATGAATTTTTTATGGATTTTTAAATGCAAACAAAACAAACTTCAATATTAATTATAATAAATACTAAACCTATTTATTTTTAGGACCAAAATTATCGAAGATCTATCACTAGGTGATTTATCTCAGAAAAATCCTAAACCTCAAAAATGTAAGATCTAATACCTATTAAAAATTAAATAGTGAAATGTGCAAAGTGATTTTTACAGGGCAAAGATGCATGCAAATGCAAATCTTTTTGGGCACAATGTTAAACACAAGAAACTCTATAGTGTGTGAATTTTCGAGGATTTTTAGAGCATCGGTTAATCGATTATGAATTTGAGAGCACAAAGTGGGCAAAATATGTTAATTTTTACAGAACAAATAATTATTAATTAATCACTTATCACAAAAATATCCACAATATGTCCGGATGTAGAGAATAAATTGCGAAACAAAATGCCAATTTTTATAAATAAAATAATGCAATGTAGAGATCTAAAATAAATGGCAAAGACAAGGGTACAGATGTAATAATTAAATAGATAAAAATAATGCAGGGGGGACCTAATTATAATTACCAGCAATAAGGGGGCGAATCTGAAATTTCTTAAGGGAGTCACGTGCGTTGCACGTGACCTCTGGCTGGAGGGACTTGGCGGCAAAATGGAGAAGGACCGGGGGGCTGTGTGCAAATTACCCAGGCGATCACGTGCGTAGCACGTGACCCTGGATGGTAGCTTGATGGCGTCCTCCCCGCCCTCACGTGTGCATCACGTGGCGGGGAGTCTCGGGCTTGGTGCACGGCCCTGGCGGTGGATAGCGAGGCTGTGGAGGGGGACTCCGACCGTGGTCCTGTGGATGTGGATCGGCGGCGAGGCATGGCGGAGTCGCTGTGTATCTCCTGGCGGGTGTGACAAAGGAGCGGAGCTGCTGATGGTGGAGGCGTTGCGGTCCGGCGAAGGTGGGGCGGCGGCGGAGTTGGAGAAACGGGTTGTCGGAGGAGATGACGTTG
The DNA here is from genome assembly GCA_037367405.1 of Ottelia alismoides. Lineage (NCBI taxonomy): Eukaryota > Viridiplantae > Streptophyta > Magnoliopsida > Alismatales > Hydrocharitaceae > Ottelia > Ottelia alismoides. The sequence goes on along the minus strand of JAZKJV010007615.1, from coordinate 82,844 downwards.
GACGACACACGGCCGGCGGGAATCGAAGATGAGACGGATGAGTTGGCAGTGTCGGTGAAGAACGATGAAGGCGATGGAGCGATGATGACGGTGGCACGAGAAGTAGGTCGAGGTCGATGACGGCTTTTGGCGGAGAAGACGATCGTTGGCGGTGACGTGCGGAGTCGTCGAAGATGATCGTCGTTGATGATCGTTGGTAGTGCGACGGAGTTAAAGGTGAGGTGGAGGAGGACTGCCGGAGCAGGAGCAGCAATGGCGTAGTCGGAGGCGGAGCTTTCGCGAGAAGCTCGGAGATAAACGGTGGCATGGGGTGAGGAAGATGGTCGAGATCGAGAGATAGAGAGAGAGAGAGATAGAAGGACGGTGAAGTGAAGGAATAAGTACCTGGGGAGGATGGCTCAACGGCAACGATCGGCCGGAGCTGGAGCAGTAGCTGGATGATGCACTGCGACGAAGTAGACGCTGCCTCGGATCACGCCGGCTGGACGAAGGAATCGGTTGTCACGCCCGAGGATGTCCTGCTTGATGGATTGGCAGATAGGCGAGTTGGGGGAGGGTCCTGGCTCTTAAATAGGAAGGGGAGTAAGGGGCTGGCGATGGAGGGTAGTTGCGAGGTTGACGGAGGCAGAGCTATCGGAGGAAGTCGTTGGGTAGGTGCGGTGGTTGCGAGATGACGGGGAAAAGTTGGCGGCGCGAGAGGAGCGGGGAAGGCGGTGGGTCGTTGCGAAGAAGGCGGGGTCAAAGGCGATGGTGGTTGGCGTCGCTGCGGAGAAGACGGAGGGATGGGCGCGGGAGGTTGACGAAAGTCCACGGCCGTTCGATCGGCCGAGATCGAATGGCCAGGACGCGATATGTGGCGAGGGTTGAGCTGAGATGCGAGCACGTGCGGAGCACGTGCCTGGTGGGCACGTGCGACGCACGTGCGGTGTGTTTTTTTAATAAAAATGAGTATAAAAATGCTCAAAAAACGCTGACATGTGGCGGCCTCTGGGGCTGCCACGTGTCAGCACCAGAAAAATCGCCAGATAAATACATTGAAAAATCACTAATAAATAGTAGATGACCTCGGATCGAAAAAGTTCCTTCACAAAAAATGCTCATCTCAATGAGATCTACGACTTTCATGAAGACATCAAAAACAAAATCGATCAAATGTAGAAAGTGAATTTTTGGGGTATCCCATGTACATGGAATACCTTGATTTTTGAGTTTTCTAAATTTTTTTGTCAATTTTAAACAAGATAAAAATCCGGAAAAATGTAGAAAAATCAAAGACAATTAAAGACACCTTAATCTAATTTTTTTGGAAATTTATTGATTAAGAAAATATATACATAAAATATAGGTCAGAAAACCGCTAAAATATACAATGTACAAAAGAGGCCCAAAACCCAACTTTCACATACGAGCTCCGATTCACTTGAACTTGGTCTTGTTTTGAAGATAATTTAATGTGCATTAGTTCAAAAGTGAGTAGGGTCAAATCAGACATTGGATGGGGAAGATATGTGGCTTTTAGTCCGAAAATCCTGAATTTAGGGTTTGGGTTTTTGGTTCACTTATTTGGGTTAGTGATTTTTTTAATTTTTCCATTTATTCTTGTTAGTGATATGTACACAGTGGAAGTGGTTTTGGGTTATTCAGAGTTAGCATGAAGGAGTTAAAAATCTAGGAAGTTAGGCTATTTATAGGTCAAATTTGGCTTGGATTTTTGGCTTCTTATTTTGTGCAGAAATTATGGATAAAATGCCATTCTTATGAAAATATGCATGAATGCTAATTATGCAGAATAGATGCAGATATGATGTTGATTTTGAGGGAATTGAGCTTAATAAATGAGATTTAGAGTGATGAATCCGAGATTCATCAGGTGTCCTCGCAATCCAAGAAGATGATCCAAGCTCGGTTGCTCCTGATATCGTCGCACGAGATTGAACGTCTCCTTCGTGGTGAAGCACTCCAAGTAGACGGAGAACCGCAGAGCGTCGAAGCGGCAGCACGATGGTGTGGGGCGTCGACGATTCTCTCCACCAAGGTATGGTGGACGGCCACCAAGAAGAGAGGGAGAGAGGGCTGTCGAGTATGGAGAAAGAGAGAGAGAGAGAGAGAGAGAGATGTGTGCTACAATAGCATGTAAAGAGAGATCATGGTATGCCTCTCTATTTATAGGGTTTTGTGATCCATGGATCTCAATCCATGGGACATATAAAATCAATGGATGAGATTGATTTATGTCAATCCAATGGTCAAGATTATTGTTGGTAAAAGCCAACAACTTGTTATTTAATTTTGATTAAATATATTTGATAAATCAAATATATATTAATACCAAATTAAATCAATCAAATAAGGAGTGAAAATACAAATGAGATCCACCTTCCCCATTAGAGGGAGTGGACGGCCACCAATTCCATAAAGGAATTGGTGTCGCCACCTCCTTCCCATATGGGGAGGGAAATCTCATGGATTCCCATGAGAATGCACATCTCCTTGTTTTTCTCTCAACTTATTTCCAACAATTATTTGTTGGTATTTTATTCACCAAAAATAATTCTCAATCATTCTGGGAATATTGCAATCTTGACATTGGAAAATTGTGAATCACATTCACAACCCAAAACAAAATATAATTTACATTTTCAATTAATTAGACAATGTGTATCCAATACACATTAATAATTAATCTACAAATATAAATTATAATTAGCTCTCTCTAATACATTATAAATCACATTTATAATATATTATGAATCATTGGATATTACTATCCACATTATTCTTATCCATAATAATTAAATCACATTTAATTATATATTGGATAAGTCCTCATACATCATGATAATTAAATCATATTTAATTATCGATTTCTCAATGCTTAGATCTTATGGAATTATTCTTGAACCATTCAAGAACAATGCCATTTCTCCTCAGATACTTGGAGATAAGGACAGGGCGATTGTATTGTTCCACGTATAGTGACTTGGATATTGAGATCATATCCCAAATCTAGATCCCATGGACCTCTCATAGATGCTTGATTAAATCAAGACTGTAAACCTAATCTTCTCATGGCATCTGAATCTCATTCAGATCAATGTCCAGTATATGGACTAAGATTAGGTCACTTCTCTAATGAGAGGAGTCACTAAAATCCAGACATGTTTCGTCACTCCCTCGGAATGGAAGCGTCATGGTTATACAATCGTTTATGATCAAATCACCCTTCAGGTATTCCCAATACCTGTACAACCTGCATACTGGAAGACTCATGATCATCACGAAGATATAGATCACTTTTATACTGTCATCTTCAGGGTTTGATCACTAAGTTTCTCAATCTTGGTTCTTAGGATATGGTACAGATCATATGCTTTCACAAAGCATATATCTTACCTTCAAATTCACATCATGCTTCTAAAGCATGATGACCATGCATGGAATTTGTTCAGTCCCAAAACCTCATGAGTGAGCTCATGTCTCCCAGTTCACAAGTGAACCTGTATGATCCCTTTGAGAGATCATATTACTCATATGCCCTTACATGCACACTAGCTCGCCGGTATATATACCTTGGTTAGGTCATCAACCTATTGGTCTGCCAAATGTACATACTCATACATATAGCAATACATCTGTCTCTGGTCAGAGGATGTTTGCTTGTGATGTGACAGTATTCATCATAGGTCTTTGGTTATCTCGATCTCGTTAAGTCAACTCATTGACTCAACCAATCTGATACCTCTGAATCAATATTCCCATGCAGAGGACCTGCATCAAGAGGTCGATCAGATATCAGTCTAATGAGATAGGATTGCCATCTCCCACTCAGACTGGAGATCACTACTTGTCAATCATTGATGATGCTTGATGAGTCCTCTATCTAACTCCTTAGATATTCATTCAAGCATCAGCCTCTATGATTCAATCAATGAATCAACAGCTGTATGATTATCAAGTTGGCCATGGTACATAACCCTAATTTTACAGAGGGACCTTATAGTGAATTCGTTCATTCAATATCAGAAAGGGAGTGAAACATAATCAATAACTTTTATTGATAAATCATTAATTACAATAACATTTATTGCAGGAATGGTTCGCCTCGTGCTCACATTGCTAACAATAATCTCTCCCATGATTTGTGTATTGATTCATGTGGTCCCTGGGAGAAATTACTTATCTGTGATCGCATCTGATTGAGACAACCAAATATATAATATTTCTAGAGGAATGTAGACTTCAGTTCCTCCCAAGTCGTCATGACCTTCCCATATGGTTAATCCAATAGAGAGACTTATCATGAAGGATGAAGGGAAACACAGTCATATTGGCTACACCCAATGAGATGTTGGGGTAGTGAGTGGTGCGTCAGATGTGAGAGAACTGTTGAACATGGATATATGACTCTTCCTTGGTGTTCCTGTGGAACGAGGGTAGAAAAGCAAGAAACTGAGGTTTCAGTTCAAATGTTCGTGGAGTACAAGTATTGTATCCATTCTATCATCTGGTCAACACCAGTATTATATGTTTCTTTGAGAGTATGCTTGGGCCTCTCTCCCTTTGGCTTATCTATGGACCCTCCGCGATGTCCATCTTCATCTTCATCATCACCTCCTCCTCCTCTTCTATCCTCTCTCCTCAGATCATTCAACATTTCTTAAAAAGTGACCTGGGCAAGAGCCTGATCTGTCAGCAATCGTTGGATGGCCTAGATCGATCCAATCAGTTGTGCATGATTGTGTTCTGATCAGGCTATCACTGATCTGGCTAATTCAATCCCTTTGCCCTCCCTTAAGGAGCCATCTATAAATCACTCTCAGAGGACGTAATATACGTGGGGTCCAGTGTTGGTTCTGCACAGAAAGATACATCCCGTTTAGATCGAGAATCTGTGGTACCAAGAGAAATGGATGATATGGAATTAGGGTCAATTCCATATGCATGTGAATGGGACATTTGATATTGAATGAAATCGATCTCCATCCACAAATGATGATTGGTGGAGACAAGAGTGATCCTAGTTTATTGAAATAAAGGAGGAAGTCGAGGAGTCTGTAGATCGGTTCGCAAGATCCGAATTGGGTTCTTGAGAATCGTCTCAAATTATTGAAGATGTCAAGCATATGGAATCGATATGGGTATCAGTGGGGTCCTGACTAAACCATCCATGGGACGGTATCTCAGAAGAACAAGAGGATTAGATGAGGAATAGAAAAATACAATGATAAATAATAGAATGAGATGAAATGGAGATAAGAATAAGAAGGCTCACAATAAGCGGAATAAAGAAGTGAAAACAAATGAAAAGAAAAACGGCGCAAGTGCACATGACTGGATCTTTAACCTAGATCTAGTTCAACCAAACATAATACAAGTATGGATTCACCAACCCGACACAATGTGATGTTGTAATAGTTCGGCTACTTTTATCTTTTCATTTTATTGTTATTTTCAAGAAATCTCTGAGGAAGTCCTTAGAGGATAACCTATAGGAGAGTGAGTATTACCAGAAAAGTATCACATGCTTTCCACTTCTTTTATAACATGTAGCATGTACTTTATCAAGATAATCCACGAGATTGAGTCTGAGTCCACTACTCAGCCAAATAATAGATAAGGAAGCTGATAGGCAAAACCACTATTTCCCCCACACTTTTTCTAAGATTGTTAAAATTACAACAATTCTAAGATCGTTAAAATTATATGTTCTAGATGGAGGGAATATGATTTTTTTATTTTTGACGAAATTAGAATCACATATTAAGGGGATATAGTAATGAAAATTCATGGTGGTATTTTCCAAAAAAATAAAAAATTGGCCAAAATGGGTATGAAGTATGCAATGTTATCTACTTCATGAAGTAGGCTCCATTTCCTCATATATTGTATTCAATATTAAACACTTCTTTTATTTTTATATAATTAATTAATTGTTAAATGAATGGATTAGTTTAGGATAGAGGAATAATTAATAGAAATAGATACGATGAATCCGAGATTCATCAACTGGCTGGATGAAAGATGTGACTACGCCATCTTATTGTATACTAGTAAATGGAAGGAATGTATGGGAGATTTCTTTTACCTTCAAAGAGGTGTGCTCTAGGGTTGCTTGTTGGTTCCCTTGCTCTTTGTTCTTGTGGTGGATGCCTTTACCAGGACAGTCACCATGGTGGTAGATGGTGGTCTTTTTGCTGGATTCAACATTGGAGATATTTCAATGCTGGTCCTATAATATGTTGATGACACATTTTCTTGTGTGGAGGGAGGATGTTGAGTATGCAGAAGAAGCGGATCTAGTGCTTGAGTTGTTTAAATTGATCTTTGGGCACTAAATCAACCATAATAAGTCAACCTTTGTCCTCTTCAAGATGAATGAGGGGGAGATTGTAGTAGTCTGATTGCCTCCATGTGATGGAGAAGATAGAACGAGGTTTTGGGTTTGTAGAAATGAATATGGCATTGTTGATAAAATGGATGACTTGCATATGGAGTAGTGGCTCTGACTTGTTGGGCATGATGATTCACGTATATGGGGTCAATTTTGATCGATCTCTACAAGTAAGTGGTGGGTACACCATTGAACTGAGGGGCATTTTGTACTCCCTCATGATGCTCCTCTCATGAACCCTGCTATGGGCGATGGAATAGCTTTTATATTTTGGTTGTGTGATAGGAGTGGGCATGGTGCACTTAGTTTGAGAAGTCTATGAAGGTAGGATAGAGACTCTCCCGATTTCAAGTCGCTTTGATGGACTGACATTATGCAGATTTTCAACTTCTTTGGGAGACTTTTTCCTAGGGTAGATGGGTTGTCAGAGGATCTGGCATATTGGATGTGGACGAAGGGTCACTTTATAATACAGAAGGTTGACAAGGTTTATATGTTGAGATGATCTTTTGATCATGTATGATTACATCTGATAAGTATATATGGATTTGGAGGTGGAAGGTGCCTTTATGTGTTTGAGTCTTCTTTGACTTTTGAAGAGGGATCAGACACTAACTAACGAGCATTGGGTAAGAGGCTATATCTGTGAGCTAAAGGGATGTGTGAGCGATACGATACAATGGTCGAGGATGATGATTATCCATTCTTTAGAAATAGTTACTCTAGCGATATTTGATCTATGGCTCACATCGACGAAGCGATGATGGGGAACTCTGATGTCTTTTCCTAGTTCAGGGACTGTTTGGGGCATGTGGTTGGACTTGTCAAGGTCTGAGATCATGACAATTCTATGGTTCCCATGGTTGGCACACAATTGTGTCATTTTGGGAAATATGACTAAGATTGTTGGAAACAAGTCATAATAAACTGAAAGAAAATCATTTCTTATTGATTGATAAACCCAAAAAAATCGTAGGTTTTTCCTCTTGTTTCACTTTCTATCACAAAAAAAACTTTATTTTGTGATAAAAGTTTTCTATCTCTCTCATATTTACTTAAGAAATAAAATAAAGATGAAGTCCCATATCCACTTTACAAATTTATTTTCTATTATTTTCTGTTATCACAATCATATTAAAAATTGGTCAATACAAACATATTTTCTTTCATTCATTTCAGTCGAGTGAGGTCGTTTACTTACTGAGAGCATTAACATAGAGGTATATGCAAATGGAACTCAATGTTTACTGTGTGACCGTTATTGCATCAATAATAGAACACAAGATGTATCACTTGAGCGAAAAAAAACACATATGCCTAGCTCGGCACAAATACCCCCCTCTCTCCTTCCATTTGTGTTTGAGTTATTTATCAGATTGGGTATTCAGGGAAAGTTCTCAAAATAGATACGGATCGATTTTTTTTTTCGGAATGGGGATGTATCAGCAAATCGTTTGCCGCTCGCCAACGTGACGTAACAAACGGTTTGCCGTGGTCATGGCATTGACGACGAATCGTTTGTCGTACTTGTGTCTGAAATACTCCCTGTTACAGGCATCGAAGACCACGTCGTCTCGTCGATCGAGTCACAAGGTGCGGCAAATATTTACCGCCGATCTCATGTCACTACGGCAAACTATTTGCCATGTTACATCGATGAGGGGCAAACGCTTTACTGATACATGATTTTAAGAAATACTTTCCGTGTCTTACCTATTCTCAAAAATAACTCTTTGTTTTTTCTCGCATCAACGTACGTTGTACCAAATACTTCACTGTCGAGTGTTAAGATGGAAGCAGAAGAGTGTGGCTTTATTGTTGGCAGACAATATCAGTACGGATACTATGTGTCATTAAAAACTATTTATTAATTGGGTCTCCCATTTTCACGGAGGGGTAGTACAGCCTTGCTTCCTCTCCTACACCTCGCATACGTGGACACGTGTCCAGTCACACGCTGCCATTTTATTTCGAGTAATTTACGGTGAGGTCCACAAGCTTTTCATCACATGTCGATATGGTCCCTAACTTGCAAATGTAGCGATTTGAATCCCAAACTATTTTAAAGGTGACGATGCGATCCCTCCTAGTTACCGGAGTTCGATTCACACTATATCATTTTACCTTCAAAATAGTTTGAGACTCAAATCCGTAGCACTTCATAGTGAATTGATTCGTTAAACTTACAAATGTGTGATTCGATGGAACGTGTAAGTCCTTAAAATGTATCCGACAATGCCTTGAGTACATATTATGGTGACTACATCCGTTGGAATGTGATGTTTGGACATCGAATCAAGTCTGGGCAGAGCGAAGTGCTCCTATTTTACAATGGTATCGACGATTGCTTCGTCATCTTCCTAGATCTCCTCGAAGAGTTTCCCAACCACTATAGAACTGACCTCTCTCTTGACTGCTTTAGACTCTCACGATGGATATTAGGGAAAAACGACTGTAAACTTGCTTTTTTCACCTTGCCTCCACTTTACGTATACCAAATTCTCGAAACCGAATATACTCCAACTAGATTATAACTTTGTCCATGGAAGCAATTCAGATTTTGATCTTGATATGTCGATTGTTTTTAATTGTAGGCATCTCGCCAATAATTGGTGGGCTCGCTGTATCTCGTATTCAGTATGTAATTTACCCCATCTTGACTCTTGGATCTTGCTTCTTAATAATGTGACTCTTCCGTGCTGTGTCTTAGGAACATTTTTCAAATGGTGTTGCAAATGTTTGAGGACTAGTGGTGGGACCACATTGTTGCCTTTAAAATAATTCGAGACGTGTGTCCTTAAATTTGTAAGTTGCGAAACCACATTAATGTTGGATAGAAGTTTCGAGATCTCCTTGAAAACTTCTATATTGCTGGTGGTGCAGGGGAGGGCTGGGAGGTTGAGGGCGGTGCGGGAGGCAGGGAGGTGTCGGGGACAGCACGAGGGAGGTGGAAGGGAAGGGAATGTGAGGAGGAGGGTTAGAGAAGAAGATGGATGGCATCTTTTGTAAATTTGTAAAACAAAGAGTGTATATGCGCATCTTTTTAATGGAATCCGGTTAAATTTAAAGAGCAAATGGATGAGGGTTAACTACATGATCTTTAGGGTAAGGGTTAACAAGTTTATAGGATCGATGGAAGAATATCGATATTCAAAGGTACAGAAAATAATCTACAAAGTTTATAGTTTATAGTATTCATGTGATAAAAATCTAATATTTTCTATTTTCTCTTTGAAATCACGCCGGTTTTGTTTTGGATGATTATAATAAGGATGTTGATAGGGCGTTGAATATGCATAACACTAATATAATAAATTAATTGGATTTTATACATGCAATAACATGTAATTCAAATCTTAAGTATCTATTATCTTATATATTTTATCATTAGCAACAAAGTTAAGTTGGTTGGTTTTTTAAAAAAACACAGACATTCGTCAGGAAGCTTGCAAGGTTCTGAATAAAAATACAAATCTGAGTTATGGATTATACTTGTACTTAAGATATTATTTATTAAAATTTTATTATTTCATGGTACTTAGTGTTAGCTTCACATGCAAGGAAGATTTAGGGTTAAACATATCCGTTACATATTTCATAAAACCATTCATGTGGCATAAACAAACAAATAACACCTCTCACATCATCTAACAAAGTTTCTCCAAAATTAATTAGGTAAAATCAAACAACGAAATCCATTTGAAGAATAAAGAAAGATAACTCACAAATTATTCTCAGTATGCATGTTTTTCTTGTTTATGGAATGATTATTCTCCTTCTACATTAAACAACCACTCTATTGTCTATTATCCCCTCTCCTTTGAAGAGTTCTTACTATTATTCTTTTGTTCACACTAATTATTCGACAATAACTGCTACTTTTATACAATAATTATCACTTTTTTCATTTTTGAAATATAACTAATTAACAAGAACATGAATAACCTCTTCTTATTCTACCTTTATCCCACCAACACAAAAACACTCAAAAGAAGGAAATAATGGACATGTTACTCAGGACTAGCTCGATAAAGATAGCAGATGCGGATAGTGCGATAGGTAGTGCGAATGCCTCGATCACATCGTTGACAAGTGATGCATAACCTCAATGCTATCGATTTTACCTTCTTAACACTCTTCAACATCCTCGAGGATTGGCGAATGATGATGCATTCTGGGATGGTTGTGCTAAGGCAGCTAGTGACTTTGTGTTAATTTGAAAGCGAGATTTGCTAGGGTTTTTGATGTAACTCTGGTCAATTACCATCTTCTCTCCAAAATATCGTTTTCTTCATTTCTAGTTTATATATCAAAAAGAGTTTTAGTAGTTGCTTTATCATTCTAAGTACCTTCTACCGAGACATGTATTGTCCTCTGCAGGATCCATGTCGTTAGTCGTGGTACACTCTACTCCTGTTGAATGGGGTGTGCGACGGTGATACTAGCCCCCCGATCATTGTTGAAGTCTTCAATGAGTTTTTGGGAAAATGTTTATGTATGGCTTCTTCTATGAACTACCACCCTTTAGCATTTCTTTGCTTTCTCTAACCCTTTCCTCCATTATCTTATTAATTTAGATGAAGTTTTAAGCCTTTTTTACTCTTCTTTTGGTGAAGGAATTCCTGTAGTTAAATAAACTTGAAAAACTCGACAGAATAGAAGGAGCAAATATACTCGTTTATTCCTTATTCCACCCTATTATTATACCTTCCTTATTTCTCAAAAGGATGCGTTAGGTTCGTGAGTTATCTGAGGGAGGGTAACTTTTTTTTGTGTTTTGGTGTTTGGTTGATAGGTTTGGAGTTAAGAAGGTTTATGTAATGTGATTGTACTGGAATTTGATAAAGTGAGTAGTTGTTATGATGTGATTGTATTGAAATTTGAAAAAGTTGGTAGTTATTGTGATGTGATTGTATTGAAGTTTCGAATACTGAGTAGAAATTGGGTATTTTATAATTTTTAAATGATATGGCGTATAATTTATATTTTTTTAATGGAGAGAGTGAGTCCCACAAAGTTGTTTTTTATCCGTCTAAGTAACTCCATTGTAAAACTCACATTTCTTGTGGTATGTATAGCATTTCCTCGAAGTTTGCTTTTCCCATTCTATCTAAAACATGAAACAAAGCACAAGACGCAAAACGTGTGACATTATTAAGTCGATCATACTTCTACACCACGCCCTTAAAATCTAAGCCAATCACATCATAACCCTTATGATCTTTGTAATTTGACTCAAAATTACATCACAGTCCTTGTAATCTTACTAACTTAACTCTTTCAACAAGATTGCAAGAATTATCGGGTAACTGGACAAAGATATTCTGGATCTTAGTATAAAAATCACTGAAAACATCGCTTCTCTTTTAAAATACACATCCAAACTTTATCAAAAGTAATATCTAAGGTTGTCGATCCTTATCTAAAAAATGCGATGTTGACTTCTTCCTATATCATATTAAAAATTGAAAAATTAACTAAATCTTATCTTGTGCTGAAATACAATACAACCGATTAGGATTCCGCGGTAAATTTAAAAAATATTTTTCATTCAATGTTGGCACGACAAGTGTTATCTTGAGTAGGGGTGTCAGAAAATTCTCAAGTTCGATATTCGTTTAGGTCTGGCTCTAAATGTTCGATTCAGATTCGGTTCGGAAATAAATAAATCGAACCTAAACACAAGTTTAAGCTCGATTAAAAAAACGAACTGAACTGAAAAGTCATAGGTTCATCCAGGTCGATTCGTTAAAAGCTCGATAACCACATATATACATATTTACAAATCTTTTATCCGCATAAGTAGACCTTATTTTTAAATAAATAGATTTTGTTCCAGGAAAAGTGATCTTTGTCTAGAGATAAGTGAATATTTATGGAATAAGTAGGTTTTATCTCGATATAAATTATCCCAAAATAAATAGTCACATTGTGGTTACAACATCCATCATCTATGTGTTTAGTACTTTCCCTTCTTTATCCTCAAATCAACATAACAAGTATAAACCTTACATATCGTATATCCATGCATTATTCATTATCATCATCATCATCTGAAAAGGATACAAAAATATATTATAATTATACTCTTTTCAAAGAGACGGATCCTTATTAATCTAATTTATTCAAAAGATGAAGAATATTTAGATAAAGAAAAAACTTGTGAATGTTTATTCTAATAATAGACATATATATGTATTTCATTTTCTTTTCTTTTCACTCCCTCTTATGAAAGAATTCTCAAGTTTTATATTCGCTTAGGTTCGATTTGATTAAAAAGAATTTCGATTCATATTTAATTTGAAAATAAACTAACCAAACCTGAACACAAGTTTAGTCTCGAATAAATAAACGAACTGAACCAAAAATGTTGGTTCGATCAAGTTCGGTCAGTTTACACTCTTAATCTCGAGTTTGATTTCTCCTGACCATAATAGTTAGATATATAAAACCACCAAATACCATTTTTTTGTGGATAATTGAGAGGACAAGAACTATAGTGTTCGCCATTGGAATCTAATTCACAAGGACTTTGTTCTATTAGGTTATTAGCCTCTTTGTGCTTGTCATATTAAGTGGCACTTTATTTCCTTTCAAGGTTTAACGTCTTGGAACAATGGAGATTATGACCCACATGTACTTAAAAGAAGGGTTACATTATATTTAACATGTCCCTATTAATACTTCTATCTCATATTTATTCAAATCATCAAACATTCATACAGTTGGATTGTTTTGGTACTTTTCTAACACATATGTCGATGTTTATTTAACATCATTTTCTTTAGGAGCTAAAAAATATAATGTATATGTGTACATCAATCCCTTTATTTTATCATAGTCTAGTTATTTACTAATCTCATATGTTATATCAGTACTTATCGTAGCATATTTATTTCTAACATTTAGTTATATCAAAGATTATCCGTCGTCTATTATATGATTTAGACAACATGTCAAAATTTATCTTTCTTATCTTTAACGCTCAATTCGACATAAGGTCTTAGGATGGGTTTATGGTATATATATGTACCCTCTAGCATGCATTTCAGCAAATACTTTTTTTTGCATGTCGAGACTTTCAAAATACGCCTTAATAGAGGGGTAGCAACGTCAGAAGATATGAATACTGAAAAGGATATGAGAAGATCAAGCGCAGATCGAACCTCTCTTAGAGAGTCATGTAGATCAACCATGTAGATCGAATAAACCCTTTCGACCAAGACATGCAAACATGAAAGGAATGTAGACACAGGAGAATGCATACCAAAAGAGGGATTATAATCCGATATATGTAATCTACATGCAATTCATCTATAAACAAAGGAAAAGAAAATCTAAATCTATGAACTGGTCACTTCAAAATTATGTCATCTATTATATCTCTGTCTACAGTATTTATTCCATTCTTATCCATCAAACCAACTGAACAAGAATGAGGGATAGACTCTCATCCTTCGAAAGAACACCCTCTTGACCAGAATGTGAATGACAATGAGACTACTCCTATCAATCTTGATACGCTACAATATTTCACCGTCGATCTGGTGCAATCACCATTGTCGTTCGAAAGATGCATGAGAGTACAACTTTCTATACATCGTACTAAAGCGTACACTACTATATAAATGAGCGATCCCCCTTTTCCATTGAATAACTTCGATTTATCAAATCTTAAAAAGAGAGGTTGAGAGATCAAAGCGACATAATCCCTAAAGTATTGGAAATCATCTCTTCATGACATACATAACAAGGGTGAAAACTAGTAAACCTCGTGTTATTGTGACTTAAGAATGAGAAAATCCTCTAACTACTTAATGTGTAAGTTAGGAGAATGAGATCATCTCTTTGTGCTTATTTGTTTGGCTCTTACCCTTTCCTAACTTGTGATGGATGGAAAATCATTTCCCAAATCATCTTAAGTGGTCTCTTGTAGATTGTTTGTTCAGAGTCTTGTAATTTCTATTATGTTTTTTTTTCATTTTGATGTTAGAAAACGAGCAAATAAAATTTAAAAATTCCTATGTCACAATTATATAAACTTGTAATTGGAAATGAGTATACAAATGAAAGGAACACAAGTATTGGTAAAGGCATTCCTTTACTTGTTTTTTCAAAAAAATCATATAAATACAACTAGGAACAACGATATGAAAATAATTTTATTTTTTTTAAAAATCAACATATTTAAAGAATATAGAATTCGATAAAGGAATATTAGTATATTACTTTGTGCATAATTTACTTATGCGTGCACCAAATGCATATTAATGAGTATTCACGTATTAATATCTTAACACAACTACAATTATGTATATGGGTTTAATGGGGCCATTGGCTGCCCCTGCACCATATTTTGGCGAATTTTTTTATTTTTTTGAAAAATTCCATCATGTATTTTCATCACCATGTATGTCATTCAAATTTCATCAGAAACAGAGACTCGTATACCTTCTATCTAGAACATGCAATTTTAACGGTCTTAGATTTGTTATAATCGACCTGTTCTAGACGAGGGCATAAGAGTTTTTTTTGATAAAATTGGAATAATATATTAGAGGGATATAATGATAAAAATACATATTGGTATTTAAAAAAACAAAAAAAATTCACCGAGATATGATGGGGGCCAACCATACCAAATCACATATATATAGGGTAAAATGGGGCTGCCCCCAGGGAGTAGCCAACTTGGCTACTCCCACCCCTATTTTTCCCTCATTTTTTTTATTTTTTTGGAAAATAAAAATTTGTATATTCATCATTATATCCCTCTCACATTCTATTAAAATTTCGTCAGAAACAGAGACTCCTAAGCCCTCCATCCAGACGTCATTTTTTTAACGGTCGCATGATTTTTTAAATCGACCATGTTTGGATGGAGGCCGTAGGAGTCTCTGTTTCTGATGAAATTTTAATAGAATGTGAGAGGGATATAATGATGAATATACAAATTTTTATTTTTCAAAAAAATAATAAAATGAGGGAGAAATAGGGGTGGGAGTAGCCAAGTTGGCTACTCCCTGGGGGCAGCCCCATTTACCTATATATATATATATATATATATATATATATATATATATATATATATATATATAGAAAAGGGAGGTTGCTGCATGTAGAAGCCAACGTGGCTGCTACATGTGGCAGTTTCCCCATTTTTTTTATTTTTTTTTAAAAATTAAACAATGAATATTCATCTATATATCCCTCCTACATTCTATAAAAATTTCATTAGAAATGGAGACTCCTATGCCCTCCATCTAGACCGTTATTTTTTAACAGTCTGAATTTTGCTGTAATCGACCTGTTCTAGATGGAGGGCATATGAGTCTCCATTTCTGATGAAATTTTTATAGAATGTAGGAGGGATATATAAATGAATATTCATGGTTTAATTTTTTTAAAAAAATAAAAAAATTGGGGAAACTGCCACATGTAGCAGCCACGTTGGCTGCTACATGCAGCAGCCTCACCGTCCTCATATATATATATATATATATATATATATATATATATATATATATGAAAATTTCAAATGAGCTCGGATGTCATTAGGATTGTAATGGACGCCATCATTTTTATAAGTATTTATGATTATTTTGAACAAAATATTTATTATTATATTATACTAATAATGACCATCTTAAAAAATAAACTTTGACCAAACTTTATACTCAAAATGCACCTTCAAAACATGGCAATTGAGCAGGAGAATATGATCCTCAATACACATCGCATCATGTCAGCAACAGACACATCACAAGTGATATGACCATCCACATTACCAAACCATATATGTAGAGATTGGAACTTTGGAAGTGTGCCTATCTTTAGTCATGTATATCTTCCTTCCACCTAAAACGTGAAGAGCATTTATGCAACAAACGTAACTACGTGGAAAGGTCCTATTTGATGGAAGTACTTATTTTATAGGGGGATCACTACAAATTTCCCAAAAGAAGAAGGAACCTTCTCCCAGCAATGCATCAATCAGGAGGCCTCCCTATGCAATCTACCCACTGCAACGCCGTTACGGCTTACCATACGTCCCCCGTTCAGAAACCGGTTATTTTCCACCGACACGTGTCCGCCGTTCCCAGCACCCCACCCCGCAATTAACCGCGCAAACGGGACCACCCGGTGCAGTGGGGGTGCGTTTTGCGTGACCACCTCTCTTGATATCTCTCTTCACAGCAAAGAAGAGGAGGAAGAAACCCCACAAACCCAAGTCCTGAGGACATCACAAGTAGAAGAAGGATCAGCAGAGGAGAAAGGGCAAACCACATGAGAACACCGGTGCTTCTATAAATTAGGGTTTGTGCTCCTCCTTGGATCCCCTCCCACCTCCGCTACGGCCATGGAGGACGACCCCCTCTACGGCGAGCTCTGGCGCGCCTGTGCCGGTCCCATTGTCGCCGTACCACGCCAGGGAGATCGCGTCCTCTACTTCCCCCAAGGCCACATCGAGCAGGTGACGACCTGATCTGCTGCCTTTTTTGCTCCATTTCGGTCCAATTCACGTGTTTTTGGTGGAATTTTCCAAGGTGGACGCGTCCACGAATCAGGTGGCGGAGCAGCACAAGACCTCCAGCAAGTACGATCTCCCCTGGAAGATTCGCTGCCGCGTTATCAACGTCCAGCTCAAGGCGGAGGTGGAAACCGATGAAGTGTACGCTCAGATTACGCTGCTACCTGAAAGCGATGTAAATTATGTGATTTCATGTCGAGTTTGATGTTCCTTTAGCGGAAAGATAGATTTTTTTTAAAGTTTTTTTAGTTCACTGTGAGAATTTTGAGTGGCAGCAAGATGGGGATGGGGTGGAGAAGGACGGATGCTCGGAGGAGGACCCTCCGTCATCTCCGCGCCTTCGTGTGCACTCGTTCTGCAAGACGCTGACTGCATCCGACACGAGCACACATGGTGGGTTCTCCGTGCTGAGGAGACATGCAGACGAATGCCTCCCGCCGCTGGTTCTGTTTCGTTAGCTCTGGAATTGGTGATGTTCTTGCTCAATTAGGTGTTTGGGGAGCTGATGCTTTGCTTCCTTGCTGAATTACCAGGACATGTCCAAGCAGCCGCCAACCCAGGAGCTCGTCGCCAGGGACTTGCACGGGACTGATTGGCGCTTTCGACACATCTTTCGCGGTGATGACTGGATTTTCTTTCTTCTCTTGGTTCAATTAATTATTCTCTCTTTCCAGATTCGTATTTTCCGATCTGGTGCTATGAATACAGGTCAGCCCCGGAGACACCTTCTTCAGAGTGGGTGGAGTACCTTTGTCAGCTCCAAGAAACTTGTCGCAGGAGATGCATTCATATTCCTTAGGTCTGTTGCAATTCGGTGTCATCTGTTGCTGATGTTGAATCTTGTAAGACCCTGGTTGTAGATCTAACGATGAATTTGATGTTGCAGGGGAGAAAATGGCGAGCTCCGTGTCGGAGTCCGACGAGCAATGAGACATCATGCCAATGTGCCTTCTTCTGTCATATCTAGTCAAAACATGCACCTTGGAGTTCTTGCAACTGCTTGGCATGCCGTTTCCACTGGGACGATGTTCACGGTCTACTATAAGCCCAGGTGAGCTAAATGGTTTAATGCATTCAAAACATACCTATGTATGCTGTTCACATAGAATTTTGCATATATTTGTGCTTCTGAGTTTTATTTTATTTAGGCTTCCAAATTATTGTTTTTGGAGTCTCGTGGCCATTTTATTTTGTGAGGATCAAGTTGAGGATTAAATTTTCCGCATGTATCTTCATAGGACGAGCCCTTCCGAGTTCATTGTTCACCATGATCAATATATGGAGTCTATAAAAAACAATTATTCAGTTGGAATGAGGTTTAAAATGAGATTTGAAGGCGAAGAGGCTCCAGAGCAGAGGTATGCTGTTTAACAATTCAAGTCTTTCCTTTTTCAACTTTGTTTCCTCTCTTCTAGTTATATCCTATTAATTCGACTCACGATGACTGTTTTTTATTCATATTAGGTTTACTGGTACTGTCATTGGTATTGGAGATGCCGATCCTGATATTTGGGCTGGTTCCAAATGGAGATGCCTCAAGGTCTGTTTAAATTGTTGAAGTTGCTCTTATCTTTAAGTTGTTATAGTTGTTATGTTCTTATTTTGCGTCTCTAACTTCTAGGTAAAATGGGATGAAGCTTCTTCTATTCCTCGACCGGAGAGGGTTTCCCCTTGGGAAATAGAACCTGCTTTGACTGCATCTTTGAGTCCTATTCCTATGTCCAGGCCCAAAAGGCGAGCAAGCACATTATCTTCTTCTCAAGATTCTCCCAAAGAAGGTACCTCAATAATGATTTTGATATGTTCTTTCTTGCCTGGAACGAATAGCACTTTTGTTGTAAGACTTATCCAACTTCCTATTTTAGGGCGTTTTACAGCCACAACCGATACATCTTTTCAATTGCATGGGTTCTCAAGTGGAAGAAAATGCCAAGAATTGTCTACTGTGTGCGTCGATAATACTGAATGGAACAAGCTTGATTCTACCCCCAAGTCGACACCTCGGGGTTCTGTTTATAATGAGAAAAATGACACTGTTGTGTACAAGGGATCTGCGCAAGACAACGGGATGCCATCTGTTGGTTATGGGAGTTCGTATGGAGGGATAGTAGGTTTCAAAGGCACTATTTCCCAAAGTTTCTATCCTTTTGTTGATCAAACTTCAGAAGATAGAAGTTTCTTAAGAAGCCATTTTGCTGGTCAAGAGGATAAGTTTAGCATAGCTGGTGGGCCACTAAATGCTTCAACTCCGTATCCGTTGAATACAGAACCAAGTTTGCACGTAGTTCCTCAAGTTCAAGAGTTGCGATTCCAGAGACCTGAAGTCAATGGAGCTGGAATTCCTGGTACTTGTCCATTAGTTCAGGGATATCATACTGGTCAGCAAAACTATTTGCGTCTTCCTTCTTCATTTGATGTTCCTTTGAAGCCAAAGGCTATGAAACCTCACCAAAATCCGATCGTTCCTGGCGAGTATTTCAAATCTGAAGGAGCAGGCAATTGCAAAATATTTGGTTTCCAATTGAATAGCAATACCATTCCCTCTCCTAAGCAAGAGGGAAGACATTGCCCTGAAATTGAAAACCCGGTTTATGGCCAACCCAGTTTTTCACATCATTCCATGTCTCCAAAAGTTAATGAATTTGAGGTGTGCAAGTGTTCAGAAGTTGGCGATCCTGCTGCTGTGGCCAGTGAGCAGGAGAACCTGCTAATCTGTACTCAATCTTCTAAAGAGGCAAAGACCAAAGTTCATTCAGGTTCAAGGAGTTGCATAAAGGTTGCTTCTTCTTCTTCTTATTTGGACATGGTTAAACCATTCTTTAGTCTGTTCCCAAAGTTGCTACTATTAATAAAGTGCTGGGTAACATACATCGTTCAGAAAACTGACAATTCCAACTTACTTGAGATGTTTTTTAGACCTTGCCAATTAAAATGCTCTGAAACTAGTTCATTACTCTGAACTAGTAGAGATGATTGTAAGCTATAAAAGATTAAAAATTATTATTGCTTATGTCTTTGGCTATTTACAAGTATTTTTCTCTATTTACTATTTTCAAATAATGTATGTATGTCGCCTTTTCTAGTTCTAGACTGAAAGGACCACTTGTCTTTAAATATCAAGTCATTTATAACTAGGATTTTTACTTCTTATCTTCAGGTCCAAAAAGAGGGGATTGCTCTTGGGAGATCCGTTGATCTTTCGAAGTTTAATGGCTACGACGAACTTATTGCTGAGCTAGACAAGATGTTTGAATTCGATGGTGAATTGATAAATTCCAACAAAAAATGGCTTCTTGTTTACACAGATGACGAGGGAGACATGATGCTTGTTGGAGATGACCCATGGCTGTAAGTACCAAGTTCTTGGCAATTTGCTCACCCTGTTTTGTCATTATATATTTTATTTTACTGCATGCCGAGTACCAAATATCTTTTGTCTTATTCTCAGGGAGTTCTGTGGTATGGTCCGCAAGATTTCCATTTACACCTTCCAGGAAATACAACGGATGAATCCAGGAAACCTCAAGCCCAGGATTAAAAGTAGGCAACCTTCTTCGGAAGGAACGCCGTCATCTATTCAAGAGCTCAAGTTGCACACGAACGTTTTCAACAGGCCTAGAGAAAACCTAAATCTTCCCGAGCGAACGTGAGTAGACCATCTGTCACATTGTCAATTGTACTCCGAATTACTACAGTGTGAAAACTCAGTCTATGCCTTGGTTATATTGTTATTTTGGTAGTTTTCTGTGTCTATAGTTTCTTGTAGATTTACACTATATATAAAAAGAGCCCAATCTAGCTAGCAAAGGGCTATGATTAAATCCTGCGATTGAGGTATCTAACCCACAATCACAAACAGAGAAACTGTGCTTGATGGATCACCATGAAGGATCTAGAAATATACCGGTTCATAAGATCATTAATTTGAACATTCCTTGCTTGTGGATCTTGTGTTCTATTATGTGTATATTGGAGTAATTTTACCCGTCAATTCGTATTCATCGAATTTTGCAAAGCTATGTAAACCAAAATCATCATTGAACATTCTTAACTATGGATATCGGTTGTCAGGGCTAATATTCACCGAACTGAATGCAGGTCCGGAAGTTGTAGCATGAAAAGGCAACATGATGCAGCTAAGGCAGCGCCAACCGATCCCGTCGCTCTCAACGGGTGAGACTCCCCCAGTAGTCCCCTTTTGTTCATATGCTTGGAAAAGCTTGTGCCATCTATATAAGCAAATTTTGGGTGTATTATATTTTTGCCCCGTGGAGAAACTTTTGGTGCCTCCGGGCCGTCCAGATGCTTTGAAGTGAGGTAACGGGCACCTTGCTATGTCTAGGCCGACCATGTATATAGCCCCCTCATTCTATATACTTTCACAGTAAGCCTGTCCATCTCTCCTTAATGCGCACTAGTGTCGTTTTTGGAATAGGAATCAACTTGCCCTTATAATTGCATTCCTGAATTGGAGGTCTAGTCTTTTCCCTATGATCCCTCATGTTGGTTGTACGTTTCTTCCTCTTTAATTTTTTCCCTCTTAGCTGCTAGGTTGATGTGTGCTGTAGCAAAGGGCATCCTCCCTTTTTCCTGACCCATACAATGGCCCTTTTGCTGCTATGTCGTAGTGGAGGAGAAGAACCTATCAAGTTACAGTGCTCTTGTGAGGATTTTAGTTTTTAACCATTGGTTATGATCACCTATCTAATAGGTAGGTTTCGGATTCCCCCCTAATAATGTAGGCCTTCTGTTGCTGATGGCCACTTTGGGGCTTTTAAATATGTGTGTGCTTGATTCCACTAAGAAGGTTGAAACAACGGATGGTCCTCCTTTGTAAGGTGTGAATGTTCTCAACTGTGCCTTCTTTTTTATAATCAGAACTTCATATTATACATTCAAGTTATGTGCACGAGGACATGTTTTTCTTTTTTACTTTGAGAATTCCTTATGCTTGTCATGCAAATACTCTGCCCCTCATACATCATTCATGTTAGTGTCTATGTTGCTGTAATTTTAATTCAAACAGGTAGTTTGCAAGGATTACCCTGCCATGGTAAAAAAGTAAAGGTGTATGAAGTGTGTAGGTTGCTGTAAATTTAATTTATCTCAGTTCCATATAGGTATGAAGTATATAAACATAGATAAGGTTGGCTAAATTTATGTGTACCCTGTATTTCACAAATCTCCTCTGTGTCTGTCCAGATACGATTTGAGGGATTCTGCAGGTTTATTAATCGCGCTTGATCGGAGAGTTATATAAAATTTTGAACATTGAAGATTAAGGATTGACTTTATGTAGTCGGCCAAGTAAGAGTAGATAGATTACAAAACCAAACTGGTATAAATTGCACTGCCACCTTGTGAATGACAGAATGAATGGGTAGTTGACCGAGGACTAATTGTTTGTTTTTGGGTCTTTTATCTCACATGATAACCCCTGTATTTCACAAAATTATGATACACAACCCGTCGAAATCGATTTATTATGTCCTCATGGCTGTTCATTTCTGGATCTGAACTGCATATGAGTTGATCTTTACTCTTCTGTTGTGATAAATAGGAAGGTCCACAGAAAAGTTAAACTGCATTCGATTTTTTAAGGGATTTTTACACTCATAACCCTCAGTAATTCTGCAATTAAAATCATAACCCTGTATAAATGTGAATTACTTCCAGATCCCTCAATAGTCTTAACTCTCACACCCATAACCTTCGAGTTAACTTCCATCAAATATTCCTTTAACTATGACTGTATCCGTTAAACATTTTACAATTTTTACCCTTTAAGTTGTATTCTTTACAAACAGGTACTCTCCCCTTACCTCCTCCTAGTCAGCAACCAACTGTCCCCCTCCTCGTCGACCACCACCTTCTACCCCCCCTCGCGGCCCCCCGCGGGACCTGCAGCCCACCGCGAGCCCCTGAACCCCCTTCCCCCACGCGGACCCGCAGCTCCACCGCCTGGAGCCGGCTTGCCTGCCCCCTGCTCCTTCCCTTCGAGCATGCGCCCCAACTCACCCCAATCCTCCAGGTCAACCCCCCCCCCCCCCCCCTCGTGCCCCCCGCGGGACCTGCAGCCCACCGCGAGCCCCCGAACCCCCTTCCCCCACGCGGACCCGCAGCTCCACCGTCTCGAGTCGGCCTGCTTGTACCCCTCCTCCCTCCCTTTGAGCACGCGCTAAAACTCACCCCAGCCCTCCAGGTCTCGCGGGACATGTAGCCCACCGCGAACTCCCTTCCCCCGCGCGAACCCGCGGCTCCACCGCCTCGAGCCGACTTGCCTGCCCCCCCTCCTCCCTCCCTTCAAGCATGCTGGATGGACCTCCAGCCCGCAGCCTCAAGCCTCCCCCCTCCCTCCCTTCGAGCATGTTGGACCTCCAGCCCACAACCTCAAGCCCCCCCCCCTCGCGAGACCCATCAGCCCCACTGCCTCCAACCTGCCTGCCCCAATTCCGCCTGCCTCGTGATGCAATTAACTTTTTTTTATTTTTCTAAAGGCAATCGGAAGATCATGGGTTAAATTAACCCAATGATATGGTTGGGTTAACAGAAAAACTAACGGAGGGTTATAGGTGTGAGACAGAGTGACTATTTGAGGTTTGTTGTATAATTCACAATTATACAGGGTCATGATTGTAATTGCAGAATTACTCAGGGTTATGGGTGTAAAAATTCCTTTTTTTAAACATACTTTAAAAACTGTAAAAAAGATTTAAATTACTGACAGACGATATAATCAATTTATCCTACATTAGCTGAAGAAGAATAATCATGCTTTTTGCCAATCAGCAAGGATCTTTACATTGGAAAGTTACAGTTTGTGTTTATCGTTGGAAAATCCTTTGCATCACATGGTGGGAAAACTCTGAAAATGGTGCATTTTAGAGGGCTATCCAGGAAAATACAAGAAGAAGTCGAGGGTATCTGTGTAATGTTGAAATCATATGTACTCCTCATTTTCCTATTGTTTCTGCTTGTATCGGAGATGCGTAGAGGACTGGTCATCCGTGTCTTTTTAAATTCCTTTGATGCTGATGAAATGCCTTTTTTTTAATCTCATCTCGTGGATTCTAGCTAATCATCCCGAGATATATAGAGCTTAAGCATTGCAAACCCTTGTTTAGTTCTTCTTAGGCATCGTCTTCGTTCGTCCTTTGGCATATTCCATATTGTCGTGAAACGAATTCGCTGATTAACATGTTCTGTGACTCGATCGAATGACTCATTATGAAGACACCGAACATATTACACTGTCAGAATTAGCATTTCAAAGATGATTTGAGCATGTTGTTCCTTTACTTATTGCAATTAGAACTTTCTTGCGACGCTTCTCTGAATCACCTCAAGGAAGAGCTGAACAGCAGCTCTGCTATCTTAACTGGAGCATCATATAGGATATGTAATCAAATAATATGAACATACTTCCACTTTACAAGTATATTGCAACCGGTATGTCGTCAAAATTAATTTGCAGCAGATCCGCATCCATTTAGAAGATGATAGTTCTTTGATCTAATTTTTAGGGCTGCTTTTCGAACTGAATATGTTTGTAAGGTAACAGTATGGATAATATTCGTTCGTTTCCAAATGAGTTGTGAGAAAAAAAAAGGTTTTAGTCTGATAGTCTAATGAACTCAATATAAACGTTACACATGTTTGTTCAACAAGTGTTCAAGCTCATTGTGTACTCATGTAAATGGTTTTCTGGTTGATATTAGAGTTAAAAGTTCATATTTAAGAGATGAAGTACACAGTGGAATGAACTTAATTTTTAATTTGAATCATTTCCATAAATTCTTGTCGTACTTTTGAACTTATTTATCGAACTTCAGTTTTAAATTAGTTTCAAATTTATTTATTTTGTTGAAGTTTGTCTTCAGGGAAATCATTAACTAGACTTCTTCCAAATGACTGACTGTGAGCACATGTTACCAAACACATATATCGAAACAAACTTGAATTGGAACTTTCTCATGGAACTGAAGTCGAGCATAGGTTCATATGTCAAAGTTCGGTTCGATTAGCAGCACAGTTATTAATGACCAAAAAGGGTTTCGGTGGTTGGAAAAGTAGGATCATTTAGCCCTGTAATATCAGTTATACCCCTGCTTTACCTTCACGAAAGAGCAGAGCTGCAAATTTTGTAAGATTGTAGAGAGCACAATTGATATTACAAAAAGAGAGGCATGACGGATATTGCAAAAGTTAAAGATATAAAGTAAGAAAAATCCTAATATCATCTGTTTTTAAAATTACCGTGACATATACTTTTACATCCATCACTATTTGTTTATGATTTTTACAACACGATTCCTACAAATTTTGCCAATTACACGATAATCCCAGAATGTTGTTATGCCTTGAATGCTAACCATCATATCTATGTTGAAGAATATCATGTGCACCTCCTCCTATTGTACTATACTACACAAGAATTCAATCCTTAGAACATTTTTACTTACGGGTAGTCAATCTTGGTCAATATTTGAAGTGAAAATCATAACAGAATCGTAACTAAAGGGGGTGTTTGGATAGTGGGTTTAGGTGGGTTAAACTGGTTGCAGGTAACCCATTTTTGGGTTTTGGTGTTTGGATAGAGGGTTAAACTGGGGGTGGGTTAGAAGTGGGTTTGGGGTGATGTGATTGTATTGGAGTTTGAAAAAGTGAGAAGTTATTGTGATGTGATTGTATTGGAGTTTGAAAAAGTGAGTAGAAGTGGAGTAGTTTATAATTTTTATATGATATGATGGTATAGTATAATATTTTTTGATGGAATTGATGATGGAGAATTGATTTATTTAATTTTTTTAAAAAGATAAAAAGTGGGACCCACGTGGAGGGAGAAAATATGGGGTAGGGGAGTTAAACCACCCTTGGGGTGGTTTAACCCGATACAAGAACGCACCCTAAAAGTCACAACCTAATTCAATCGTAGGTCACATGTATTTCATTTGGAATTCTAGCAGAGCTTCTAATCAACATACATGAAAGAAAGCTTCACTGATAGAGTGCCCACTCAATAATATGCATGATAGGTTAGAAGAACGGTTTTTTGATTACTTATTCTCGAGTTGGATCATGCAATGCTACATGTTGAAGAAAGAAGCTAAGTATCTCTTCTCCCGATAAATTTGTTGGTTGAAGGAGTAGGCATCTAGATTAGAAGTTTGGATCTTCAAGGAAGCTGGAGCATAAAGGATAGTCATAAAAAATTATCTTGGAGATTACTTTAGGGTGTGTTCGGCTACAAGGTTAAACCACCCCCGGGGTGGTTTAACTCCCCTAACCCATGTTTTCTCCCTCCTCGTGGGCCCCACTTTATTCCCTTTTTAAAAAATTAAAAAAAATAAATTTTACATCATCAATCCTATCAAAAAATAATATATTATACCATCATCTCATCTAAAAAATATAAACTACTCCACTTCTACTCACTTTTTCAAACTCCAATACAATCGCATCACAATAACTACTCACTTTTTCAAACTCCAATACAATCATATCATAATAAACCCACTTCTAACTCACCCCCAGTTTAACCCTCTATCCAAACACCAAAACCCAAAAATGGGTTACCTGCAACCAGTTTAACCCACCTAAACCCACTATCCAAACACCCCCTTAGTGAAGCATCAATGATCTCTATTCAAGTGGAAAGATTGGTAATGTTTATCTAGCTCCATTCACTGCAACAAATTCGGAATAAAGTAACGAACAATTTAATATTTCTTGTCAAGTTTATAACAACAAATACTATTTATTACTTGTTTATTTAATTCATAAAAAATATTGCTTCGTTGTTATATTCTTAGCAATGAATCATATAACAATGGTTATTCTTTGATGTTTTGGAATCACCATTAAATTTAAAAATGATTAATACAAAGTTTAACGAATAAATCATCGTTATGTAAACTTTTAACAATGAATATGACATTCGTTGCTAATTAAAAGAACAAAGATAATTTGTAAGTGGACTATATTTAGTTGCCATGCCTTTATGGTAATGAATATTCAAATTATTCATTGTGTTAGATCAATTTCAATGTGGTGAGTGTATTTTATAGTATTGACTACAATCTTTTACTACATCTCCACTTGTAGTCGCCTAGTAAAGTATCCATCACCAACAATGTCTATCTCCATATAAAAAAGCTAAAGAAAATTATGATTTTCTTATTGGAATATTTAAAGAAGTAGACGACCCATCATCACGAAATCTATGCTCATTCGTATGTCTTATTATATGTGTGTATTGATGAGAGAACTACATACTACATGAAGGACAGAATCTTGTAACTCTTCCATGGTGCGGTATTAGTCTTTTGATTTTGAAGATCGACTCCTCTAATTGCCCCACTTTAAATTTGTTGCGGTTCATACATGCTTGTTACCATTAAAGAAGGCCAAGAAGAAGAAAAAGAAGCCTCATATATAGCATCTCCTCATAAGTGGAAGAAGGGGAGTTACACCTACTTCGATGTCGAAGGTGTTAGGATCTATAGACTTGATATGTGCAACAATATAATGGTACTTCATTATTACGCTGAAACCTCGTATCCATTCCAGTTCTGCTCAAGAAAGATTTTGAAGATCATTTCTATAATAAATGTGTATCCATATGAAAGAATCGATCAAAGGAATTATTAGGCTTAATCTATTCATAGATATATGTACCATTAAGCATCCATATACATAAAAATAAGGACTACTTAATTGCATTCATTAATTACCACTCAAAGTTCTCTTACATCTATCTCTTAGGGAAAAAGGCAGAAGCCTTTGAAACATTTAAGAGATATAAGATAGAAGTAGATATGAAATAGGGAAAACAAATT
This sequence comes from Ottelia alismoides, assembly GCA_037367405.1. Lineage (NCBI taxonomy): Eukaryota > Viridiplantae > Streptophyta > Magnoliopsida > Alismatales > Hydrocharitaceae > Ottelia > Ottelia alismoides. The sequence continues at coordinate 55,084 of JAZKJV010007615.1, read as the reverse complement.
AAGACCATTTGGATTAATAGAGGTGGTGAATATACCTTTTTGAAGTGTTGTATTCAAACAGGTATTTGTAGGAAGACTACAATGCCTTATAAACCATAATAAAATGGTGTAGCTAAAAAAAGAATAGAACATTGATTAATGCAGTAAGGTGTATGTTGTCACACTCAAGCTTCTCAAAGAAATTTTGGGGAGAAGCAATGTTGACCGCCAACTACATACATAATCAGATTCCTACCAGGTCCATATAATCAATGCCATATGAAATTTAGAATGACAAGAACCCGAGTTGGATCATCTCCGAAAATGGAGATGTGTTGTGCATGCCTTGGTACTGAGTCAGCCTATAGACAAACAAGACTTCAAGACATTAAAGTACAAATTTATTGTATATAGTGAACATTCTAAAAGATATATGGTCTTCCATGAATCAAAATGTCTAATTGAAAGTCATGATGCAACCTTTCTTGAAAATCACTAAGAAAAGGAGCATGAAGCAGAGGAACCGGATCCTCTTATTGTCTAATAGGATGATTGACCGCTTGGCCAATTAATTCCTAAAGTGGGGATCATGAGTAATGCCAGTTTCCCATGTTTTGTTGGTTTTGACTATTAATATGCAGATTATTCATCACATCCATGATGAATTTCAAAAATATTTTAGTTCATAAAAGGACCTTGGTCGAGCCTTGGTTAGCTCTTGGTTAGGCCTCGCTTGATTTTAAGTGATTGGTTCTTGTTAGGGTCTTGCGTAAGTTGATGAATTTGTGCTTCATCTACTTTACAATTGAATTTTGAACCAACTTCCTTAACAAACACATGCAATAACTTCATTATCTACCCTTCTTGAGAAAAGAATACTATCAAGAAAACCTTTTTAATGATACAAAGTTAGCATAAACAAAAAGAAAAATTCAAGAAAGCCCTAAAAGAGACCACTTGTACATAAGTACATGTATATAGTATACTTAAACTTTAAACTGCTATAATAAATTCAATTCAACTCCTTTTTGAAAAGATTCTTACTTCATTTGGTACATAAAATAAGTAGAAAAGTAAAATAAATGTCTAAAATAATATCCTTCATAACTGAGAGGGAATCATACACCCTAATTTGCAATTTACCAACTTCCTCGATCTTGTATCTATTTTTTCATAAGTTCAATCACATATACTCACCTTTAAACTTTAATATTAGAGTATGTGTCTATCACATCCACATGTTTAGTCCCACATCTACTGTGAGTGGGACTCAGTCATACTGGTGGGGCTATATTTCTACATTGTATTAGAGTAGGTTTGATTCTCGAGGATTTATTTTTAGTTCATGATTAATTATCAAAGCGAGTTTGATCTTGAAGAATTGTTCATGAAAATTATTCTCGTATTCTTGAAGATTTATTTTTGAAGATTATTATATGTTCATGGCTCCGATCCGTTCGAGTTTTGAGAGATTATAGGGTTTATTCAGAAATCCTAATTTGTATATATTTTAGAAGGTCGTCATCAAAATTCTACAGATTCTTGATATTCCAGCAACTAGAGTTTTATTGAAACCCAAATTCTATGTTGAGCACGATTCCTCCAGGATTCCTTCTGAAACCCTATCTACCCAAGCCATGGATCATGCCATATTCAAATTTCTCTAGCACAAGTAGTGATGTTATAGGCATCAACAATATGGTTTTCGAATATAGGGTTCTTGTGTGAATCAAAATCCTAGTTTAGGTTTGTGTGCTAGAAGATAAAGTCATTAGGTCATGATAACCAAGTGATTCTGGGATCTCATAGTTCCCAGTTCTTTAAAAATTTTGAAACCAAACACGGTTCTTAGGCAGTTCATGGTGGAGGATGGAACCTTCTCTTCTAACACAACTCTAGGCGATGTCAATGTCACCCTCTTCTTTGATCATGCAAGCAACACAAGGTTGATCACCATGTACAACTACATGTGATGCTCCAGCATGTTCATCTCCCGATCTGGTGTAGCCCTGTGCCATCCCAAGAGAACCTTGAAGAAGATCTATTCCCAAGAGATGACTCAGCAACGTTCGCAAAGCTCTCCAAGAGGCGCATGACCACGACGATGGCCCTCACAACCATTGTTCTCAACGCTATCTCACACAACTCTAGTGCAACACAAACTCCAAACCCCCCATCTCCAGCGTAGCATATGTGCAAGGGGTCCCAACAGGTGACAATCTCCCCATCATCACCCTTTCATGGGGCAACGACAATCATTCAGAGAGCCCATTGTGGGGGCGGATCCTACGAGAGAGGGGTTCCCACTTTTTGGAACCTTAAATAGCAAGACCCTCTCCTATGAAAGAAAAATTTTGCAAGAATTTAGGACCAATTGGTCTAGTAATTGGGTCAGTCTGAGTTATATGTCAAAAAAAGGAGAATGCCAATGTTAGGCCCAAGTGGGCCAATCTTTGCAAAAAAGAAGAAGAGGAGGGTTGTTGTAGATTTATGCTTAATGGACCGTGGCTTCTTAAAAAAGGAAAGAAGCAAGATATTTGGACCAGATTTGGGACGTGTTTTAAAAAGAAAGGAGGATTTTTTTGAGTAAAAAAGGCAAAAGGCTACCATAAAAAAGAAGTCGTATGCAAAAAAAACTAAAAAGGGTTATTATTTTTTATTTTCCCCATCTTCGATGCTTCTCACAACTTGGTCGATGTCATCTATTCTGGCCAGTATTAGAGAAAGGAGGAGTACTATGTAGAGTTCTACAGATTATTAGATTCATATTCTCCGGTTCAGATTCAGTTGTCTAGATTTCAAATTATACAATTCAGATCCGACTCTACATTCAAATTTTTTTCACAGTCTACAGTTTGATATGCACATGTATACAATCATTATTTGAGAGGTCTACATTTTTTATTTGGACTCAGAGTTTTCATATAACCTATAGACTCCAGAGTAGAGATCTCATAAAGGGGGAGTATTATACAATGTTTTACAAATTCATAGATTCATATTCAGACATCCAGATTTCAGACTCTATAATTCAGATTCAGAGTCTACATTCAGATTGGTTCAGAGTCAACAATTCGATACACACATGTATGAGATCATTATTTGAGGGGTCTGCATCTTTTGTTTGGACTCTGAGTTGTCATGTGATGCATATGGACTCCAGAATAGAGATTCCATTCTCTGAGCCATTGTGGGCTTAGGGGTTTCATGTGGTTTCATAAGGACACCATAGTAGAGATCTCATAAATGAGGAGTACTATGCAGTATTACATATTGTCAAATTTAGATTCTCCAGGTCAAATTTAGACATCCAGATTTCAGACTCTACAATTCAGATTCATACTCGACATTCAGATTGTTTCAATATGTGATCATTATTTGAGAGGTCTATATTTTATTTGGACTTAGAGTTTTTGTTTGATCCATAGGGACTCGTAGTAGAGATTTCATTCTCTGAGCCATTGTGGACATAGGGTTTTCATGTGGTCATAAGGCCTCCATATTAGAGATCCCATTCTCTAAGCAAGTATGGGAGAGACACCGTTCTTTGACGAGGAGACTTTCAAAATCCATTTTCCAGCGATCGTGATCTCCAATGAGGATGTTTCTACATCTTTTTTTCCCAGTTTGGCCCTTCAGATAAATAAAGCAGATACGAGTCAGAGTTCTCATAGTTGAGACTTATTCTAGTTTCAGTAACTCTGATAAACAGTACATAACACATGTCCTACGATGAATAGACCTAGTTCTGTTGACACTCCGATCCTTCAGTTCCTCCTCACCAACAAAACATGAGAAGTAATGTCCTCATTAGGACATTAGTGCTTACGTTGAGTTAATATTGTCTTTAGTGTCCTCTACTGTTGATGAATCTTCATTTCATCACCTTTATTCTTTCATTTTAGCCTTAGATCCCTAGATAAATGCATGCATATAACATTAATTGACATAAAATAATACTCAATAATTGATATGTATATAATGTATAAAATAATGTACTTTAATGCCAAAATAAAAGAATTAAGGAAAGAAAAGAAAAAGAATGAAGTGTCAAAAACACTAAGCAACCCTATACCTCGAGACCCAGTCATCATGACGACTTGTATATCTCAATAATTTTATATCTCAATAATTACCTTTTGGGACTTATTTCTATATTATTAACATCTTAAATAACAGAACCCTATATATGAAAATTGTACATAAATATACAAAGAAAAATACAAAATGATTTCATTCAAAAATAATGCATAATGTGCCTGGGACACAGAATAAAAGGACATAAAGAAAACTTCCTAAACCTATATTCTCCACACTGACTCAAAATTGACCAAACTCACCTTTATTGATCAAAAAATTAAATTATTTATTTGATGAAGGTGGTTTCATTTAAATTGGAATTAAGATACAAAAGCTGGCTTTTGGTCCTTCATTATGCAACATGCATGTATATAATATTCAATATATCATTCTTTATATTTCTAGCATTCTTATAGTTTTATACACATGTAGATATTATTTGAAATACATGTACATAATAAAAATAAAATAAAATCACTAAAAATCATTAAAATAAATAATTTACTTTAATATATAGGTAAATTATACATATACAATACATATACCTCTTTATTTAAGTAAATAAATAAATTTTAGAAAAATAAACTAAAAATATGTAAATATGTATTTAAATAAATTATAAATATATAAATTATGACTATAAAATAATAAAAATAAAAAATAAAAAATATATATTTATACATATATATATATACATCTAAATATTAACATATAATAAATTTATTTGTAAAAATAAATAAAATAATAAAAAATACTACATGAAATAATAAAATTTTTTCATAATTTAACTTTTATTTAATTATTTAATTTTATATTTTTAATTTCATTTATTTAATCTTTTCCTATGTATTGTCCTCTACGGATGACGTGGCCCAATCAGGGTGAGCCGTTGGTTGACCACCAGTCAACCATCCCCCTTATGTCCCTAGGCTTTTCATCCTAGCTGACCCACCATCTTATTCGATTTTTGATGCCTGAGACTTGCATTTTTTTTGGCCCGGTCCGTTCACGACTTTTGCTCCTCGTTCGATGCTCTTTCACTCATTATCAATTCCTCGAGTGTTGTTTAACTGAATCGAGTTGTTGCCATGGTCAAACCTCTCTTTGTAAATACACATGTTTCCACCCCAATTTTGGACTTAGGTCCTCTACCAAGTTACCTCACGTGCCTCCCCACGTGAGGCTCCTGACCACTTTACATTGGACCCCCTTAGGGTTTATGTATTTATTTTTAGTCCACTATTTGCAATATTAAGTAAAAATTACACGTTGGACCTAGAAGTTTTTATTAATTACAAAATACCCATTCTAGTACGTTTAAAATCAATATATTTAGTCATTTTGCACGATTGACCCTTGGATTTTGTTAGAGTGTTCTATAATGCATAGAAACTTTTGATAAATTGCAGAAGGGTCCTGAATTTTATTTTTGTTGTTATTTATTTTTATCAATTATCACTGATGCTCTAAATTTTTTAGAAAAATTAGGATTGATGCTTAAATAGTGCGCTAACATATGTATTTTTCTCTAGGCATTGCATTCTATTTTTCTATTTTCTAAAAATAAAAAATAGAGCATGTATTCGTTGTTTAACTATAAAAATATGAAAAATTATAAAACCACTTCCAAAAATTCCAAAAATTTATATATATTATCTATCACTAGATATATTAACACCATATCAAAAAAACACAAAATAATATCAAAAAGAAAACCTATAAAATTGAAAAAAAACCTCCTAACCCTATAAAAATTAACAGAAATTTAATAAAATCTAGAAAATTTATTTTTCATTGTATATTTTTATTTTAGTATATATCATATACTAAAAATAGTTCGAGGAATTTTTAAACCTATTATTTACTTTTAAATCCCTAAAACATTCGGCCTATTATTATAAGTCATCATTTTGATTTTAAATCAATTGAAAATACCTAAAAATGTAAACAATTACAAGACAAATTGCAAAAAAAAATTGGATAAAAAATATAAAAACACAAAATTATTTGATTTATAATTTTTATTAGATATAACAATATTTATAAATATAAAACCATATACATACTATATATACTTATATGTTCTTATAAATATATTTTAAAACCTTAAAAAAATAAAAAACATTGTGCTTATTTGGATTTTCTATTCTTATATATATGTCATATATACTATTTATATCATAATGTTATTATATATTTATATCTCAAAATCAAAAGAAATAAAAATTAGAAAACATAAAAGAAAGTAAAATTATAATATTTAAAAACATAAATATATACAATAATAGAATTTCATAAAAATTAAACATAATTAAGAACCTAGAAAAATATCACAAAATAAAAAACAAATACATGAATTGATCTGGAATTAAAATTGATTAACAATAATTAATTTTGATTCCTCTATCTACCACGTTTGCTCCTCGTGTTTGACACTCTACCATACTTACACCTATGCATATAAATAGTATAGTTTAAAATAAAATTTTACTCACTCCACTTGATTTCCTTCTTCATATTACATGTGTTGATTATTGTCTGAATTTATGGGTTCGTGTTCGGTCTCTTCAACGACTGTGTTTTCGCCTTATGTAGAACTCCAGAACAACTCAAACCGTGTTCAACAACTATGTAGCATAGTGATTTTTTTCTATTTGTCCAAGCTGAGCATTGCATGATCTATCTTGAGGGGGAGAGTTAGAGTATACATCACATGTATAGATGGGTAATTGGATTCCTCCAAGGTCCAATTACTACATCCACAAGTTTATTCCCACATCTAATGTGAGTGGGACTTGGTTTTATTGGTGTGACTATGTAAGAAGTCCTACATCACCTATAACAGATGAAAGAAAGCAATACATAATAATCAACTCTTGAGAGGCCTTCTTTTGTGGTTTCATCCCGATCCTCACAGAGTAGGTTTCCACTTAAAATCCGATTGTGCTTCCATGTTCTTTATTCTTTATCTGTGATATTACGCTTCCATATTAACGTTTTCTACACGGCATCAGAGCGTATTTATACATTTAATATACTAAAATTTAAAATGGCCAAATACAAAACCTAAAGGTCCGAGTTTTAGGTTTTTTATAACTAACATAAATAAATAGATTTTTTTCCCAAAAAATACAAAAATAGATAAAAACTACAGCCTGCATGTATGTTAGAGAATCCATAACCTTAAGTGTTAAATTACCAAATTTCAATGAACCATATCTAGATCAAATAAGCTCTAATACTACTCTATTCACCTCTAAATCATTTCCTTAAATTGTGTTATATCCTAATACATAATTTGGGGGTGAATGTGGTTCCTATATGCAAATTAGTTTTTGGGACCTCTCTTTTAGTCGTCTTCGTGACAATGTTGCCATTTGTTTAATCCACTAAGCAAAGCAGAGCGGTCGTGTGGTCCACACATGGCGGGACTGAAGGATAATGCGAAATCCTCAAGCGCATCATGGAAGCGTGATCGTCGTATCGAATACGACGAAGAACGACTAGTCGTACTAGTTGTTCGGTGCAGCGGAATTTAAAAAATTTTAAACCGATGAAACCACATGATCCGAGAACCATTCTCAAATCGTTTCATCTATAACCACAGCAAGTATAATGCAATACCTCTTGAAGCGTGGTTGATCAAGTCTCTACGAAAAGAGACCTCCTGTCTCAAGTCCGATCGTCGGAGTAACGGCTTGCGAGCGCGGAGATGAGTCGCGGTGTCCTCGCAATCCAAGTTGATCCAAGCACGGTTGCTCCTGATCTCGTCACACGAGATCAAACGTCTCCTTCGTGAGTGAAGCACTCCAATAAGACAAAGAACCGTAGAGAGTTGAAGCGGCAACACGATGGCGCGGGCGTCGACGTTTCTCTCCACCAAGGTGGACAGCCACCAAGAAGAGAGGGAGAGAGAGGGTTGTCGTGTATGAGAAAGAAAGAGAGAGATTTTGTGCTACAATAGCATGTGTAAAGAGAGAGCCAAGCATGCCTCTCTATTTATAGGGTTTTGGGATCCATGGATCTCAATCCATGGGACACATAGAATCAATGGATGAGATTGATTTATGTTCATCCAATGGCTAAGATTGTTGTTGTCAAAAGCAACAAATTTAGGTTAAAAAATATTTGACAAAATCAAATATAATTCATTCCTAAATCAACCCAACAAATAAGGAGAGAAGACACATGGAGATTTCATCTCCATGTGCCTTCCAAGTGGGCGCACACCCATTCCATATAGGAATGGTGTGCCGTCCATGAGATTGCATGGAGATTGCAATCTCATGGAAATCCATGAGATTGCATATCTCCATGAAATCTCTCTTATTTATTTGCACCAAATTTATTTGGGTTTTACTCTTCAAAAATAATTCACAATTATCTTTGAGAATATTGCAATCTTGCCATGGAAAAATTGTGAATTATATTCACAACCTAAAACAACATGTAATTCATATTGTTAATTAATTACACAATGTGTATCCAATACACATCATAATTAATCAACACATATAAATTATAATTAACTCTCTCTAATACATTATAAATCACATTTATAATATATTATGAATAATTGGATATCTCTATCCACATTATTCTTATCCAAACTAATTAAATCACATTTAATCATATTGGATAATTTCTCATACATCATGATAATTAAAACACTTTTAATTATCAAATTCTCTTTGCTTAGATCTTATGGAATTGTTCTTAAACCTTTTAAGAACAATGCTATTTCTCCTCAGATACTTGGAGATAAGGACAGGGCGATTGTATTGTTCCACGTATAGTGACTTGGATGTTGAGATCTTATCTCAAATCCAGATCCTATGAACCTCCCACTGATGCTTGATCAAATCAAGACCGTAGACTTAATCTTCTCATTGCATCTGAATCTCATTCAGATCAATGTCCAGTTCATGGACTAAGATTAGGTCACTTCTCTAATGAGAGGAGTCACTAAAATCCAAACATGTTTCATCACTCCCTCGGAATGGAAGCGTCATGGTTATACAATCGTATATGATCAAATCACCCTTCAGGTATTCCCAATACCTGCACGTCCTACATACTGGAAGACTCATGATCATCCTGAAGATAAAGATCACTTTTACACTATCATCTTCAGGGTTAGATCATTAAGTTTCTCAATCTTGGTCATCGGGATTTGGTATAGATCATATGCTTTCACAAAGCATATATCTTACCTTCAAATTCATGTCATGCTTCCAAAGCACGACGACCATGCATGGAATTTGTTCAGTCCTAATACCTCATGAGTGAGCTCATGTCTCCCGGTTCACAGGTGAACCTGTATGATCCCTTTGAGAGATTGCATTACTCATATGTCCTTACATGCACACCAGCTCGCCGGTATATAGACCTTGATTAGGTCATCAACCTATTGGTCTGCCAAATGTACATACTCAGACATATAGCAATACATCTGTCTCTAGTCAGAGGATGCATGCCTATGTTGTGACAGTATTCAACGTAGGTCTTTGGTTATCTCGATCTCGTCAAGTCAACCCATTGACTTAACTAACCTGACACCTCTGAATCACTATTCCCATGCAGAGGACCTGCATCAAGAGGTCAGTCAGATATCAGTCATATGATATAGGATTGCCATCTCCTACTCAGACTGGAGATCATCACTTAATGATCATTTGATGATGCTTGATGAGTCCTCTATCTAACTCCTTAGATATTCATCCAAGCATCAGCCTCTATGATCCATCCAATGAATCAACAGCTGTATGGTCATCAAGTTGGCCATGGTACATAACCCTTATTGTACAGAGGGACCCTATAGTGCATTCATTCATTAATCTCAGAAAGGGGAGTGAAAAATAATCAATAATTTTCATTGATAGTTTATTCATTACAATAACATTTATTGTAGAAATGGTTCGCCCGGGGCTCACATTGCTAACAATCTCCCACTAGCCCTCAGAACCATTCAGGTACAATCTTTAAACCCATACTCATTACATGCTGGTCGAAAACCTTCTGTGTCAGAGGTTTGGTAAGAGGATCAACAACGTTGTTGGCAGAGGCCACCTTGGTGATGATGATGTCACCACGCTTTTGTATCTCCCGAATGATGTGGTATTTCCTTTCCACGTGCTTGCTCTTTTGATGCCATCTGGGTTCCTTTGCCTGGGCAATGGCTCCCGTGTTATCGCAGAGTAACGGGATGGGAGTATCAGAGGAAACTACGCCAAGCTCCAGCACGAACTTGCGCAACCACACCGCCTCCTTTGCAGCATCCGATGCGGCAATGTATTCGGCTTCCGTTGTTGAATCTGCAGTAGTGTCCTGCTTCTTGCTTCTCCAGCTCACAGCACCACCATTCAACAAGAACACGAATCCCGATGTCGACTTTCGATCATCTACATCCGATTGGAAGTCAGAATCTGTATATCCCAAGACTTGGAGATCACCATCTCCATAGACCAAGATGTAATCTTGCGTCCGTCTTAGATATTTGAATATGTTCTTTACTGCATTCCAGTGTTGTTCTCCGTAGCAGGATTGGTAACGACTTACCACTCCCACTGCATGGCAGATATCTGGCCTAGTACACATCATGGCATACATTAAGCTTCCTACGGCTGATGCATAAGGACATCCAGCCATGGCCTTCTTTTCCTCAACAGTTTGAGGAGCCATTCCTTTAGACAGGTGGATACCATGTCTTAAGGGTAGGAATCCTTTCTTTGAACTATCCATACGGAATCGTTCAAGAATCTTCTTAATGTATCCATGTTGTGACAATCCCAAAATCCTCTTTTCTCGGTTTCTGAACAGCTTCAGGCCTAAGATATAAGAGGCTTCTCCAAGATCTTTCATCTCAAAGGTATGGGACAGCCAAATCTTTACACTGGTCATCATCCCTGTATCATTCCCAATGATAAGGATGTCATCTATATAAAGCACGATGAACACAATGGCGCTCCCACTAAGCTTCTTGTATACACAAGGTTCATCAGGATTCTGCACAAAATCATAACTCTTTATGGTTTCGTCAAATCTGATGTTCCAACTACGAGAAGCTTGCTTGAGCCCATAGATGGATTTCTTTAGCTTGCATACTTTACCATCCTCTGTCATGAAGCCCTGGGGCTGCTCCATGTAGATATCCTCCTCGAGGTATCCATTGAGGAAAGCCGTCTTGACGTCCATCTGCCAGATGTCGTAGTCAAGATATGCAGCTATAGCTAGCAATGTCCGGATGGATTTAAGCATAGCCACAAGAGAGAATGTCTCATCATAATCGATGCCTTCTCTCTGTGTGTAGCCCTTGGCTACGAGCCGTGCCTTGAAAGTCTCTACTTTCCCATCAGGTCCCCTCTTTCTCTTGAAGATCCATTTACACCCAATGGGTTTTACCCCTTTAGGTGGATCCTCTAGGGTACATACACCATTCTTATGCATGGAGTCAATTTCTGACTTCATTGCTAGCATCCATCTATCCATGTCTTGATCCGCGAGTGCTTCATCAAATGAAGTAGGATCAATGTCAGTTTCACCTGACACATGGAATCCATACCTTTCAGGTGGTGCAACCACCCTCGAACTCCTTCGAAGAGGTATGGGTGTTTCATCTTTATTTATCTCTTCCATTTCTGGTCTAGGAAGCTCAGAATCCTCAGGGGATTCAAAGAATTCCTCTACTTCATTATTGTCTTGACCTTTAAGGAAATCATTCTCCAGAAACTTCACATCTCTAGAAACAAAAACCTTTTGGGTCTCAGGGTCATAAAGTTGGTATCCAATACCATCTTTAACATACCCAATGAAGTAACACTCACGAGAGCGAGATTCTAGCTTACTTGCGTCCACGTTCTTAGCATAGACCAAGCAACCCCAAACCCTCAAGTGATTAACACTAGGTTTGGTTCCATACCATAGTTCATGAGGAGTCTTAGGCACGGATTTGCTAGGAATCTTATTCAGGATATATATTGCAGTCTCTACTGCATATCCCCAGAAATTAAGAGGTAAATTTGCTTTATTCATCATTGATCGGACCATGTCCATGATGGTCCTGTTGCGTCTTTCAGCAACACCATTTAGTTGGGGAGTTCCAGGAGGAGTGAGATTGGAAACAATTCCATTCTCCTTAAGGTATTCCTTGAATTCATCTGATAGGTACTCGCCACCTCGATCAGATCGAATCCGTTTAATCTTCCTATCGGTTTGGTTCTCAACCGAAGCCTTGAATTCTTTGAACTTTTCAAAGGTTTCAGACTTATGACGTAGTAGGAAGATAAACCCGTATCGCGAATGGTCATCGATAAACGTCAAATAATATCGGTATCCATTTCGAGTCGCGGTACTGAAGGGACCACATACATCGGTATGTATTAGGTCAATAATATCTTCGCATCTTGTAACCTTGTTATGGAAAGGCGTCATGGTCATTTTACCCTGTATGTAATGTTTGCAAGTGGGCAGAGGTTGAACCTGTAGAAAATCTAGAGGTCCATCCTTTATCAATCTATTGATCCTATCAACAGACAAATGACCAAGCCTTTGATGCCATATCTCATTTGAGATATTTTTATCCTCTCTGGATCTTTTAGGGTTTTTATTAGTGGTTGTCACATTCATAATACATTTATCAATGCACAATTCATAGAGTCCACCAGAAGTCAAAACACCATCCGCAATATATTTATCATAACGACTTATGACTAATTTATTACAGAAAAGGAAAGAATATCCGCTTCTAACAAGCTTAGATACAGATATTAAGTTCCTTCTGACTTCGGGTACATAAAGACATTCTTTAAGTATAAGGACTCTTCCCTAGATAATGATAGTCTGCAAGTCCCGACGGCTACTGCTGCAACACTTGCATCAGATCCCATCTGGATGACTATCTCCCCTTCCTCATGATTCCTAGTTTCCTGAAACAAATGCAACAAATTGCATACATGAACAGAAGCACCAGAATCTACAACCCAACTTCCTTCTCGTCCGACGAGAAAGCTAGTTTCAATGATGAAAGTAGATTTCATACCTGCTGGGGCTTTACCTTTGTCTGAGGACTTCAGGTAATCTGGGCAGTTACGCTTCCAGTGCCCCGGCTTCTTGCAGTGATGACAGACGTCGGTTTTCTTCGACGTCATGAGAGTGGATGCATTGGAAGAAGAGGCAACACTTTGTCCCTTCTTCTTTCTCTTCTGGGCCGGGCCCTTCCGAGAACCATGCTTCCGACCGTGCTTCCCTTTGACCTGTGCAACCATTGCACTGCCACTGGGACCATCCTTCTTCATCACGTCCTCTGCGGACTTTAATGCAGCAAGGAGAGCAGCACTTGTCAATTCCAACTTGTTCATGTGGAATGACACTACAAAGTTATTAAAAGACTTGGGCAATGACAGCAGAATGAAATCAGCTTGCATGTCTGCATCCATCGTTGCCCCAAGAGTCTCCAGCTCCGACAGGTACCCAAACATTTTGAGTACATGTTCACGGACCGAAGTCCCTTCCTGCATTCTACAGCGAATGAGGTCCTTCATAACATTGTACCACTGAGTGCGGTTAATGTCACCAAACATATCCTTAAGATTCTGCATTATTTCCTGACAGGTATTCATCTCCACATGTTGCTTCTGCAGAACATTGGAGAGAGAACCTAGGATATAGCACCTAGCCAAGACATGATCTTCATCATACTTGTCATTAAATGCTTTTTCTTCCTTGGACTTAGGGTTCTCATGCTTGTCCTCGGATAGCACATAACTTATGCGCTCAGCAGAGAGAACAAGCTCCAAATTTCGGATCCAATCCGAGTAATTTGGGTCGGTCAATTGGTTGACCTCTAGAAGCCTACTAAGTGGGTTCAAAGACTTCATTTTTCTGAAATTAAGAATGCACTATTTTAGAATATAGAAATACATATTCAAATTTATGATATTTGATTAAGGTATTTTAAATCAAATTATTCTTGCATTGTCGACTTTGAAAGTTCATTCCCTTAATCATTTTCAAAGTAAGAGATATACTTACCGCTATATCTCTAGCAAGAATTGGGATCTCCTCTTTATCATTGTCACATCCCAATAATATGAGAATCTGTGACTCCAATAAAGAAAAGCAGGAACTCATTCCAATTTGCAAGTCCAACTTGCAATTTCCCAATTCGGTCTTTAACACCCGAGCCCACCACCCCTAAGGCGATGTTGACCCGTTGTTAATTGAACCAACCGTCAACAGGAATAGTACTCGCTATGCGCAATCCAATATCGTCCCAATAATATGAGGATCCGATATTGGGGTCACTACGCATACGACCTTACTCTTTCGAGAAGCAAAGAGTCCGATCCAGATGCGCTTGCACACAGGAGCTGTCACTTCGGACAGGCGTCTCCCACATGCAATCCCCGGCGACGAAACTCTTCGCCTTGACGGGAGACCATGGATGTCACTTATGTGATCCTCCACCTCATATTCAAATTTTAATTAATTATCGTGAATCTCATTCACATAATTAATTCTTCCAAGGGAATTATTAACTCTAATCATATTAGAGTGTTTCAATTGGACATAATCAATTTAATCCTATTAAATTAATTATCAATCCAATTCAATCAATCAAACTTGATTATTTTTACTTGAATATATATGGTAATATCTCAAAATACGTATTAATTCGAATTTTAATAATTAGAAAAAATACATCTTAATCCCTCGAACATTATCCCGGCCCTACCCGCTGTCATGGACAGTACCGACGAGAGTGGGACGGACCACATACGTTGCAACCCGCAACCCCAATGCTCTCCGACTAGGCACCACATCCGCCTCGGGAAAGGATAATGCCAAATTGATTAATTTGTACTTGAGATGATCATCGGTTTTTCAACCGAAATTGTACCATATAGTAATAATCAAAACATTTTTGATTATAAGGAAATTTGCTAGACAAATTCCCAAATCCTATTCAAGCATCAAGTTTGAAGATTGTTGTTTCCAATTTATGATTTAGATCATATCTTAATCAATTAATTGGTTGGGGCCATGTCAATTAGGCAAATAATCATGTCTCAATATTTCACGAATATTATTCAAGATTATTTCACGAAATTAACAATTTAATTTCTCTAATTGACAACCACTTGGTTCTAGATTAGGAATGCAATTTCAGTAATGACCCCTATTCACTAAAATTGGCATATCTCAATCAATTTAAATCCAAATTAAGCAAACTCAATTTTCATAGATTGGTAACTTGATTTACAACAGAACCTAAGTGGATTTGCACGCATTTCGAGGCAGATGATAACAGCAATTAACTCTTTAATCATGTTAAAATCTACTGTTCCCGCAACAGTGCATACATGTCCATTAAAATAACCATAACTAGAGCATACGAAATCCGATTTACGCAAACTCAGTTCCTATGATTTCCTTATTTAATGGGGAACAAAATCCAAGCATTAAATTCGTGTTTAAACCTTTTAAACAGTGCCGAATTTATTTACTAAACAGATCTGCGAAATCAAATGCGATGAAAACTTTCGCGACCTAAACGAACCCAAGTCGTCCTCGGTTTTTCGAATCATATTCGAAACCGTCGACCTAAGGCTCTGATACCACTTGAAGGATAATGCGAAATCCTCAAGCGCATCACGGAAGCATGATCGTCGTATCGAATACGACGAAGAACGACTAGTCGTACTAGTTGTTCGGTGCAGCGGAATTTAAAAAATTTTAAACCGATGAAACCACATGATCCGAGAACCATTCTCAAATCGTTTCATCTATAACCACAGCAAGTATAATGCAATACCTCTTGAAGCGTGGTTGATCAAGTCTCTACGAAAAGAGACCTCCTGTCTCAAGTCCGATCGTCGGAGTAACGGCTTGCGAGCGCGGAGATGAGTCGCGGTGTCCTCGCAATCCAAGTTGATCCAAGCACGGTTGCTCCTGATCTCGTCACACGAGATCAAACGTCTCCTTCGTGAGTGAAGCACTCCAAGAAGACAAAGAACCGTAGAGAGTCGAAGCGGCAGCACGATGGCGCGGGCGTCGACGTTTCTCTCCACCAAGGTGGACGGCCACCAAGAAGAGAGGGAGAGAGAGGGCTGTCGTGTATGAGAAAGAAAGAGAGAGAGTTTGTGCTACAATAGCATGTGTAAAGAGAGAGCCAAGCATGCCTCTCTATTTATAGGGTTTTGGGATCCATGGATCTCAATCCATGGGACACATAGAATCAATGGATGAGATTGATTTATGTTCATCCAATGGCTAAGATTGTTGTTGTCAAAAGCAACAAATTTAGGTTAAAAAATATTTGACAAAATCAAATATAATTCATTCTTAAATGAACCCAACAAATAAGGAGAGAAGACACATGGAGATTTCATCTCCATGTGCCTTCCAAGTGGGCGCACACCCATTCCATATAGGAATGGTGTGCCGTCCATGAGATTGCATGGAGATTGCAATCTCATGGAAATCCACGAGATTGCATATCTCCATGAAATCTCTCTTATTTATTTGCACCAAATTTATTTGGGTTTTATTCTTCAAAAATAATTCACAATTATCTTTGAGAATATTGCAATCTTGCCATGGAAAAATTGTGAATTATATTCACAACCCAAAACAACATGTAATTCATATTGTTAATTAATTACACAATGTGTATCCAATACACATCATAATTAATCAACACATATAAATTATAATTAACTCTCTCTAATACATTATAAATCACATTTATAATATATTATGAATAATTGGATATCTCTATCCACATTATTCTTATCCAAACTAATTGAATCACATTTAATCATATTGGATAATTTCTCATACATCATGATAATTAAAACACTTTTAATTATCAAATTCTCTTTGCTTAGATCTTATGGAATTGTTTTTAAACCTTTTAAGAACAATGCTATTTCTCCTCAGATACTTGGAGATAAGGACAGGGCGATTGTATTGTTCCACGTATAGTGACTTGGATGTTGAGATCATATCTCAAATCCAGATCCTATGGACCTCCCACTGATGCTTGATCAAATCAAGACCGTAGACTTAATCTTCTCATTGCATCTGAATCTCATTCAGATCAATGTCCAGTTCATGGACTAAGATTAGGTCACTTCTCTAATGAGAGGAGTCACTAAAATCCAAACCTGTTTCATCACTCCCTCGGAATGGAAGCGTCATGGTTATACAATCGTATATGATCAAATCACCCTTCAGGTATTCCCAATACCTGCACGTCCTACATACTGGAAGACTCATGATCATCCTGAAGATAAAGATCACTTTTACACTGTCATCTTCAGGGTTAGATCATTAATTTTCTCAATCTTGGTCATCGGGATTTGGTATAGATCATATGCTTTCACAAAGCATATATCTTACCTTCAAATTCATGTCATGCTTCCAAAGCACGACGACCATGCATGGAATTTGTTCAGTCCCAATACCTCATGAGTGAGCTCATGTCTCCCGGTTCACAGGTGAACCTGTATGATCCCTTTGAGAGATCGCATTACTCATATGTCCTTACATGCACACCAGCTCGCCGGTATATAGGCCTTGATTAGGTCATCAACCTATTGGTCTGCCAAATGTACATACTCAGACATATAGCAATACATCTGTCTCTAGTCAGAGGATGCATGCCTATGTTGTGACAGTATTCAACGTAGGTCTTTGGTTATCTCGATCTCGTCAAGTCAACCCATTGACTTAACTAACCTGACACCTCTGAATCACTATTCCCATGCAGAGGACCTGCATCAAGAGGTCAGTCAGATATCAGTCATATGATATAGGATTGTCATCTCCTACTCAGACTGGAGATCATCACTTAATGATCATTTGATGATGCTTGATGAGTCCTCTATCTAACTCCTTAGATATTCATCCAAGCATCAGCCTCTATGATCCATCCAATGAATCAACAGCTGTATGGTCATCAAGTTGGCCATGGTACATAACCCTTATTGTACAAAGGGACCCTATAGTGCATTCATTCATTAATCTCAGAAAGGGGAGTGAAAAATAATCAATAATTTTCATTGATAATTTATTCATTACAATAACATTTATTGTAGAAATGGTTCGCCCGGGGCTCACATTGCTAACAGGGACCATAGTCGTTGTAGCGACCGATGTGAAGTCCAATGAATCAAAACAACAATCAACCTACACAAATAATAGGACAATCAAAAGCAAGTGGATCAAAATTTATTATAAACCCTACAAATAAGTATGTATAGTGGAAAAGCATGGTAGGGTGTTGAATACATGGAATAATGGACGTAGAAGGTATAATAGTTATAAATAAATATTATAGGTGTATGTATGTATATGTATTCACAATATCTACTCATTGTTTTGTGGGTTTCAATTAATTCTTATATATACATGTGTGTTAATTTTTAGTTTCCTGATTTTTTAATTTCTTATTTTAAATATATAATAATATATAAATATGTATATATATATGTAATATAATGTAGTATGTATAAAATAAGTGGCATATAATATATAATAAATATATAAAAATAAGAGCGGCATGCATACGACCGTATTTGTTGTTTCAACTAACCAGAGCGAAGCGATTGTGTGGTCCACACAAGGCAAGACCACAATCGCTGAGGCAACTAATGCGAAGCTAAATGAATCAAAACAACAATCAACCTACACAAATAATCAACAATCAAAAGCAGATGGATCAAAATTTATTATAAACCCTACAAACAAGTATGTATAGTGGACAAGTATGGTCGGTGTCGAACACATGGAACAAGTCAGTGTAATAATATTATTATTTATAAAAAATAATAATGTTTATTTATACATAATAATCACTTACTCAATTATATATTTAATGTTTTTGAGGATTTTTAATTATTTAATTTTCATATTATATTTTTTAATTTTATATTTAGATATTTTTATTTTTAATTCTTAAATTTTAATATTTATTTTTATATTTTATGATTTTTAATTTCTTGTTCTGTTAATATATAATAAAGGTATATATAATAGAATATACATATGTTATATGTATAATATAAATAAAATATATAATATAATAAATAAGTAAAAATAGATAATACAAGAAAGAATGGTTCGTTTACTTTTTAAAGGGTTTTAAAAACATTTATAAGGTATTTTAATAATTAACAACAGTATAAACTATATATAACTATATATAAGTATATAGTACAATAAAGTGTATTATACTTATAAATATATCTATCAATAAAAAATTTACATAAATAATTTTATGTTTTTCTATATCTTTCTTCTATTTTTTGTGATTTCTGGATATTTTTGCTAATTTTTAGGTTTTTTAAAGTTCAAAATATACAAAATAAGGAACTTAATAAATAGGATGATTTTTTAGAAAAAAATTATTAAATAGGTCTAAAATTTCTCAAAACTAATTTTTATATGTATAAACATTATATATAAAAATACAAGATTGAAGACTATTTTTAGGATTTTTGAAAATATTTTGTAATTTTTTAAGGTTAGGGAGGGTTTTTTTATTTTTAGGTTTTTCTTTGGATATTTTTTTGGGATTTTTGATTTGTAGTGATAAAACAAGGTAATAAACCCTAGGTAATTTTCTTTGGAATTTTTAGAGGAGGGTTTATAATTTTTTATATTTTTTAAGGCAAATACGAAATAAAATGTGCTCTTTTTTTAATAGGAGGAAATGCATAAAAATTCCAAAAAAATATGATGTGAACAAGCAATTAATCCGACACTTAATCCTAATTTTTCATGATTTTGGGAGCACAGTAAGTAATTATAAAAAAATATAAAAGCATATAAAAAATTATTCAACTAGTAGGGGTATTTATGTAATAGAAATTAAATGGGAAGGGGGCATGTGCAAAAATACCAGAAACTTGATACTAAAATTCGAACTTTTAGTACTAAATAACAATTATAGAAACTACAAATATATGTTTGCAGAATGCCAACTCACATAGGGGGCACATGAGCTGAACTGGCAAGGACCTAAGAGCAATATACAGAAAGCATGAGGGTCATATTCCAACATGAAATATAAATCATCTTTAAATAATTACATGGTTAAAAAATAAATAAAATAAGCGGGAGAGATCAGAGGGTGCGGATCGGGTCACTTGGACGCATATCGACGCCTCATAGCGTGATGTCGTTTCGTCGATGGAGCGCTAGGATTAGATCCTAGGGTGGACCTGACGATGCTAAAGGGGCTCAAACGGACGGATGCTTCTTGCTTGGAGAGGGCCTCCTAATCTAACGACTGTGAGGGGTGATAGACAAACTCTGTTGAAGGTTCACATGTGTGAGCTTCATTTGTTTGTATCTTCAACGTCCGGGCACTTAGAGTGTAGGATATGTGACCCCACGACAAGACATTATGCAATAAATATAATTGCAAATCATTCCCTGATCTGAAATGAAGAATAACTAATTTATATTATAGGTCCCTTAGTACAATTTGGGTTATGTACCATAGCCATCATATTGATCATCCAACTATTGATTCAAATGTTGAGGTTGGTGCTTGAATGATATCAAAAAAGTTAGATTGAGGACTCATCAAGCACTATCAAGTGATTATTAAGAGAGGATCTCCATCATGAGAAGAAGATGGCAATTTTTCTCTAAAGGCTTATATCTAACTAACCTCTTGATGCAGGTCCTCTGTATAGGAATAGAGATTTAGAGGGTTAGATAAGTTAGGTCAAAAAGTTAGCTTAACGAGATCGAGATAACCAAGACTTATGCCATATACTGTCATGATATAGGCATGCATCCTCTGACCGGAGACAAATGTTTTACTATATATTTGAGTTTGTACATTTGGCACACTGATAGGTTGATGATCTAATCAAGGTCTATACGTCGTTGAGTTGGTGTGCATATAAGGGCATATGAGTAATATGATCTTACCAAAGGGATTATACAGGTCCATTGCTAAATCGGAAGATATGAGCTCACTCATGAGATATTGGGATCAAATTGCGTGCACGGTCGTCTCGCTTTGGAAGCTTGACTGAATTTGTAGGTCTAATATATACTTTTGGAAAGTATATGATCAATTCCTAGGTATGATATATTATTTTGAAAAGTATATGATCGATACCAACTCCCAATGATTAAATGAGAACTTAATGATAAAACCCTGAAGAAGACAATGTAAAAATGATCTAAAACTTTATATCATAGGTCTTCCAATATGCAGGATGTACGAGTATTAGGAATACTCGAGGGTGATGTGATCGTAAATGATTGTATAACCATGGCATTTCCATTCCATGCCGACGCCCCCTTTGTTGGGAGGAGATAGGGGCGACACCCCTTTTACCTCCTGGAAGAAGAATGAAGAAGCCACATTAACACTAACGGGATATTAAAAATATTTGGAGAAATTACATCCAAGTCTTTGGACTTTTCACATTACAAAGAAGCCCCCGCTAGAGCTCAAGCACATGCCTTGCACGTGTTTTTTGGGTATTTTGTGTTTTCTCTCCATAGGTTTACTTTTATTATTTATTTGATGCTTAAATATTAACTATTTGCAAATAAACCCATGTTTTTAGACTTGATTTGCGTGCTTCTTCTTATTGAAATAAATATTTTTATGTGTCAATAAATTCTCCAAAATTCAAGTTAAGTTCTTGTCATTTATTTCTTCTTTGCGTGAAATTTTCATTGCATTTTATTTTTATTTTCTATTATAAAAAAATCAAAAACATTGCATTTTCCTAATTTGAACTTTCAAAAATCATAAAAATTCAAATATTGCATAAAAATTCCAAAAAATTAGATTAGTTTTATTTTTGTGTGTTTCATTTTCTTTGCAAATTTTACAAACATTGTTTCTAAAACCTAGAAAATTGTAAAATAACAAAAATATTTAAAAAAATCACAGAAAATTGTAGAAAAATCAAAAATTATGATTTTCAGTTCCTATATGTAGATAATATCCTGTAGGTTTTTTAAAAAACAATTTCCATAAATTTTGTATTATTTGGTATTTTTAAATTGCAAAATAATCATATGTGTTCACTGTCTGCTTATTTCCCAATTTTTTTCATTTTGAAAATTCTTAAAAATTCAAAAATCTTCTAAACATCACTAAAAATAGTAAAAATATAGTAAAACACAAAAAGTCTCAGGACAACTTTTTAGCATTTTTTGATATATTTGAGAAAAATGCATTTCTTTTGTGTGTAAATTTGCTTTGAAATTATATTTTTGAAAATTAAAAATTTACAAAGCTAAAAATCATTAAAAATTTAAAATTAGAAAATAAAAAATTAAAATTAAAAACCGTAAAAAATTAAAAAGATAAAAATCTTACAAAAACCAAGCATAGTGTACATTGGGATTCCTTTCTTTCTTTCAATTGATTTTTAAATTATTTGAATAACCTTCGAGATTGTAACCTCCTTGATTTCGATCCTGTTAACTATACAGGTGACAATCCGCAAATTCACCCTCTTAATTTAACCATTTTAAGCGATTAAATAGAATACATTTGTTGCAGTATGATGAATTCAGATTTCGTCAAAAACCACTTAATTAAAAGTATTGATTAATCAAAGCAATCGATTTTATTTTTACTTGGGCAAGCCCAAGGTTGAACTCAGGGGCACGAGCCTCTTAAGCTATTATCTAGACTCTTATTACTTAAATAAAGCGTTAAATTACGAATCCATAAGTCAATAAATGCACAAGACAAAAAGAATGCATAAGGAATGCATAAAGAAACATGTAGCAGACATTTTTTATTTGCTTTTTATTATGCAACAGAATGCAAGGTTACAATGATGTGAATATGCCCTAATTAGTCAGAATATTCGAGCCATTTAATCAGGAGTCAATTTTGGGTTCAAATAATGAAGCTAGGTCAATTAACGAAATGATGCAAAGCATGGAAAGCATTGCATGAGGGATATTTAATTTAAAATTTAACATCAAAATTTTTAAATGTCAAAATAGATATTAAACCATGTCATTAAGAAGAGAATTAAACTATCTTCAAAAGGAGACCAAAATCAACTCAAATGGAGCTTGGATGCTTAAGATATTCATATAAAAAACCATGGGTACAAATGCAAAGAAAATATAGAAATAAACAGGGAAACCTAGAAGGAATAAAACGTAAATAAAAATAACCTCGAGGCCTTCCCTGTAAATTACCCACATGCGTGGGGGTATATTTGCAATTATTAAAACTCGTAAGGGTTTGA
Source organism: Ottelia alismoides (assembly GCA_037367405.1). NCBI lineage: Eukaryota > Viridiplantae > Streptophyta > Magnoliopsida > Alismatales > Hydrocharitaceae > Ottelia > Ottelia alismoides. The sequence goes on along the minus strand of JAZKJV010007615.1, from coordinate 31,772 downwards.
GTGCAATTTACACTAGGCGCACATGGGAATCACGTTATTGTTGGACCTGAATGCAATTTGAAGAAGTTTGAGGGTCCCCTTGCAAATTTCCAGGCCAGTCACGTAACGGGCATGTGAGGGCGAGGTTCGAGAGCTGTGCAGGCTCAGACTTGGCTCGGAGGAGGTTTGGGCGTCGACGCGGGCTTAGAGAAGGCTCGGAGGTGGCTCGGGGACCCAAGCATGCAGGTGTGGTGCTGCCTCCCATTGCTGACACGTGGCTGAGTATGGACCGCCTGATCATCAAGATCGAACGGTGGTTGTACGAAGGCTGGGTGGTGACGTGGCCAACTTTGGACCGTCCGATCTGGGCAATCGGACAGTTGCTGCTCCTGTTTGGTGGCGTAGACATGGCCGAATATGAACTGTTGGATGGCCATCGGGAGGGTGCCATGCAAAGACAGTTGTATGCTCCTACCCTTCTTCCTCCACTATGGGGCTGGCGGTGATCTCCGAACTCTGACGAAGCCTCCATTGGTCCTTACCAGTCTCCCGTCAAGCAAGATGCTCTATTAGAGTCCCTGAAGGTATTGAAGCGATCGTTGAAGTGAGGCCGATAAGCGGGACCACCTGGAAGCGGCTGATGTCAATCCATCGCCGGAGACAATGCTCGATAAGAGGGATCTGACGAAGCTTATACCATTGAAGTCAAACACCTGTAAGATTAGTCTATACACAAAGCGTGGTGTTTATGCAAGGTGTGAGCGAAGTGAAGTAAAGTGGGGGGCTGCTATGGGGCAGAGAACGTGGCGGCCCAATGATCTTCTCCAGCGAGCTTGGCAGAGAAGGGGGGTGAAATGGCCTAAGGTAGCAAGAGATCGAGAAGGTGGGTGGAGTGATGCATAAAGATGTATGAAGGTGGATGAAGCTCAGGGGATGAATAATGGAGGGTGAAGATGTGTGGAAGATCCTAATAAATTATGAGAAAATCGAAGAAAAAGCAAAAGGAGATCGGAGGGCTTACCTAAGCTATGGCGAAGGAGGGAGCTTGGGCTTGAGGTCCTAGATGGAACTCTGATCTTCGCTGAACTCCCCCGGCTACGAAGAGTAGCTCGGCGGTGGCGGAGCACCGCAAACCTGGCCTACCATGGCTAGGGGTCGCACCGGGGGCGTGTCGTCGTCTTGGCACCTCAATCAATCCTCCCCCTATCACGGGGAGGAAGTGTGGTGTTGGGCAGAGCCCCACGTAAAGGCGGACGAGGTGTGTGCGACGACGACGGCGTATTTAAAGGTGGGAGATCAAGGTTGCGAAGGGTAGACGATCTGGATTGCGTAAAAGATATGGATCGATAGGAAGGGAGATATGGCGAGTGTGAGCTCCCGTGAGGATGACAGAAGAATGGGCTAAGTCAGGGGGTAGTTAGTGAGATGAAAGGTTGACGGAGAAGATGGGGGAAATGGAAAGGGTGAAGCGGTCGTGCGAGGTAGGCGACGTGGGCGAGGAGGAGACCAGAGGTAGGGGATGACTCCTCGGTCGCTGGATCTCGCGATCCAACGGTCGAGGGAAAGGCTCTAAAGTACAGTCCTGATCAGATCGATGGCAGGCATATCGAAGGTTGTGGAGTGTGTTACGTGTCCTGAGTGGGTGCGGGCGGATATGGTCAAGACATGTGGCGTGCTGAGGATTAGGCGGTGGAGAACAGCTGTGATTTGATTTGGAGAAGCATCGGAGGGCTAGGAAAAGATGCGGGAGTGGACATCTGGGATGGAGGCCCCTGGAGGTGATCGAACGGTGGACAACGCAGATGCTTGGCGAGATGAGAAGTAGCCACGTGGCTCAACCCAAAAGAGCCACGTGGCCCAATCAGATTATTCAAACAAAGAAGGTGAAAAAGGAGGGAGAAAATGAATGATTTTGAAAAAACTCAAAACATGAAAGTTGTAGATCTCGATGAGATCTACAAGTTTCATGTTGTTTAAAAATAGAGATGAGTCAAATAAAAGTAAGAAATTTTTTTGTGAACATTTTTAAGGGATTAAAAACACTACACTTTTAGTTTTGTCATTTTTTTGTATTTTTAATTTATTCTAAGACTCGGATAGAAATAAGGATTTATCTGGTTTTTATTGATACTTAGTCTAAGCTAGGGGGTAATAACTGTGAATTAATGTAATGAAATCGGGTTTCATGAACATGTAAATTAAATAGCAAATTCTCTTGCTACTTTTTCTTGTAATTAACTTAGTTTGAGAAAAAATAAAAAAATTGAGGGATATTTGGGTACAATGACATTGTACATTTATTTTTCATCAAATTGAAAACCTCAAAAATCTCTACCAACAGACATGCAACACCTTGTGCAAAGTCCAGACACGTCCAGAGGAGAACCTCAAGGTGACTTGTCCTGACCCCAACACCTTGGCTACAGAATCGTTCCTCATCTTTACAATCCCACTAATGCAGGTCTGATAAGAAGAAAACAAGATTCTGTCAGAACAGGCATATACATTGGCACCAATATCCACAAGCCACTCATTAGTATCATAGATATAGTATAGTTCAGGTTAGAGACATACCCTTCGCAAGTCCGAAATCCTGCAGTGATCATGTTCACTTTTGGACTCCCATATGTAGCCTTAAGTTGAGCCTTTAAGGATGGACAATCCTTCTTCCAATGGCCAACCTGATTATAGTGTCAGTAGGGTTTATTCTTTGCCTTTTTTCTGGATATTGCCTTTCGATTTCATTTTAATGTTGTTACTACCCTTTCTCTTTTTATCTTTGCCTTTGAGGTCATGGAAATTGACTTTATCCTGGACATCAATAGGAATCAGATGCTTTTATTTCTTGTGTTCCTCCTCTATGGTTATTGCACCATCAAGTCATCCATAGAAAATTTCTCCTTTCTGTGTTTTAAGGTCATACCGAAGTCTTCCCAAGACTTAAGGAATTATTCTATGATGCACATGACCTGAAACTTTTTTGGAAGTTTCATTTCGACATCTTTTAAATCATAGAGCAAGAGTAAAAACTCATGTACCTGTTCAGAAACCAACTACCCTTCGACATGGAAAACTTCAAGAACTTGGTGACGGAGTATTTTTCAATACCGAGATCTTCGATATTATACTTCCGATCCAAGCCTTCCCATAGCCCCTTCGCAGTCTGCGTAGACGAACAGTATACATGAAACAACGTGTTGGATAGAACCAACGAGATGCAACCATGACATATACGATCTCGTTCCTTCTACATAGATAGCACCTTATGGCTATTAGGTGTGGGGTTGTTTCCATCACAGGACAATCGGTTTAGGCATATAGATTAATCCTATGGTGGTTAATCATATCTTCATGTGTTGTTGCCAACTGTTGAAATTCTGACTACCGAATTTTTCCGACACACCGGTCATATTTATCCTCGATTTAAAATTGTTTCCGACATGAATTTAAAATCGGTTCCGGATATTCTCTCTAAGATTGTTGATAACAGGATCAAAAACATGGTATATACAAAATAATATTCGGTATGGTCATTATGAATCAATGCATTACAGATTAATAAAAGGGGTTGATGAGGTTGCCCCCTGGGGGCAGCCAACATGGCTGCCCTGCCCCATTTTGGGGTAATTTTTTTTTATTTTTTTGAAAAATATAGTCATATATATTCATCCCTGTATACCTCCTATATGTCATTCGAATTTCGTCAGAAACAGAGACTCCTACGGCCTCCATCGAGACAGAGTCGATTTAAAAATCCTACGACCGTTAAAAAAAATGACGTCTGGACGGAGGCCGTAGGAGTCTCAATTTCTGACGAAATTCGAATGGCATATAGAAGGGATATAGGGATGAATACACATGGTGATATTTTTCCAAAAAAATAAAAAAAAATTGCGAAAAATGGGGTGGGGGAAACCATGTTGGCTACCCCTAGGGGGCAACCCCATTTTTCCCTTGATAAAAGCATAATCAAGCATTTCCTATTCAAATGATCGTTATGATTTGCACGCATGAACCAAAGGTTAACCATTTTCATTTTTCAAAATAAATAAATAGGACAAGATCCAGGAAAGATAGAGTTATAAACACATTGTAACAAGCAAAACGATAAACAAATTGGAATAGAAAATCACCGAAGCGTCCATTGAATGGACTGTCCTTAGAGAGGATATTAACTACACAATACCGGTGCGTAGGATCTGGCGATCCGCTGCTAGGATATGACAACTCATAGTCTTCATCTGCACACACCGATAAGACCACACTCAAAAGTACCTTAGAGAACTGCATCTAACGAATAAGATTGTTCGTATGCGAGAGCAGAAGAACATATCAGGGAGAAGGAGGAAGGGCTTTTCTTGTGAGTGATGAAAAATGACATTGAGGGAGGGTTATAGAAAGAGGTTTGTCTGTCCTAGTGTGTGGTGCTTTCTATTTTCTGAAAATTCAACAGGCGTGTCTCTTTGGATTCCGAAACCACAGCTAAAATGAGCCGTTTGGCTCGAATCGGATTCCCAATGCAATCGACCTGCCAAATCAAACCCGCAACAAAAGTATCAAGATCCGAAATTTGAATTGACTCTCCTAAGGCCGAGCACGTGCACACATGTGTGGTCTTCCATTCATTCTCTCTACTATTGCTACAAGAGCTTGGGTGTGTGATCTCATATAAAAGCCCACCAAAAGTTTAGAAAAACTAGATGTGGTACTAAACTTTTACCCCCGAACTTCTCCTTTCAATTTTGAAAATTTCCAACTTTCCCTCCAATCATTTGATTTCTCAATTGAGACAAAATTAACTCCTACTGTAATTACATAGACTTTCCAATCAAAAGCTTAATTACATACTTTAAATACAATTCTCATCACCCAATATAGAATCCACCGATTTAACATAACCTCAACAAAAGTGTGTCCTATGTGCCTAAAAGACTCCGAGATGCTTGAACACCTATTTGTGGAGTGCATTTTCACAAAAAATGTGATGATCCTCCAAAGCCTCCGTCAAAGTAAAAATTGATTTTTAAACTTCATCTTATCTCGACTGCACCCCACCTCATCCTCCTATTGGCAACTGCGGGTCCTAAAGGCATCCGTATAGTGGTTGCTTTAAATGAATGGTGTACGAAAATGAAAACGTTGGAGGGTAGATCCCTTCCGCCTTTCAAAATCGTCCATGAAACAAATTTCTTTTGTCATCATTTGAGATGACTTAACGAGTGTGGATCGTCTGCTGGCAGCTGACTCTGCTGCAGTGTCCGGAGCCGCTCGATCAAGGTCGAGCGGTTCACTTGAATTCGCACCTTTTTGTGGGACCGATCGTACGAATTCATGCGAACCGTTTGATCTTGATCGAGTGGCTCGGACACTACAGCAGAGTCTGTTGACCAGCAGACAATCCGCTCCCATGACTTAACACCCAAGAATCCTAACCACATTGTTATTTCAGCTTTCTTCTTTCATATTATGCTTTACACAGATCAATATCTTATATTTGCACTGTTTTATTCTTTTCGTAAAAAGATTATTAGGCATTTTATTCTAGAACTCTATTAGGATCTTTATTCATTGGATTTTAGGTAAAATGTTCTATTTGTACTAAATACTAGGCAATCTAAACCATTTTGCTGCTACCCTCTACTTGTATGTCTGCAAACGTTGTTGATGCTAGGGCATCTTCTTTTGGAATGAAAATCGATCATTTTTTTTTCGTAAAATAAGATGCGTTATTATTTGTTCTTGTAATTATTTTGTTAATGTCATTCAAAGAAGGAGGTTAAGGTCGGAAATGAGGGAAAGTATTGCGTGATGCATGTGAGGATTTGGCACAACGACGATGGCTATCCAATGGATACTTGATCTCAACATCATTTGAAACGGATCAACCAACATTGGTTATCCGATCAAAATTTACCGGATTGAATGTACATTCCTTTAGGATTAAAACATAAACACTGGACTTAACATACATAAAATCAAGTTTCGAAACATGGCTCTAAAGTTGAGTGGTCATGGCAGAAATATATAAATATATATGAACTTAGGGTCAATCGACATAGATCAGGTCGAATTATTGTCTAACTTGGTGCGCAACTGCATCAGATCTAGACATGACTCAAGTGGGGGTGTGGTTCCTCTTTTGTACAACAGAGGTGTTGTAACAACACGGAGCCGATCTAGCGGCACACGGAGGTACACGGTTGTGGTTGGCCTCCCTGTGTGCATCGTTCGACCGTGATCGAGCGACTCCCTGCTGTCACAGCATTCTGCTGTGCAGAAGAGGATCGATTCCACTTGATGACTTATTACATGCAGAACTCCAACGAATACCATGAAGTTGGTGTATAAAATGCCGTCATATTATGTGTTACTGTTGATCATGATAACCATGGTTTAAAAAAAAGGAGCATCAAGTTCGTGCATGGGGACATGGGGGAAGAAGGATTCACGTCGGTGGTTCCCACCTCCTGTAGGTCAAGAGGGCATGATGCTGCTGCTCCCTGAGCGAGTCCACGCATGCCTTTGTCCCAACCGCAGACTTTTTGTGCAAAACACGAACTACACGACGCCTCCAGTCGACATCATCACGCTCCAATTTCGGGCCGCGATCTTAACTTTTCTCCGTTTTCCACTGAGATCATCATCCAGATCCACCCACTGGCAATCTAATTGGATCAAGTTGATGTTTCTGCATCGGCGAGTACAGATGGAATAGTAACTAAGGGAGCAGCGAATTTCACGTGGGAGTGATGGTAGATTTTGATGGGTTCGCTTGTGAAAAAGCGCTTCGATTAAATCTGCTCTAAGTCGTGATTTGATTGTTACTGCCTGTTGAATAGACTGGAGATCCTTTTCATTTCGTACGCATAGTTCTGGTTAATTGTACTTCCTATGGAAACCCTATATTACACATATATCTTTCCATTTTTTATCTATGGCTATACGTACAAAGTTAATAAGCTTTACATGAATACCCTTCGGTTATGCACATTAAAATTAGCCATGCAATTAACAAAATGGGTGCCTTTTGACAGTACCCATTTTTTTCAGGAATCACAAACATTTTTTTGGAGACTATCATTATTCTTTACATGTGTGTACATGCATATGTGTAGGTAAGTACTATTGTATTTTGGTTTATATTAGTAAACATATGTCATTGTGTACCGTTACGGAATTAGGTCATCGATCCTTTATCGGGGAAAATTGGCCTTTGACAATTTGTTGGGTTCTGACTCAAATTGAACCACCGGTGACCACCCAAAATGCTTAAGCCCAAGTTGCCAAGCAATAATCCCCACCACTTATAACATACTCTCACATTTTGTGAGTTTTAGATGTGTGACTATCTTTTAAGGTATGTGTGTTACGCATTGCTTATGGAAACTTTATTGGTTTCAATTGGGAAGCCAATTAGTTGGGGGAGAGGGACAATTTTAGAATTTTCAATTTGAAATAAAGGAGTTTGTATGAGGGTTTTTTTATTACAAATAGCAGTTTTAAAAATTTCTTGGACTTATATATAAGTTCTCACCCCAAGCTCTTGAGGCAATAGTAGATATTATGGTTGGAGAACTACTATAAAGTGCATTTTTACTTCACTCTGTTCCGTCTTTGGAGAGCCAATGGTGAGTTAATTTGAATCTCGGATCTCGAGATTTCCACCAAATCTGCTTCATTATCTATCTGCAACATTTTCTTTTTCGCTCAATCTAGATCTTGCTTTGATATGTTGTATCTAATGATTATTAATCAGTTATTGTTTAATATGTGTTTAATTGTATTCAATTTTGCAAATGGTTGATTATTATCATTATAATATTTGATACATTGAAATAAAACGTGATAATTACTGGTCATTTTTTGTTTGCAATTGTTAATATAACTTGAATCCTAACCACTTGTTGGGATGCTGGTGTGATTGATCTGTATCCTGCTTTCTGATTGGCTGAGAGATGTTGGGCCAGGATTGCTAACATGACTGATTAGTGTCATGCCTTCTGATTTGCTGAGAGCTGTTGGATCAGGATTGCTGACATGTCTGATCTGCGTCAAGCCTTTTGATTGGATGAGAGCTATTGGGTCAGGATTGGTGACATGTCTGATCTGTATCCTGCCTTCTGATTGGTTGAGAACTGTCGGGATGGATTGCTGAATACAAATAGTATTCTTTTATTGTAGTATAAATGGGGTCTTAGGGCCACCAGATACTGCACTCCTCATCCCGATCATGCATCTCATCCCATATATGTACCTTCTCAATACCCTATGTATTACCTTTTTTCTTCATATAATGAAACTAATCACCATCGTCCAAGGACATAGCCCATTTACGGGTGAACCTTGTAAATCCTTTTGTTTGTGTCTTGTTTGTTTGATCGTGTTTGTGCGTATTTGGTTCCGTGATTCCCAACAAACTAGTAACAGAGCTTCAGGTTCCGTAAGGATCATCCAGCAAGATGATGTCGCACAATTTGAAGATCGAGAAATTCACAAGGAAGAATGGATTCAGTCTATGGCAGATCAAGAAGCACGATGGAGTCGTGATGACTGTGATAGAAGTATGACATATTCCTGATCTAAGGAAGAACCTAATTTCCCTTGAAGCCTTGGACTCTAAAGGATACAAGTACAACATTGAAGGTGGAGTCATGCAGGTTTCCAAAATTAGGGTTGTTGTCATCAAAGGCAACAAACAGAAGACCCTATACATCTGCATGGGTCTACAGTTCTCGGGATCAAGTTTAAGTGTTGTTTGAAATTGTTCAATGTCAAAAGTTGGCAATAACCCCAAGGAGGGGCTGGCAACAGCACAATGAAGCTTGACAAAGCTTCTCTGAGAAGCTAATTCAAGGTGAATGTTGTTTATAATTACTTGATTCCTACTATTTGAATATCAAGTGATGAAGTATAGTAGTGGTTAATTATGTTATATGAGAATTCAACCCCGGTGTAGTCTAGTAGTGGCTATTTCTGCTAGTGAAGAATTCAACTCATGGTGGAGTGTAGTAGTGGTTAATTCTGCTATAAAAGAATTCAACTCAGGTGGAGTCTAGCAGTGGTTAATTCTGTTCGTGAGAATAATTCATGGTAGAGTAACAGTAGTGGTTCATTCTGCTATATGAGGATCCAATTCAAGCTGGAGATTGTTGATATGACTTGAATCCTAACCACTGTCGGGTTGTTAATGTGGCTGATCTGTATCATGCTTTCTGATTGGCTCAGAGTTGTTGGGTCAGGATTGCTGACATGTCTGATCTGTGTCCTGCCTTCTTATTGGCTGAGAACTATTGGGTCAAGATTGGTGACATGTATGATCTGTGTCCTGCCTTCTTATTAGCTGAGAGCTGTTGGGATAGTATTGCTAACATGTCTGATTTGTGTCTTGCCTTCTGATTGGTTGAGAGCTATTGGGATTAATTGTTGAATACAAATGGTATTGTTCTGTTGTAGTATAAGAGGGGCCTTAGGGCCACCAGATATTGCACTACTCATTCAGATCTTGTTTCTCATTCCATATATATACCTTCTCAATATCCTCTGTATTACATTTTTTCTCCACATAGTGAAACCAATCGCCGCCTTCCAAGGAGGTAGCCCTTTTACGGGTGAACATTGTAAATCCATATGTTTGTGTCTTGCTTGTTTGATCATGTTTGTGCATGTTTGCTTCCGCGACTCACAACGACAATAATTCAGGTAACAATATATCAAGAACAATGATTAATATTATGTTAGATATAATATTTAAACTGAAGATGTATTTGATTGGGATGCTGGCAGAATTCAATGGACAAAACTTAAGGCGTTGAGAACAACTAATAAAGATATGGTTAACCAAAACAAGATTGATTTCGATGTTCGAAATCGAATGTTGCACAATGCAAACAGAAAACTCGCACCCAATAGCCAAAATACACAATTAGCATTGAAAGAACACAATTGTATATGTCATGCTTGCATTTTGTTGGTCCTATCCAACAATTTTTCCATTGTATATTGTCCATCCATGTAGATAGTAAATAGGCTATGGGAAGAACTCAATAATAAATATAATATTGAAGCCCTTAGTATTGAGAAATTCATAGTCATGAAGTCCTTTAAGTTTTTTATAGTCAAGTGGAAATCAATTTCTGAATATGCACGTGATTTTTGTTCTCTTACTACACACATAAGAAGATGACAAAATGAAACTTTTAGAGAATAACAAAGAATTTTCAATTCATCTCCTTCATAGAAAAATTCCCCAAATCATGGGAAGATTTTAACTGTAAGACATGCGATCCCACGGCGAGCCATTTTGCAATAAATATTATTGCAAATATCATTCCGTGATCTGATATGGAGAATAAATAATTTGCATAATAGGTCCCTTAGTACAATTAGGGTTATGTACCATGGCCATCTTGATGATCATACAGCTGTTGATTCAACTATTGAATCATAGAGGCCGATGCTTGGATGAATATCTAAAGAGTTAGATTGAAGACTCATCAAGCATCGTCAAATGATTGTTAAGAGATGATCTCTAGCCTGAGTAGGAGATGGAAATCCTTATCTCTAAAGGATGATATCTGACCGACCTCTTGATGCAGGTCCTCTGCATAGGAATAGAGATTCGGAGGTGTCAGACTAGTTAGGTCAAAGAGTTGACTTAACGAGATCGAGATAACCAAAGTCCTATATCGTATGCTGTCACGATACAGATATGCGTCCTCTGATCGGAGACAGATGTGTTACTATATGATTGAGTATATACATTTGGCAGACCAATAGGTTGATGACCTAACCAAGGTCTATATACCGACGCGTTGGTGTGCATATAAGGGCATATGAGTAATATGATCTCTCAAAGGGATCATATAGGTTCAGTCACTGAACCGGAAGATATGAGCTCACTCATGAGATATTGGGAAGAATCAAATTCCGTGCACGATCGTCTCGCTTTGGAAGCTTGACTGAATTTGTAGGTTTGATATATACTTTTGGAAAGTATATTATCAAGACCTAGGTATGATATATGCTTTTGGAAAGTATATGATCGTACCGACTCCCAATGATCGAATGAGAAACTTACTGATAAAACCATGAAGTAGACAGTATAAAGTTGATCCAATACTTCAGGTTTAATCTGAGTCTTCCAGTATGCAGGATGTATAGGTATTGGGAATATCTGAGGGTGATGTGATCATAAACGATTGTATAACCATGACGCTTCCATTCCTAGGGAGTGATGAAACGGGTCTGGATTTTAGTGACTCCTCTCAGTATAAAAGTAATCTGATATTGGTCCACAAATGTTGGACATTGATCTGAATGTGATTCAGATGCAATGAAAAGATTAGATTTGCGGTCTTGATTTAATCAAGCATCTATGGGAGGCCCGTGATATGGATTTGAGATATGATCTCAATATCCAAGTCACTATACGTGGAACAATACAATCGCCCTGTCCTTATCTCAAATTATCTGCGGAGAAAGCGCATTATCCTTGAAGGAGTTCATGGATAATTCTATTGTTGATATATGTATCCAAGCATTGAGAAAATGGATAATTAAATGTGATTTAATTATCATGATTAATATGAATTCGATTCATATTATAAAGAGAGTTATCTGAAATAATTGAATGTGATTTAATTATCAAAGATGCGAATAATATGAATGTGATTCATATTATTTGAGAATAAGAAAATAGAGATCCAAGATGATTAAATGTGATTTAATTATCATGGATATGAATAATGTAGATAGCAATATCCATATTAGTCATATATATTATAAATGTGATTTATAATATATAAGAGAGAGCTATTTGTACTTTACATTTGTTAATTAAATGTTGATGTGAATTGGATTCACATTGGACAATTAATTGAAAATGTAATTCACATTTTATTTTGGGTTGTGAATGTGATTCACAATTTTCCAATGGCAAGATTGCAATATTCACAAAATAATTATGAATTATTTTTGTTGAATAATTTACAACAAATGTTGTTGTAAATCTTGGAGATTTCCATGGAATAATGTGATCTCATGAGATCTCATGAGATTGCATGAGATTGCCACCAAATCCAATATTATGGAAGGAGGCTTATCTTCATTCCATAATCTCCATGCTTGATTGATTTAATTTGGGATTGATTTATATTGATTTATAAATATAGATTTAATCTAACTTAAATTAATTATTGTTGGTTTTTACCAACACATATCTTAGGCATTAAAAGAAACACAATCAATGAGGACCATTGGATTTGTGCTGTCCCATGGATTGGGATCCATGGATCCCAAAATGTTATAAAAGGAGAGGCACCACATTGCACTTCATTAACACATTGCTTTTGAAGCACATCTCTCTCTCTCTCTCTCTCTCTCTCTCTCTCTCTCTCTTTCTCTCCCTCTCATGGCCGTCCATCATGGATGCCCTATAGAGGTTCTCCATCGCCGCAGCGTCGTCGTTATGCTGTCCGATGGTTTGCTCGTGGAACTCCGTCTACTTCGGCGTGCCTTTCTTGTGAGGAAGACGTCGGATCTCGTGTGTCGAGATCAGGAGATTCGCTATTTGGATCATCAACATGGATTGCGAGAAGTATGCGGTTCATCCCCGCGCTCGCAAGCATCTTCTCCGTTGGATCGGACTTGAAACAGGAGGTCTCTTCGTTTAGAGACTCGATCACAACCATGCTTGAAGAGATAACCCTAATACTTGTTTGCGATTTAGACGAAACGATCCGAGAAATGTTCTTGGATCATGTGATTTCGTCGCATGAAAATTTTTAATTTACGCTGCCTAGAACAACTAGTACGACTAGTTGTACTTTGTCGTATTCGATACGATGCTCGCGCTTCCGTGAATTGCTTGAGGATCTAACCAAATCCTTCAAGTGGTATCAGAACCTTAGGTCGGTGGTTTTGGATACGATCCCTAAATCGAGGACGACATGGGTTTGTTAGAGCTTGCGAAAGTTTTCTTGCATTTCATTTTCGCATCTCTGTTTTGATATTATTTTCGGCACTGTTTAAATTGTTTAAATACGAAAATAATAATAGGATTTTGTTCTACATTAAATAAGGAAATTGTAGGATTTGAGTTTGCGTGATTTGGATTCTGTATGCTCAAGTTATGTTCATTTTAGTGAACATGTATCCACTGTTTCAGGGACTGCGGATCATGACATAATTAAGATATTAATTGCGGATCTAAAATGCCTTGAAATGCGTGAAAATCATTTAGGTTCTGTTGTAAATAAAGTTAGCAAACTTTATAAATTTATTTTGCTTAATTTGGATTTAAATTGATTGAGATATGATATTTTTAGTAAGTGGGGGTCACTGCTGGAAATACTTTCCTAATCAAGAACCTAGTGATTGTCATTTAATCAATTAGTGAAATTGAATTGTTTAATTTCCTGGAATAATTGTGCATAAATATTTGAGAAATATTTGATGATAATTATTTCCTTAAATGACATTGCCCTTAACCAATATTTGATTAGATGTGATCTAGATCACTAATTGGTTACATGATCTACATGATCTACATTCCAATAAACATGTTCCTTGAATAGGACTTGGGATTTGTTTAACAAATCTCATTATAATATTAATCAAAATTGTTTTTATTGTTATTATATGGTATAATTTCGGTTGAAGAACCGATGATTATCTCAAGTACAAAGTGATTTATTTTGCATTATCCTTTCCCGAGGTGGATATGGTGTCTAGTCGGAGAGCATTGGGGTTGCGGGTTGCAACGTATGTGGTCCGTCCCACTCTCGTCGGTACTGGCCATGACAACGGGTAGGGTTAATATAATGCTTAAGAAATCATGATGTATTTCTAATTATTAAAATTCAAAATAATACGTATTTGAGATAATACCATAACTCAAGTAACAATTAAGAATGTTTGTTGGATATTAATTAGATCATTAATTTAATATGATTAGATTAATTGGAATCCAATTATAATTAAAACACTCTATTATAAATAGAGATGTTATTTTCCTTGGAAGAATTGATCGTAATGAATATGATTCATAACGATTACTTAAATCTTGAACATGATATGGAGGATCACATAAGTGACATCCATGGTCTCCTGTCAAAGCGAAGGGTTCCGTCGCCAGGGATTGCATGTGGGAGACGCCTATCCGAAGTGACAGCTCCTGTATGCAAGCGCATCTGGATCAGGCTCTTTGCTTCTCGAAAGAGTAAGGCCGTATACGTAGTGACCCCATTATCGGATCCTCATATTATTGGGGCGATATTGGATTGCGTATAGCGAGTACTATTCCTGTTGACGGTTGGTTCAATTAATGATAGGTCAACATCGCCTTAGGGGTGGTGGACCCGGGTGTTAAAGATCGAATTAGGAAATGCAAGTTGGACTTGCAAGGCGGAATGTGTTCCCGCTTCTTTTTATCGGAGTTGCAGATTCTCATATTATTGGGATGTAACAAAGATAAGGAAGGAGATCCCAGATCTTGATGAGATATAATGGTAAGTATATATCTTACATTGAAAGTGATTAAGGGAATGAACTTTCACTGTTGACAAGGCAAGACAACTTTGATATAAAAATTCCTAAATCAAAGTAAAATGTGTGTATATATATATAAAAATTTATGCAAATTTCTTATTTCAGATAATCCTTCATTAAACCCACTCAATGTTATACTCAATAATAACCAATAAATTATCATGTATTGGACTCATGATCTAGATATTGTACTTGCAGTTGGACACATAATGTATGAGGTTGCAATGTGCAAGCTTCCTCATAATATTGAGGAATGACAATTAAATAGATAATAGGAATACAACCCTAGGGTTTGTATGTCTCTATAGTCTTGATCTCATCGGATGTACTTTGGAAGTGACATGTCTATGATGATCGTAATTGTCAATTAATCCTTATAAAATCTAAGAAGATGTTCTGGCATGCATAACTGCTCTTGATATTTATCATGAATGGCATGGTTCTCTGCATCATGCAGAATGGTGGCTCTTTAAGAGATGATGTATTCAAAATTTTTGAATACCTACCTGAACTAATGTCTTAAGAGTTTAAATGGATGTAGATTATGAGTGTCATCAATCTACTATCTATACTCTAGTCATTCATGAAGCTTCATAATATTCATATTGTATGAATTTAATGAAGCATGTATAAATGTTGAAATGCTCTTAATTGAATTCTTTTTGAATTTAACATAAGAGATCCTCAGTCTTAAGCAATGGTTGTTTATAGATAAAGGGAGTGCAATGGAAGCATGGGTTGGACCCGAGTAAGAAGTTTGGTCAAAGAGTTGACTGTACATCTATGACTTCCATATGTCATCCGAAGAGTTCGATGAATGCCAATACTGCAATGAGTTGATGTATCGATAGTATGACTATCAAGTCTGTCTAGAATCCTTAGAGAAGGACTCGGATGGAGCATCAGAATAATCTACATAAATCATTGATATTGACTTACTTATTGAATAAGATAAAGTCTTGTAATTGTATCTCAATCTTCTACAACACTTGCAATGGGTTGCATATGTTTTAGAAGGCTAGAAAATTTGATCTTCAGGTTTAATAGTCATCCGCATAGATATGGATGCAATTGTTGCAACAATCTCTACTAGATTGAAAGGCTTCATAATTTCAGTGGGAGAGCCCTAGTCTTAGATAATGTCTCTATGACCTGGATATTAGAATACATTCATTATTTATTTCTAAATGTTGGAAATAAACATGAATTCTGTAATAAATCTATCATAAAGAGTTATGATGGAGAAATTTCAGACAGTAATCTAAAATCTAGTGGACTCCACTAAATTAGAAAATTAATGAATGGTTCATTAACATTTCTAAATGTTGAAATTAAACCTTAAGATCAATAGGAGGATGAAGATCATTTGACAATGATCTAGCATCAAGCCTTGGACATTTGTCTATTGATTTTATCAATAGACTAGTAAGAGATGAAACTTTAGAATGTCTAAAATTTCAAAACTTACATACTTATGAATATTGTATTCAAAGTAAAATGTCCAATACACCCTTCTTTGGGAATGGTGTAAGATGTCAAGGTATTCATGATCTCATACATATTGATGTATGTGGATCACCTATATCATAGTAAACATTATGGATATATCATATCTACTGATGATTATGTATGATATGAGATTTCTTCTCTTCACTTAGAAAACCTTTGAAATGTTCAAAGATTTCACATAATTTTGGTCTACAACCAAAGTTTGAAGGAAGATAAAATGAATTTGATCTAATCAAGGTAGCATGTACCTGTTAGATGAATTCAAAGGATACCTTATGGAGATGTGAATATCATTTCTATCTCAATCCTCCTAACACACCTTAACTCTATAGAGTTGTAGGGAGATACAATTGGATCATGTGTGACATGATCTTATCAATGATGATTTTTTAGCATAATTATCCCTCAGTTTCCAGGTATATATGTGAGTAGATACTACAATGTATATCCTTAAAAAGGTTCCATGCATGATGGAATCTAGCACTTGAGAGTGCTGCTTCATTAGGAAAATAAAGGATGGTAGTGGATACCTACTTTATGACCTTGAGATTCTTAAAATATCTCATCTCTTAGAATGTGATTCTTAGAGGTTGAGACTCTTGAGAATCAAGATGAAAATGAAGTGTAGGAACTCATTTAATCTTGAAAAGATAATGAGGCTCCTGAAAATTGGAAACTAAAAGGACAATTAAAGATGAAACACTAATCCCTCTTCAAATGAGTTTGAGGATGGATTCCATGTGTCAGAGAAATCTGACAATAATCGAACTTCATGTGATGAAACTTCTGAAGATCATAGCATGGATAGATGGATGTTTCAATAAAAGTCTAATGTAGACTTCATATACAAGTGTTTTATGTGGACCTTCGAGGATCCACCTATGCGGGTAAGACCCGTAAAGGTGTAAATGGATTTTCAAGAGTAAGGGAACCTGATGAGAAGGTAGAGACCTTCAAAGCACGGTTCGTAGACATGAGCTACACACAGGAAGAGAAGACGTTGCTTGCGATGAGACTTGCTCTTCAGTGACCATGCTTAAAACTATAAGAATATTGCTAACCTTGGCTACACAACTTGACTATTGCATCTTCAAGATGTAAGTCAATATTGCATTCCTCTATGAATACCTCTCTGAGGATATTCACATGAAGTAGCCCTAGGGATTCATGGTTGAGGAAAGCAAGGTGTGTAAGATAGAAAGCTCCATCTATGGACTCAAATAAGCTTCTTGAAGTTAGACCATAAGATTTGATGAAATTATAAATGTTATGATTTCAGATAGAATCTTGATGAGCCAAGTGAAGTTTAGTGGGAGTGCCTTTGTGTTCATTGTGCTAAATGTAGATGATATCCTAATCATTTAAAATGATATAAGGATAATAATAAGTGTTTTATTATCTGGTTATTCCTTAACTTGAGATATGATCTCAAGGATACCTCTTGGATCTTAGTTCTGAAGGTGTTCAGGAGCAAAGAGAAGAGGGTATTGGGAATGTCACATTAGTAGTACACCTTGGACATATTCCAATTTTTTTTGGAAAATTCCAAGAAAGGCTTCCTTCCCTTAAGATGTGGTAGTGACCTATCTAAAAGGATAGCACCTCAAAGAGTTGAGAAAGTGAATGCTAGAACTACTTGCACTTGTGCATCAGTTATGAGAAGCTGAGTGTATGCTAGATGTGTACGAATACCAGATGTCTGCCATGCAGTGGGAGTAGTAAACTGTTACTATCCTAGTATGGAAATAAAACACTTGGTTGCAGTAATAACAAAAATCTTCATAGATGACAAGAGTTTTTAGATAGTGATCTTAAAGTCTTATCTTAAAAAGATGAAGACCTTATAGATAGAGATCTAAAAGGTCTTAACTGTGGATACCTTAGGAGATAGAGATCTCCATGAATAAGGGTATTCTGATAAGGATTATGGAAATACTGGTTATGATAATTGTTAAGGTGTGGTGTCAAGGACACTGTAACTAACAAAATTGGGTATTGTTTGCATAAGATGCAACATTCGCATTAGATGCGAGCACTGTTACTGGGGATATCCAAGTGCCGTAAAAGGACTTGGCATAGTCTCGCGGGAACAGAGTTACTGATCAGCTTACCTAGCTATTTTCTAAATAGATTATGATTATCACATGAGTGAGGGTTTAACCATTAATGGCTCTTTGGGCTAGTGGGAGATTATTGGACATGCGAGCCCATGGCGAGCCATTTTGCAGTAAATATTATTGCTAATATCATTCCTTGATCTGATATGGAGAATAAATAATTTGCATAATAGGTCCCTTAGTACAATTAGGGTTATGTACCATGGCCATCTTGATGATCATACAGCTGTTGATTCAACTGTTGAATCATAGAGGCTGGTGCTTGGATGAATATCTAAAGAGTTAGATTGAGGACTCATCAAGCACCGTCAAATGATTGTAAAGAGATGATCTCCAGCCTGAGTAGGAGACGTCAATCCTTATCTCTAAAGGTTGATATCTGACCAACCTCTTGATGCAGGTCCTCTGCATAGGAATAGAGATTCGGAGGTGTCAGACTAGTTAGGTCAAAGAGTTGACTTAACGAGATCGAGATAACCAAAGTCTTCTATCGTATGTTGTCACGATACATGCATGCATCCTCTGACCGGAGACATATGTGTTACTATATGTTTGAGTATGTACATTTGGCAAACCAATAGGTTGATGACCTAACCAATGTCTATACACCGACGCGTTGGTGTGCATATAAGGGCATATGAGTAATATGATCTCTCAAAGGGATCATACAGGTTCAGTCACTGAACCGGAAGACATGAGCTCACTCATGAGATATTGGGAAGAATCAAATTCCGTGCACGGTCGTCTCGTTTTGGAAGCTTGAATGAATTTGTAGGTTTGATATATACTTTTGGAAAGTATATGATCAAGACCTAGGTATGATATATGCTTTTGGAAAGTATATGATCGTACCGACTCCCAATGAGAGACTTACTGATAAAACCATGAAGTAGGTTTAATCTGAGTCTTCCAGTATGCAGGATGTACAGGTATTGGGAATACCTGAGGGTGATGTGATCATAAACGATTGTATAACCATGACGCTTCCATTTCTAGGGAGTGATGAAACGGGTTTGGATTTTAGTGACTCCTCTCAGTAGAAAAGTAATCTGATCTTGGTCCACAATTGTTGGATATTGATCTGAATGTGATTCAAATGCAATGAAAATAATAGATTTGCGGTCTTGATTTAATCAAGCATCTATGGGAGGCCCGCGATCTGGATTTGAGATATGATCTCAATATCCAAGTCACTATATGTAGAACAATACAATCGCCCTGTCCTTATCTCCAAGTATCTGCGGAGAAAGCACATTATCCTTAAAGGAGTTCATGGATAATTCTATTTTTGATATATGTATCCAAGCATTGAGAAAATGGATAATTAAATGTGATTTAATTATCATGATTAATATAAATTCGATCATATTATAAAGAGAGTTATCTGAAATAATTGAATGCGGTTTAATTATCAAAGATGCGAATATTATGAATGTGATTCGTATTATTTGAGAACAAGAGAATAGAGATCCAAGATGATTAAATGTAATTTAATTATCATGGATATGAATAATGTGGATAGCAATATCCATATTAGTCATATATATTATAAATATGATTTATAATATATAAGAGAGAGCTATTTGTAATTTACATTTTTTAATTAAATGTTGATGTGAATTGGATTCACATTGGACAATTAATTGAAAATGTAATTCACATTTTATTTTGGGTTGTGAATGTGATTCACAATTTTCCAATGGCAAGATTGTAATATTCACAAAATAATTATGAATTATTTTTTTGAATAATTTACAACAAATGTTGTTGTAAATCTTGGAGATTTCCATGGAAAAATGTGATCTCATGAGATCTCATGAGATTGCATGAGATTGCCACCAAATCCAATATTATGGAAGGAGGCAATCTTCATTCCATAATCTCCATACTTGATTGATTTAATTTGGGATTGATTTATATTGATTTATCAATATATATTTTATCTAACTTAAATTAATTGTTGTTGGTTTTTACCAATACAAATCTTAGCCATTAAAAGAAACACAATCAATGAGGACCATTGGATTTGTGTTGTCCCATGGATTGGGATCCATGGATCCCAAAATGTTATAAAAGGAGAGGCACCACATTGCTCTTCTTTAACACAATGCTATTGAAGCACATCTCTCTCTCTCTCTTTGTCTTTCTCTTTCTCTCCCTCTCATGGTCGTCCATCATGGATGCCCTAGAGAGGTTCTCCATCACCGCAGCGTCATCGTTATGCTACTCGATGGTTTGCTCGTGGAACTCCGTCTACTTCGGTGTGCCTTGCTCGTGAGGAAGACGTCGGATCTCGTTTGTCGAACTCAGGAGATTCGATGCTTGGATCATCAACATGGATTGCGAGAAGCACGTGGTTCATCCCCGCGCTCGCAAGTGTCTCCTCCGTCGGATCGGACTTGAGACAGGAGGTCTCTTCGTTTAGAGACTCGATCACAACCACGCTTCAAGAGGTAATCCTAATACTTATTTGTGGTTTAGACGACACGATCTGAGAAGTGTTCTTGGATCATATGGTTTCGTCGCATGAAAAATTTTAATTTCCGCTGCCTAGAACAACTAGTACGACTAGTTGTACTTTGTCGTATTCGATACGATGCTCACGCTTCCGTGATGCGCTTGAGGATCTAACCATATCCTTCATTAGCGTGATCTTGAAATAGAAGAAAGGGAAAAATTTATTGATAACTTGATGGTGGCAATCACTATGGAAGAGAATGATGAATATCCAATTCATCATCTTTATTTTTTCATTTTAGCCTTTATTCCCTAGTTAATAGCATTTATTTGTTCAAATTAACATTCATTTACTAACATATAAATACTATATAATACATAATTAATTAGAAAATAAAATAAGAAAGAAAAAGAAATGAAGCGTCAAAGACACTGAATGACCCTAGACTCCGAGACCAAGGAAATATTGACTTGATCGATAAGGAATAAAGTAGGGGGAGGTAGATCAGATGAATTGCATCGAAAATACATCAAAACCCTAATTTTTATTTACCAATAAATGGTCATTTAAGACCTATTTTATTTTCCTATTTGTATACCTCAGGTAATAAAACCCTCAACAAGAAAGATGTACATAAAAATATAAAAAAAACAAAATTAATTTCACATAAAAATAACACACAGTGCAAATGTGACACACAAAACAAAAAAGCACAAACAAAACTTCCCAGACTTGTATCTTCTTCATACGGACTCAAAATTGACCAAATTCACATTTATTGTTCATAAAATTACCTATTTAATGAAGGTGGTTTTGTTTATTTTGGAGTTGAGATGTAAAAGTTGGCTTTCGAACTCCTATTATATTATACACGTGTATATAATATTCAATATATTCATTTCTTAATTTTTTTAGCTTCCTTATATTTTTATATACTTATAAATATTATTTAAAATACATTTAAATAATAAATATAAAAAACATGTAAAATACATTCAGATAAATAATGTATTAAAATATATATGTATATGGGATTGGGGAGCATGCACCCAGGTACATGTATTTTTACATGCATCGGGACCTATATCTTCCATGTTTTTTTACTTTTTTGAAAAATATCACCATGTATATTCATTTATATATCCTTCCATTATGCCATTTGAATTTCATCAGAAACAGAGACCCCTATGCCCTCCATATAGAACAAGTCGATTAGAACAATTCTAAGACCGTTAAAATTACATGTTCTGGATGGAAGGCATAGGAGTCTATGTTTCTGACGAAACTCAAATGGCATATAGGAGGGATATAGGTATGAATATACATGGTGATATTTTCAAAAACAATAAAAAAAATAGAAGATATAGGCCCCGATGCATGTAAAATTACATTCATCTGGGTGCATACTCCCCAACCCCTATGTATATTATACCTATAGAATACATATAGATATTTATATAAGTAAATAAATGAAATAAAGATAATACAATAAAAATATGTAAATGTGTAATTAAATAAGTTGTAAATATATAAAATATGTATATATAAAAATAAAATATTGAATACAAAAAAAAAATAAATACTGTGAATATATGTATATATACCTATCTATTTACATGTAAAACTTAATACCTAATAAAAATCCTTGTAAAAATAAATAAAAATATCCATAAAATACTACATAAAATAATAAATGTTTTATATGTTTTAACCTAAAATTAATAAAAATATTTGATACTTTTAAATGAATTAAAAACGATTTTCTCCATGGAATTTCCTGGTTGGTCCACGTAGACCAACCATTATTCTCCAGTTGTTGACCACCTGGTCAACAGTCCTTCCCTCTAACTGACGATGTCAGAAATCATGCGACTTTAGACTTTCTCCCATTTTCTTCCATTCCTTTACCCCACCATTCTTCTCGAGCCTTCCACCTATCTTCTCCTCCGTCAACCCTACTCCATGTTGACCCCATAGCACCCAGCTTCCTAATTCACGCCATCTCCTCCACTTTTTTGCCCCTTACCCTGTCTGAAAAATCCAACTCCATCCCCTTTTGAGTTTTGATCCTTCTCTTCTAGTTTTTACCCCAATAGGAACCTAAGGGTAGAAGCTCTTTGTGACATCAAGTGATTCCCCTCCTTATCGGTGTGGATAAGGTGGTGGAGAAGGTGATCCAAGGTCCATCAAAAGCTTGATCCGATGAGCCTCTCTGCTCCCTACTCCATAGGTACGATCTGCCTTTTCTTTGCCTTTTCCTTTCGCATTTCGATTCTACACCATAGTTTATCTTTTAGTTCCCGCAAAAATGCCCTAGCTTATCTTAATTTCTAGGTTTTAATTTGTTGGAGACTTAAGCTCCAGACCAAAAATCACCATGAACATCTCTGTAATTTGACCCAGTTTCACCTCATTTTCATTCCTCCTCGTGTTCCCCACCATATCCCCCTCATTTCACCCTCGATCTTGCAAGGATTGGGGAGATAAGATGATCTACTCTCCCGCACGTCGGAGTACCTTTGCCCCCTATGTTCCCCTTTGCTAGAAGCTTCATCGTAAGGTTGAAAATACTGGCCTCGAACCTAGGAGCATTTTTGTGTAGGCTACGAGTCCATAAGGTATACCTAAGCTCCAGCAGCCACCATAGTTTTACCAGTCACCACCATCCCAGGACACTCAGATGATGGTCTACCAGCCAGATCAGCCCCTGGTAGTACTCCCTCCACCCACCTACGAGCTGGAGCCGTTGATGGATGTCAACGGGATTTGGTACGAATGACCCCTGCCCGATATCCGACGAGACCATCCCGGATTCCGCTGGTCGGCCGGAGGCACCAGTTCCCAGCAGCAGCTTCCAGTTCAGAGTGGCCAGTACGGCCAGCAGTGGACCTCCAGGTACCCTTAAGCTCCAGGACCCTATCGATGAGGAACAAATCTATTTGACTCCTTCTGCAGATGCGAGAAGGCTCCATGAAGCTAAGGAGCTGATCAGAGACGAAGAAGGTGGCCAGAGGCATGAGCATTCATCGATCGAAGCAATTCCAAGACTCAGTTCTTGGCAGTTCTTCCAAGCTACTTCAAAAATGTAGGATGAAGAACACAGTCCAGATCTAATATGGGTCATTCAAATCAGCATGAATTGTCGTCCAAACCCTAGCGTTGATCAAGTGGTGTTGACATGGTGCAAGGAGAAGCGTCAGATATAGTATCTTAAGGGTTAAATTACATAGGACATGCTCCACACTTTTGTATTTTATATTAGGTCATGTAAATTTTTAGGGTAGTTTAAATAGTTCTGGATTTTGCATAGACCCTACGTACTTACTGAAAATTACAAGTAGGTCCCCATACCTCACGATGTTGTGATATTTGCAAGTTAGCCCTTATAACTTTTCTTTATTTAATTTTAGTCTTAAAAATTATAAAATATGTTATATTTTGGGGTAATTTTCATGATAACACATGTAGTTTATTATAATTGCAAATATACCCTTGTTAGGCCATTTGTTTTTATTTATGTCATTTCAATTCGATTAATTATGTCATATGCTTGTTAAATGTTGGGAAAATTATAGTAGATGCTTCAATTTATGCAGATGCATACCCATATTTTTTAATAGCATTTTATTGCATTTTTTTATTTATTAAAAATCATTTAGGAGCTAAATATTCTCTATTTTCTTATAAAAACAAAAAATATAAAATGAACTTTAAAACTATTAACAAATAAAGTGTATATATTAGTATATATTATAACTCCATATCGAAACTCACAAAACATATAAAAAAGAACAAACTAAAAATTACAAAAGCCTAAAAACTCTATAAAGTACTGTAAAATTCCGAAAAAATCATTTTTTGTTCTACCTTTTCATTTATAATATATACTATAAACTAAAAAATGGGATTTTTTCACTATTTTCTATTTTAAAATCCAAAACAATTCAACCTATATATTATACTCATTATTTTGATACATCTGATACATTACAAATAAATAAAAATTAGAAAAAAATATAAAATCATAAAATGGAGAAATATGTCAAAAATACAAAAACAATTTATTTTGTGAACTTCGACTATTTTATATATAATTATAATTATAATACTATATATATTATATATACCTAATAATACTTCTATAATAGTTATTATTATTACCTATAAATGCATATTATTAATTTAAAACCATTAAAAAGCAAACATGACTATTCTTGTATATATACATATATTTATTTATTATATATCTTATATAATATCAATATTAGTATTATTACTATATATATATGTAGATTAAATCTTAAAAACAAGAAGAAACTAAAAATTTGCATAATAAAAAAGAAAATAAAAATTTCAAACAAAAAATATAATAGTTAAAAAACTATAAAATAAAATATAATTAAAACCCATAAAAATAAAAATACCTAAAAAGTATACAAATAATTATTATTGATTATTATTAATTAATAAGTATTATACCTATACAGTTTGCTTTCGGTGGTTTAACCCCTATACTTGCTTGTTATACACATTTATCCGTAGGGTATAACAAATTTCACATTGCATCTTATTCATTGTTTATTCTATATTGTGGATTGATTGTTTGCTTGATTTGATTTGTGACATTCCGAGTATTATGAGAGCGGACACTTCACCGATTGTCAGATCCAAACAGTCAAACACCGCAAGCCCTCCAAGATCGAACATTAGGAACCTCTCTCTCCAATCGATCAAGAAAATGGTTTCATTACCGAGGAGCAACAGAGGATGGGCTGGCGTATATATCAGTAGTATATTTATCTATTTATATTTCTTCTTCAATGATTGTGTATCTGTTGTGACCATTTTCTTTGTCGACTTCTTTGTGAGGGCCCACTACGCAAGGATGAATTTTAGGAGGCCGAAGCAACCAATCAGAGCGAAGACCAACTTTCATCGCTATGCCTGTAGGAGAGTGATCAGGAAGAAGACAGTGGCTTGAGAAGAGCAACTTAGTGTACTATTTTTATTTTTATTTTATGAGAGAGAGATAGTTTATTAATTTGTAATAATATAAGTATATGGACATTTAGGACATTTAGACTCTCGCAGGCCTATTTTCCAAGTGTCTGTTCACTTGGTGGCCCACTTGATTTGTATTGCATTTTCATTGCTTTCTCAATTTTGTTCTCCATATTTTTCCCTTTCCTTTATTCTTTCCCGTATTTTGTGTTTTCCACCTTCTTTCTGTTTGTTCTATGTGAATGAGCCCTTAGATTTTAAGACTTGCTTAATCGAATATCTTAGGTCCACAGCCCTAATATGTGAATGCATCTCTAGTTTTTACGCTTTGGACCTTAGTCAAATTAAAATTGTGCTTCATGCTAATAGCAATTCCTACTTAGGGAGATTTCAATGGCTTAAATTTCATGTAGTGTAATTTTAGTTTCTTACCTTGCATCTCGCATTGAGACAGAGAAGAGAATCATTGTAAGTATTCTAACCGAGCATGCATCGTTAGACGCAATGGTTAGTTCTCCATCACAGTATCACTTACACGACTTTTGCACCTTCTCTCTCAGTTTTGTATCACATATGTTTTAAAGAAAATCCAGAAAATGTTAAGCAAACTATTTTGAAAAATACTCAAAAAATTAAATATTCAAAAAAATAAAATAAGGGGATTGCTAACAAAACTTTGATCAAAATTAATTCTAACAGACATTCATTGTATTGGGTTCATAAAGCTCGCGTTGTTTTTAGGTACACTCTAGACAGATTGAGGCACGATCCTAGGAAAATAGAGAAAAAATCCCAGCTTGGGTACTACCTTGTTGTTGATTGTATTTACAAACTATTGGCGCTTCCATCGTATGTGGGTGAGTAGGGCTTCATCTGCTTGCAGACTTAGTCTAAAGTCTTGAGCTTAGGCCATCCCCTCATGGGGGAGTCTGTCTCATCGTTCCACGTTCAAGTACCCCCTCAAGGGGGAAGTATTAGTTTCACATATTGGCTTCCTTATCTATTCTTTACTTGAGTAGTGGATCCATACTCAAGAGTGTGGATTCTCTTAAAAAGTACAAGTTACATGTTACAAAGGAAGTGGGAAGTGCAAGATACTTTTCTGATAGTGCACACTCTCCTATAGGGCTAGCCTCTAAAGACTGTTATAAGATTGCATGGATAACAAAATAAATTTGAAAAGATAAAAATAGTCGAACTCTTAAGGCTTCACTTGTGTGAGTTGGTAAATCTGTTGCATTCGTGTCTATTTGGATTAAATTTTAGGTCAAAGATCAGTCCTATGCACTTGCACCATTTTTGACTTCATATCAATTTTTATTTCCTTTTTGCCTTGCTCACTTTGAGCCTTTTTCTGTTTTCTTGTTTATTTCGTCCTCTTATTTATCTATGCATTACTCTTCATTTATTCCTCTTCTCTCTCAAGATGTCGACTCAGGGATGGTGTAGTCGAGACCCCATAGACACCTACATCGATTCCATGAATTCGAGATATTAAATAATTCAATGTGATTCCTAAGAACTCGATTCGGACTTTGTGAAGTGATCTCCAAACTCCTCATCTTCTTCGCATTTTCTCAATAAACCGAGATCACACTTGTCCTAGCATTCACCCCTTGTGGATGAAGATCTCTTTTCTTCATATCAAGTACTCCATTCACATCTGTCTAGAATTGACCCTAATTCCAGACCTGTCTTCTCATCTGGTGCACATGATTGTCAGTCTGAATGGGATGAATTTCAATGTGCATATCAAGAGCCGGATATGGACTCATTGTATATCACTTCCACTAAGTTTGATTTAGATGGCTCCTCAAGGGAAAGGGAAGGGACCATAACAACCAAATCAGGGTCCGCATCCAGTTCAGAACGTCATGAATGCACATTTGCTTACATCCATACAATCCATTCAACAACATCTTACCGATCAAGCTCTCGTACAGGTCGCCATCCAGGACAAGCTCAATGACATGAGGAGAGAAAGAGAGAATGGAGGAGGAGGAGGAGGAGGAGGAGAAAGTCATCATGAACAAGGAGATGGACCTCATGGAGGACTGGCAGATGAACCAAGAAGATAAGCTCTCAAGCCTGCGCTCAAAAAGACATACAATCTTGGCTCTAGCCAGATGATGATGCGTTCGAAAATCGCATCTTTAATTGTCGATAATTGTAGCATAGGAGATAAAATACGGTCGATCAAAAACCACAATCCTTGAATGTAGTGGAATATTTTTTACTTGGTAAGTGTACGAAGGTCAAACACAGGGAATGGACTATTTCCAGTTGCGTGATTTTAAATAAATTCAAATAATTAATTTATTATAATGCTAATTTCTGTGTTGATAAAATAAAGGGAAAATAAAATGATGACAATGCAAATAAACAGAGAGAATAAATGTGAAGCACATGATATGTGTTGATGACTTTTAAGTCCAATAATGTTAATCAATATCCTCGAAGTGAAATCACATACAAATAAATATAATCAATTTAATTCAGATGCAGGGAAGAGTTCAAATAGATATATGATCAATCCTGCAAATATTTAGATCAATTGAGAAGAATTATCCTCAAACCTCCATGTAATCTAATCCTCAAATAAATCAATTTTTAATCACGTGAAAAGTCAGGAAAAATAAATAATTTCACCTCAAATTACTCCTAAGAAAATATATCCTTAATTTAAAATCACAGATCATCGCAAGAGAATTAATCAATTAAAATTTCCACAATCAAGTCCCCTGCGGAAATTAAGTCCTCAAAGAATAATGCTCAATTATCACGGAGGGATTGATAAAACTAAAATCCTCATTAGCATCCCTGCAAAATAGACCATTAGTATTCTCAATAAAATAATGCACAAAATATCAGAATGCAAAATGCATATATCAAGAGATTTAGCAAATAATCATCATCAATAAACATCTTTAGATATATTCACAAGACATATAATATGATAGAGCATTCAATAAGCTTCAAAATGTCATATTTTGCTCTAAAAATGGAGCTCATATGAAGAAGATATGCTTGAATGAAATTGCATGGACTAAAATGTAATAAAAATAATTATTTATCCCTTAAAAGGGTCCTCAGGGGACTTATTTGCAATTTCTAGAAGTCACGAGGAGTACTATGCAATTTATCCACATGCTCACGTATGGAGAACGTGACTGGGAGTGTGGGGGTCCTTCTGCTATTTATTGAAATGTGGAGGATGCCTGGTGCATTTTCACCAAGGTCACACGTGCCTAGGAGGCTCGGGTAATGGAGCATGAGGCACGGGAGACGGACCTGGAGGCTCGGGGCCTAGCCTTTATGTAGCGGTTTGGGGGTTCTTCGAAGGGCCCGAGGCTCGAGGCTGGGGACGAGGCTCATGGGAGGGCGACATGGTTGTCTCAGGGCCGTCAAATCAAGGCTTTTCCCTTGATCCGACGGTGGCGGCTGGAGGTGGGACAAGCGACAATGTCTGGTGGTGGTGGGGCGGAGCTGCCAGATGTTGAGGGCAGTTGATCGGTGGAGCAAGACACGCAAGATGGTGAGGTCCAAGGCACATCGAGGGAGGAATTGGTGGAGTGGAAGGTGAAGGTCGCACCCTCGGAGGGTGAATGTGGCAGTTGGAGGGGGCAACAACTGCGAGGCAGAGGGAGCAGGCAGAGGCAACATGGAATGACATGTACCTACAAAGGTTAGCATGCAAAAAGGAAGGAAATGGGATGGAGCCTTGTGCGGAGGTGCGGGAACTGGAGCAGAGCTCCGGCCTTAGAGAGGCCGGAGGTGGTAGGTCTAGGAGATAGAGAGGAAGTGACGAGGTAAGGCGTGTGAAGGGAGGTCGAGTTATCGAGGGAGAAGGAGTTAGTGACGTGGAGAATACCTGGAAGGGTCAATAGCCTGGGAAATTGAAGAAGGTACGATGGAGGTTGATTAAGGTGGAGTCGATCGAAGGAGGGTTTTCCTGGAAGAAGCTCTGTACAGAGTTTCAGTGTTTGCTCAAGGTTGTGGCGGATGATCGATCTTCAATAGATACGAGAGGAGATGAGACAAAGGACGAGTCCCTTGGATCTCACCGAGACTCATGATGATTGTCGCTTGAAGGAAGCGTGCACCTCTGCCACCGGTCTAGAGCTCCGGAGTTCTATCTCTTCCTCTTGCCCTAGAAATGGCAGATATGAGATGTGGAGGTTGAGGTCATGCTTTATAGGAGGGGAAGGGTGGGTAATGGCTGGTGAGATGAGCACGTTATGTGAAGGCATAACGGCATAGGTGAGGTGGTGCGGCAGTGACGGGAGCAGGAGCGGGAGACCACAACGGCCGGAGGACGAGTTGCAGAGAAGGACGAAATGGTTGGAGGGGGAGCTGGTGGTCACATGTCGTGCACGTGCACGCAGGGGAGGAGGTGGCACGTGCATGGCATGTGCTAGGGAGACAGAGGCAGTCAAGTGCTAGGCACATGACCCGGGGGGCAACTGAAGAGAGAAAGTAGGGTGCACCCAAAAAATTCAAAAATAAAAGAGAAATAAAGTAGAAAGAAATAGAAGGAGATCTCAGATCAAAATTTTTCCTTCAGTAATGTTCATATCGAAGACGTCTACAACTTTTATGAAAGAGATAGGAGTAAAGATGTCATCTGTACAAAGCGATATTTTTGATAGTTTTCCATGTGTATAGAAAATCATTTTTTAGATTTTTACAATTATTTAGTGATTTTTAAATAGGACAAAAATCTAAAAAAATACGATAAAATAAAATTCACTTAATAACACATTAATCTATTTTTTATTTTTTACTAAATAATAAAATAGGGAAATAAAATAGAAGTACGAAACACGCGAACTTTGTATAGACTCACAAAGGTCATTCAGAATTAATCAGTTTCTTTGAAGTCTATCTTGATTTGGATTTGGATTTTTGTAGCACTTGATAAAACTTTCATCAAAGAACACAAATGAAAAAATAAATAAAATAAAATGGGTTATTATGTACGTAAAAACTCATGGTAAAAATCGCAAAAGATAAAATGCTCAAAAAAGGCCTAAATCTGAACTTTTACATATGAGCTGCAATTTATGAAATTAATCTTGTTTTAAAGGTATTTGAAAATAGAGTACTTTAAAAGTAAGTAGACCAAAACTGGAAACTGTTTGAGGAAGATATGGGCATTTTAGTTTGTCTGGTTTGAAATTAGGTTTTGGGTTTATTTGTCACTTGCTTAAGTTAGAAATTTTTGCATTTTTCCTTTGTTTTTGTTAGTAATATCTACAAAATGGTAGTGGTTTTAGGTCAATCGGAGTTAGGATAGATTAATTAAAAATTGGAAAAGTTAGCTGCTTTTTAGGTCAATTTACATAGGGATTTTTAGTTCTTTATTTTATGCAACTATGCATGATGAAATGTGAACATTATTTACACATGTACGAATGCTAATGATTCTATATTGATGATTAAATGCATATGGATTTTGGATAACATAGCCTAATTGATCAATTTTAGTATGTTGAATCATACATTCATCAGATGGCTGAGTGGATTTAGATCCTTGCAGTCCATAGACACTTCGAGCTAAAGCCCCAGTTCTTGGTTCTTCTTCCCTCTTTCCATGGGAATACCAATGAAGAGTTGTATATCCATATCCAACAGTTTTCTCGTATCTGCCACACAACTCACTACCCTAGCATCCCCTTAGGCGTAATAAATATGATCGCATTCTCCTTCAGCCTTCAGGGAAAAGGATTTGTATTGGATAAATCACCTAGGAAGGTAGTGACAACATGGAAGGAACTAAAGTCTACATTCATCCACAAATTCTACCCTATTAGTCGTCTTAATCATATGCGAGCAAAGATTTCCAACTTTTCACAGGGACCACACGAGTCTATTCATGAAGATTGGGAGAGGTCAAAGATTTGCCCCACCGTGATATCCATCAGATCAGTTTGGTCCAACACTTCTTTAGAGGCCTCACACAAGAGAGCCAGAGGCTTGTCGATGCTGCATGTGGCAGATCTCACTTCAATAAGGACGAAGATGTAGTCTAGTAGATCATTGAAGAAATAGCCGAAGGAGAGGATGCCTTGTTGGTGTCATAGGCCTACCAGTGTCAGTCGTAAATCCACCACAAGCTAGGGAACATGGTGGCATCTCATGAATCAAACAGAGACAAGAGA